>JADHKH010000007.1:0-530658 GCA_019925625.1 Graphilbum ipis-grandicollis
CCCCGCCCGGTGGCCTAGGCTCCTTTACAGACATGTGGTTGTGTTTGTGTTGGTGAGTGTAGGTGTGTTGGGTTAGGTCAGAGCAGAGGACTTCCCTCTTCGCTCTCAGTACATGCAAAACTGCAACGAGGCTTTTAATTGATGAAAGTCTACGAGAAAAGTGCTTTGGTCCCTATATACTGTACATAGCAGCTACCCAAGGCCTTTATACGCTGGAATACGTAAAGTGCATCGGTGAGAAGCTCTGAGTAATTATAAGTATTAGACTCTTGCAAGCTTACAAGAGTATTACTGTCACCTCGGGCTTTACACGAGTCATTTACGGACGAATATCACATGTTTACAAAGGTACTGTGAGGCTTGTTTAGATATGAGGTTGTTTAGATATGAGGTTGTTTAGATATGAGGCAAGTTATTCTCGGGTGCCCATACCCAAATTGTCTATCGACATTGCCCAATGGTTTACCTGCTAAAGGCTAAGTATGCTTGCGCTTTCCAAGTGTTGAGACACTCGGATACGGTATTTTCAAATGATATCGCTGACCTTGATGATGGTAGATATACACACTACCTATACCCCTATGCCTGTGATGTCCCTTGTCACATTTGTATCTTTTCCATCGGTCGAAGCGACTTGTGCCTTGACCAAGAAAGGAGTCTAAATGAACCCGACTCGTCGCATCGAAGCAAATAAACTAGATTCAATCGCTAATCATCATGCCAGCGAGTCGCCAAGCAAAACTATTAGAAATACAAAATGGCCAACCGTGCAGCGACCCCGTCCAGACGCCTGTGGCCTTGTAGTCCCAATTGAAAAGAAAGAATGCGGTAATAAACAGAACAACCCCTGCACTGTAAAACAGAACAACCCTGCACTGTAAACAGAACCTACGATTCCACCAGCATGCGGTCGCCGCCCTCGCCGTCGCTGCCTTGGCCGTCGTCTTCTTCGGTCAGTTCCAGCACGCGCGCATACTGCACCGTCAGCCGCTGCAGCTCGCGGAATTTGCCTGTCCGGTTAGTAAAGAAAAGACTCTCGAGAATTCACGTTTGTCTCACCCAGTATCATGACCACGCCCTTGAGCAGCTCCTTGCGGTCCCAGCCGCAAATGTCGCCCGTCTGGCTGAACCAGCCCCAGGCCGCGGCCGCCGGTGGCTTGGGCGCAGCCGCCACCTCCTCCTGCAGCACGCCGCCCAGTAGACTGTTGAGCAGCTCCTCGACCTTGCCGCGCAGGCCCTCGGCGCCCAGCCGCTTTGCGTACATGAACAGGTACAGCCGGAACTCGTCGCGCGCGCCCAGCTGCAGCGCCCCGGCAATGCGCGTCTCCAGGTGCGCAATGCTGACGCTCGCCTCAAAGTCCTTGAAGCCGTCGCGCGCCAGCAGCGCCTTGATTAGTCGCTGCAGCGTGTAGGCGCGGCCCTTGAGCAAGAACTCGGTCGTCGTGTGGCGTTCCAAAAAGGGGATGATGCCGGCCGAGACGGTGGCGCAAGACAGGTCGGCGCCTGCAGGCGACGTAAAAGACGAAACGTGGGCCCCGGGGCCGGTGTTGGGTCCCACCGCCGTCGTCTGCAGCGCGCTAATGGAACTGTCGTTGCTGTTCCAGTACTGGCTGCCCACGGCCCACCAGGACTCGGACAGCCGCTGCCAGCTGTACAGGTTGGGCGCGTAGTAGTAGCCGTCGCCGTTGGTCAGCGTCACTACAATGTGCCCGTTGGAGTTGAGGTGAGCAGACGTGACGCCGGGGCCGGGCGTGGCCGTGACGGCCGGTCCGGATGCGGCGGCAGCAGCGGCGGCGGCGGCAGCGGCGGCGGCGGCCGATCCTCCTCCGTTGACGCTGCTCCCTCCGGCCGTTGTCGATGCCGTTGCTGCCGCCGCTGCTGCTGTTGCGGCCGTTGTTGCCGTTGCCGTTGCGGCCAGCGTCGATGCTCCTCCTCTGGGGGCCGCCTGGTGCAGCGAGTGCACGGCAATCTCTAGAATCGGTGCCAGCGACACCGGCGGGTGCGGCGCCGACATGGTGCGCACATTCCACACGTAGGCCATGCCCACCGCCGTGATGCACAGCAGCCAGTGCTCGCGGCTCTCAAGAATGACGGGCTGCGCCTCGAGCACCATGGCGCTGACCAGCCGCCGCCCGGCCGGCGTCCAGATGCAGAGACTGGCGTCCTCGCACGCCGCCGCCCAAAAGTGCCGGCTGCCCGTGACCAGCAGCACAGCGCGCGGCAAAAAGTCCTGCCACAGCAGGCTGCTGCGCTTCGACACGGTAATGTGTGCCGGCGGGTCGCGGCCGTGCAGGGCGCCGCTGGTGGCGGTGGCGTGGTTGGTTGCCTCGAACAGCACGTTCTCGCCCAGCCGGGCCGCCTCGTCCTGTGCCGTTGATGCCGCCGACGCCGACGCCACCAGCACGCCCTTTTCCAGCGTCCGCAAAATGTACGTCCGCACCTTGGGCACCGCCAGCCGTACCGGCGACACCGTCAGCGCCGGGTTGACCACGGCCGGCCGAATCCACGTTGGCGTTTGCACGGCTCCGCGTGTCGGCGCCTGCAGCATCGCCGGCTCGGCCCCGTTGATCCCGACGTCTCGCAGAATGGCCGTCGGCCGCTTGGTGGCCAAGTCGCCACCGCCGCTGCCACCGCTGCTGCTGCTGCCGTCTAGGCTGCTGCCGTTTCCGCCGCCGTTGCCGCTGCCGTTGCCGCTTGCGTTGCCACCGCCGCCACCGCTTCCGTTACTACCGCCGCCGCCCCCTCCGCCGCTGCCGCCACGGCCTCCGCTGCCGGGTCCTAGACGGCCGCTGCCTCTCCGGCCGTTCCGGCCGTCGTCGTCGTCATCGTCGTCGTAATAGTACGCGTCGCCGCCCTCGTCGTCTTCGTCCATGGTCCGCACGCGAGCCTTGCGTTTGGTGCCCAGCAGCATCGAGGCAATGCCGCCGTTTGGCAGGCCGTCGACGGGCCGCGACAGGTCCACAATCGTCTGGGGCACACCGTCGTTTTGGCCCGCCTTGCTGGCGTTCTTGGTCATGCCGACAAACTGCGACGGCGGCAGCGACGACTGCCCTGTGCCTGACGAGGACACCAGCAGCGGCGCCACGCGTTTCTTGCCGTCCTTGGTGTAGGTGACGCGCGACTTGAGCGCGGCAATGCGCTCGGCCTGTTTCTCGGCCGTTTCTTCCTCGGCCGCTTTCTCGGCCGGCTTCTCCTTCTCAGCCGGCTTTTCCGGCTCCTTGGGCGTGGACGCTGCCGTCGCCTTGGCCTTTTCTTTGCCCTCCTTGGCCTCGCCGTTGGCCCCTTTGCCCCCGTTCGCCTTGGCCTGTTCCTGCTCGGCCGCGTCGCCCATGAGGGCGCCCATGCGCGACTGCGCGCCCCGTAGCTCGCCCGCCTTGCTGTGGTTCTCGAGGTGCAGGCCGTCCACGTCTTCGGCGATGCCCATACCCTTGCGCGACGGGTCAAACTTTTGCAGCGCCTTGTCGTTCTCCTCGGCCTGCGCCACCCACCCCAGCTCCCCCTCCTCAAACTGCGCCGCCACGATGCTGCCGTCCAGGCTGCAGGCAAAGACGGTCTGCCCGTCGGGCGTCCACGCCAGGTCCGAGATGGACTTGGACGCCAGGTCCTGCAGGATGACGAGCGGCCGCGACGTGTTGGTGTTCCAGATGCTGAGCGTCTTGTCCTGGCCGGCCGACGCAATGACGGTCACCAGGCTGCCCGGGTCGGTGTCGTCGCTGCCGCCGGAGCCCGTGCCGGACGGCGGCTTCTTGCTGTAAAACAGCCGCGGCGAAAACATGCACACCTCGCAGGGCCCCTCGTGGCCAATCAGGTTGATGTCGCCGTCCCAGCGCGTGCGCTCAATAATGGCGACAGAGCTGACGGGCCCGTTGACGGCGTTGGGCGCGGCAATGTGGTTGCCGTCGGGCGACCAGGAGCAGCGCCGAAAGTACGTGGTCAGGGGCGAGCTCTGAAAGGGCGCGCTAATGGTCGTCTTGAGCACAAAGTTGTCGAGCAGGTCGTGCGGCGTCGCGTGCGGCGGCGGCGAGGTGAAGCTAAAAATCTTCATGGTGCGGTCGTCGCTGGCCGTGGCAAAGAACTTGCCCGCCGGGTCAAAGGTGACGCCCTTGACGTGGCTCTGGTGCACCGACAGGGTCTTGAGCTTCTCAAACGTGTGGCCCGACCAGACGACAACCTTGGAGTCGAGGCCGACGGAGACGAGCACCGACGAGTCGTAGGACCAGGCCAGGTCCTGCACGTCGTTTTCATGGCCCACGAGCCGCTTATACGTCTTCCAGTTCTCCACAATCGGCGGCTCGTGGGTGCCGGTGCCAAAGGACGAGACGTTGTGCGACGGCGGGTTGGGGTCGAGGTGGTAGATGCAGATAATCTTGTCGTCGGCGCCGGACGCGAGGTAGCGGCCGTTGGGCGAGAAGCGGACGGCGTGGACGGTGCCGAGGTGGTGGCTCATGTGGCAGAGCTGCCGCGGCTTGTGGTAGGAGGAGTCGTGGGAGCGGAAGATGGACTCGGTCGACCAGACGCGGACATGGCCGTCTGCAAGTCAGAATGGGGAGAGAAGAAAAAAAGGTGACGGAACAGAAACTCACCTCCGCCGGCCGTGGCCAGCCGCTCTCCATTCGGCGACACATGGCAGCTATACACCTCAAAGTCCTTTTGTTCGCCTAGGCCTGTCAGCGTACTGGTCTCCATCTGTTCCTCTGCGTTCCCCTCTGCTTCGTTGCTCGTCTTCACTCACCACTATGGCTGAGCCATGACGGCTTGATAATGCGCATCCTGGCCGAGAAATGCGGCTTTGCTTCTCATATCTCTGCGCGCCAGAAATCCCGGCGGCGTCGTTTCCGCTGCGTTCGGAGATGGCCTCGTCGCCTTGTCGCGATGGCGGTGTTGATGGGAGTGCAAGGTGCAGGTCGCGGCCAATGTAGCTATTTTTTCTCTTTCTGGCCATGTCGCGACAAGTAGTGAATTAACGCGCTGCTGCGAGTCCTTTGGCTATGGCAGCTGCTGATTGGTCAGCTGCACTCTGGAGCTCCGGATCGCTGGACGCTCGGGCCAACACTGCCGGCAAGGCTGGAGATATCGCACTAAATCGAGTACATTTAAACTGGATGCAAGTGATTTGAATGTGCATCTGCATTTCGAGAGAAGACACAGAGTAGGCACCTATTCTTGAAACTCATAATCTCAGTCGACAAGTCTTCCGGCTTTACTCTCGTTATGATCTCTTGTTCACCTTTACATTCATTTTGTCTCGGTCCCTGTCATTTCCTTCTATGATGTTTTGCTCGGTTAATCAAAAAATAATGTATAAATTGCAATGGTTCATATGATGACTCTTTTTGCTCGGCTAATCAATAAATAATGTATATATTGCACCAAAGTTGGAAAATCTGGTATTAGTCAAACGAGTCGCTGCTTGTTATATCTATTGTCCACTCATCACGCGTATCCAACAACATTTGCACCAAATCACCCGCCGATCTCTGTTGCTCTTCCTGTCATCACTCCTCTTTTCCGTCTCCTCTTATCCCTTGACGTCCTGCCTTTACAGCTGAGAGACAACCGCTTTCCTTATCATCTCGACTTCATCACCATGCCTGCCATAGGAATCCACGAGCTGAGCATCATGGGTCCCAATTCGACTCTGGATGCACTATTTCGGACGGCACACAGCAGTCAGACCAAGACACCCTGGAAAACGACCCCAAAGGGTTGCCAGTTATCACCTTGGAGGAGCTCTCCGTGCGCCACCCACTGCGCTATGAGAAGAACTCCCTCTTCTTGTCGCTAGAGCATTCGCAGGCAGCCTTCTTTTACAGTTGCGGCACGCCAGCCTGGACGGCCGAGATCCTATTCTATGTTGTCGACATGCCCGGCCTGATGTGCTCCCACTTTTCTTGGGACGAAAAGAATGTGGTCCCAAGTACAACTGCTTCATCCGGACCTGTGCCTGGAACGCCGAGTTCTGCCCAAAAGCCAAAAACCAATGCGCGCGCCGCTACCTCTTGGAAGATTTGTCGGACAAGCCCCTCTGGACGGCATGCCTTGTCGTTACGGCAGCAGAGGATGAACTGGGCGTTCTCTCCGGCTTCCGCGTGTCGGACTTGACGGCCGACCGTTTGACTGCCTGTGTAGCCCGGCAGGGGGAAAACATGGTTTACCAGCACAAGCCATCCTGTCCCGAGAAAAGCATCAATGCCATTTACGATGATATGCCCATGCAAGGAAAATGGCCCTGGCCAAAGGGCTCGATCGCCAAGGGGAGAAGTGGCAACCTAACCCGTATGACAGATTGAGATGGACGAAATGAGATAACCAGTTAATCCATAACAAATTGATATGAATGAAATAACCAGTATAATTCATAACAGATTAATGGATGAAATGAAATGGTGTAACTGCGGTGTACGGTAATTCGGATTGTACATATCTCTGTCGTTTGTAGCATATGTAGAGACGGGACTGAAAGAATGCGAAAAGCTCAGCCAAGCGCGGATTGAGTTTCTCAGGACACCGTTATCGCGACAAACATGGCGGCTTGCAGAAGGGATGTGCCGGCCTTTACTCTAACGCTTTCGCCGGATGTAACTTTAAAGGGGCTATGCCGTAGATAGCACGCCCGGATAATCATTCGGCCTTGATCGCGGCGAATGAGTCACGCCGTTTGTGATTCCATCTACAGCAATGGCGCGTAGCGCTATACTCATCTCTTGGCCGGCTCGAAATTCCAATGGCCAACAAGCTAGACCTCTATTTTTCCCGCAAACATCCCATGGCGACCCTACTGCCGCAAAGCTGGCATCTCGCCTTGCCCGGCCCCGACGACGCCGGCAGTCCCGGCCAAGCCCAACAATGCTTCCTCTGCTCTACCGATCCGGCCCTGATCCAGCCAGAGGCCCTCAACAAGGCCATGGCCTCGGACCTGCTCTGGTGGGCCAGTCCGCTCGAGGCCGATGAGATGGCCACCATGCTGGCCACCAGCGTGTGCTTCGGCCTGTATGACCAGTCCCGAGGCAACGGCAGCAACGACGACCCTGGCTTCCCCGGACCCCCCATGGTCGGCTTTGCCCGTCTCATCACCGACCGCGTCACCTTTGCCTATCTGACCGACGTCTATGTTCTGCCTGCCTACCAGCACCGCGGCCTCGGCTCCTTTGTTCTGCGCTGTCTCCGCGAGCTGCTCCTGGGCTCGGCCGCCACGACCACCACCGCCGCCCGACCCGCCTGGAAAAACCTGCGCAGTCTGTGGCTGGTCGCCAGCACGCCGTCGGCCGCGCGCATGTACATGTCCGTGCTGGGTGCCGAAGAGGTGGCCCGCTACCGACCTACACCGGGGGTTGCCGGGAGCGGCATGATCCACCTGGAAATGCCGGGCCCGGCCAACGCTCACAAACAGAGACAGCATGCTCTAGAGGGGGAGGGAAAGTGAAATCAGGCCGAGTCCAAGAAGAAGAGCAAAAAAAGAAAAAAGCCGGCGATCTGTGTTTGTGGGATAGTAAAAATAGAAAAAACCATTTTTTGCAATGGCACCATCTTCACGCCTTTGTTGCCGTTGTTTTGCCGTACGCGCCGCCGGCCGCCTTGCGCATCTCCAGCGCCCGCTTGTATGGCGGCGCCGTGGGCGGCTGCACCGGATCGAGCGAGACGTGGCCGTCGGGCAAATGGTAGGACGCGTCCGAGTCAAAGGCCGACAGGTCGCCGCAGGCCACAAACGGCGCGATCCAGCGTGCCGGCTGCGGGTCGGCGGTGGCGGCGGTGGCGGTCAGGTCCTCAAAGGCTAGCTCGACAATGTCGCCGTCGCTGTCGCTGTCGTCATCGGCCATCTGCCGAGTCCCCGTCTCCCTCTTGCCGGCATCGCGGGCCGTCTCGGGCTGCCCCCACGACACGCTACCGCCCGCCCCCAGCGGCTTCTCCAGGCTGGCCTCAAACCCGGCAGGCGGCCGGAAGTCGAGACAGACAATAAAGGCCTCGACGCTGCTTGCGCGCGACGACCGCGGCTTGGCCACGACGACACGCGTGAAAAAGAGCTTGAGCTGTGCAAACAGCAAGTCCACGTTGCGCCCGCGGAAGATCTTGGCCACAAACTTGCCGCCGGGCTTGAGCACACACAGTGCCAGGTTGAGCGCCGCAAACAGCAGCTGCGACTGCACGTACATGTCGAGGTCGTGCAGGCCGGTGACGTCGGGCGCGCCGTCGCTGAGGACGAGGTCGACGGGGTGCGTGGATTTCGTCGAGGCGTCCGTGCCGCCGGCTTCTTCCCCCGCTGCGGCCCCCTCCAACGCCCTGAGCAGCAGCGGCACCGTCGCCGGGTGGGTAATGTCGGCCTGCAGCGTCACAATGCCCGGCAGCGGACTGATGGGCTGCAGGTCGATGCTGACAATCTTAACATTGGTGCCCGGCTGCCGCGGCATCGACGCCCGCGCAGCCGCAGTGCCGGCCTTTGATTGGCTTTCCCCGGGCCATCCGCCCATGCTCACACGACCATCCTCATCGGTGCGGAACATGCTGAGCATCTGCTGCCGCAGCAGAGCCTCGCGGTCCTGCCAGGCCGTCCGGCCAAAGGTCTCGCCCTTGATCAGCACCCGCGACAGCACCTGCGACCAGCTGCCGGGCGCCGCACACAGGTCCACCACACGGGTCACGCCCGAAAACAAGTCAAACTCTGCAAATTAGCCCGTGTCCTAGATAGACAACAATCGAATATCCCACCTTCGTCCAGCTGCAGCAGCTTGAACGCACTCCTCGCGCGCCAGCCTTGCTCTTTGGCCAGCCGGTAGTACGCATCGCGCTTGTCTTTGGAAGATTTCCCCATTTTCTCTGGCTTATATTTCTTCACAGCGTAAAAGCAAAAAAAGTCGCTGAAAAATATCAGCCTTTGGCGGGATGGGAGAGGTGGCTTAAAAGCATGAGAATAATTTTGTACTGAGAGTGGGTCACGTGACACAAAGGGACTTGGAGCCGCAATTCAGAACAATCAGAATAATGCCTGGAAAATTTAAGCGAGGAAAAAGTTGAAGCTTCAATTGGAGTCAATACGTATCCATCTAACTTATCGCAATAAGTGAGCGACTGTATGGGACAATCCAGAGTCCAGAGTTGTGATTTCGCATCCAGCTGTGGCTATGTACCTTGTACCTTTGTGTCCCACTAAATTCTTTATCTTATCGCTTTTTTTTTTGTGACGAGCTCCAGGAACCGTACCAACTGCCAAATTCTTGCACACTTGCGAAAAACCTCGTTACAGAGCGATCATGGCCAATATGGACAGCTCTAAAAACAACAAGCGCAAGGTCGCGATCCGATCGGATGGCGCACAGCCTCAGAAACGCAGAAAGAGCCAGGCGGGCTCGGTAGCCGCGCGAAAATTGGCGTCAAGAAAAGCAATAGGGCCACGACAGGCCGTGGCGGTAGACAGCTTGCAATGGCAGCCCGTCGAGATTCCGGAAATGCTGCAGGATGCAGAGGGGTTCTTTGGCCTCGAGGAGGTAGAGGGCGTGGACATTGTCCGAGAGGGAAACAGTGTCAAGTTTGTACGTTTTGTCGAGTGTCGAGAATAGGACTTTGAAAGAATCTATCATGGCTAACATTTGATGAAAAAGGTTACCGCCAAAGGTACTGCTCCCGACAACGATGAGTTTGAAGGGTTTGATGACGCGCCAGTGGCGAGTGAAAGTGGCATCGAGGAAGCGGATACGGCGAAGCCGGGGCCAGCAAAGGTAGAGGGAACGGCTGAGCCAGGCAAAAAAGCAACGGATACCAAGGCCAAAGACAAGAAGAACAAGGCCGTTGTCAAGGAGAGCAAAGAGAAGTCAGCAGAAGGAAAGGAGGGAAAGGAAAAGGAAAAGGAAGTCAAGGGTATCCTCAAGAAAAAGACGGCAACGGCAGAGGTCTCTGAGGAAGATGCCGAGCTGGGCAGCGTGGGATTCTCAATGCTGGCCGACATGGACGACGAGGCGGGCGAGGACGAAGCCGACGTGGCCGAGTGGGTGCCGCTTCAGCTGGCGCCGCCGCTGCTGTCGTGCTTGGCGCAGCTCAAGTTCTCGCGGCCCACGGCGATCCAGGCGGCCACCATCCCCGAGATCCTAGCCGGCCACGACGTCATCGGCAAGGCTGCCACGGGCTCGGGCAAAACGCTTGCCTTTTCGATTCCCGTCGTGCAGAGCTGGCTGGACCTGGACGAGCGGCGGCGCGCCAACGAAGCCAGCAAGGCCAAGACGGCCAACAAGGCCAAAACGGCGGCTTCGGCCCTGCACGCCCCCGTCGCGCTGATTCTCTCCCCCACGCGCGAGCTGGCACACCAGATCACGACGCACATTCGACAGTTTTGCGCCGCGCTGCCCTCGGGCCCCTACGTGTGCGCCGTGACGGGCGGCCTGTCCGTCTACAAGCAGCAGCGGCAGCTGGAGAAAGCAGACATTGTGGTGGGCACACCGGGCCGGCTGTGGGAGGTCCTGAGCGCCAGCAAGCCGCTGCTCGAAGCCTTTAAGCGCATCCGCTTCCTGGTGGTTGACGAGGCCGACCGGCTTCTGTCGGATGGTCACTTCAAAGAGGCCGAGGAGATCATCGAGGCGCTCGACAGCACCGAGGTCAACGAAACCTACGACGACGACGACGAGGCAGGCACGGAAAAAATACACCCGCGGCAGACGCTCGTCTTCTCGGCCACGTTCAACAAGAGCCTGCAGCAGAAGCTGGCCGGCAAGGGCCGCTACGACCTGATGGACCAAAAGCAGTCCATGGAGCACCTGCTGAAGCGGCTCAACTTCCACGAGGAGGAGCCCAAGTTTATTGATGTCAATCCGGTGTCGCAGATGGCTGCTCGTTTGCGCGAAGGGCTGGTGGAATGCGGCAGCATGGAAAAGGTAAGCTGGGGGTGTCTTGGGCTTCTACAGACTCTTCTTGCCTGGCTAACATCCCAGGATCTCTACCTGTATGCGCTGCTCATGTTCCAGCCGACACGGCGGACGCTCGTCTTCACCAACTCCATTTCATCGGTGCGCCGTCTGTTACCCTTTCTGCAAAACCTCAACATTCCGGCCCACGCACTGCACTCGCAGATGGCGCAGAAGGCGCGCCTGCGGTCCGTCGAGCGCTTCAAGGCAGCACAGGGCGACCGCGGTGCCGTTCTCATTGCCACCGACGTGGCGGCGCGCGGTCTCGATATTCCGGGCATCGACGTCGTCATTCACTACCATGTGCCGCGCTCGGCCGGCGACTACGTGCACCGCTCGGGCCGTACTGCACGGGCCCAAAAGGGCGGCCTGAGCATCATGATATGCGCTCCGGAGGAGGTTGTGCCCACGCGGCGCCTTGTGGCCAAGATCCATGCGGCCTCGTCGGCGCGGAAAAAGAAGCGGGACGAAGAGCTGAAGCAAGAGGACGAGGTCAAGAGCGAGGAAAAGAGCAAAGACGAGGGCAAGGACAACAAAAACAAGGATGCGAAAAACAAGGACACAAAAAGCAAAGACAGCAAAAAAAAGGACAACAAAAACAAAGACAACAAAAAAGGCCCGGAAAAATCACAAGAGGAGAATGACATGAGCTCCTTTTTCATCAAGTCCATCGACCTGGACCGCCGCATTGTGGCCCGACTCCGGGACCGCGTCGTACTGGCCAAGAAGATATCCGACTCCACACAGGCCAAGGAAAAGGGAAACAAGGACAGCAACTGGCTGCGCGAAGCCGCTGAAGAGCTCGGCGTCGACTACGACTCGGACAATCTCGAGCAGGCTAGCTCTTGGAGCGGCCGGGGCAGCGGGCGGCGGTCTCGCGAGAAGGAGGCGCGCGAGCTGAGCAAGGCCGAGCTGGCGTCGCTGCGGGCAGAGCTTAAGCATCTGCTGTCGAAACGCGTCAATACGGGCGTCAGCGAGCGTTATCTCACTGGCGGAAACGTCGATATCGAGGCGCTGCTCCGAGGCGCCAAGGGCGACTTTCTGGGGCACGTGGATGGGCTGGACATTGATTTGTAGCGTTCTGGTGGTAAAATAATAGACTGTGTTGTTGTTTGTGTATCTCGTTGGTGAAGCCAAAAGGTGCTTCTTTTGGCGTTTTTCTCATCTTCTCGTGATACTTTCAGCGCCAAAGTATTGCCTTTCTGGGAACGGCCTCCTTTGTTGATGCTGCCATCGCTCCTTCCTGCTTGCCCCTCCCATGCAACTGCCCGAACAAGCAGTCACCTACTGGGTGTTGACCTGTCGCTATGGAGAGCCATCTCACGACAATCTGATTTCCAGCCTCATTTTCTGCGTCACCCATCCCTACAGAGCATCACATACACCCCCCCCATGCACCTACTTGGCCCGTCCCTATGTCGTCGTCAAACAGTTCTTCTCCGCTGAATCTGCGGGAGAAGCTGCTTTTTACAAAGGCGCTTCTTGCCGCCCTGTTCGGCACCATCCTTTTCGGTCCTCTTGTCGTCCATTTTCTCTTCCCCAACGAAGGCGAGGATCTTTTGCGACACTTTCTCACTTCTGCTTTGACGCAAGAGACCTGTGAATATCTGCTGTTTCCGGCACTGGCAGTCAACTATGCCTTCCTTAGCGGACTGCAGTTGTCCTTTGCCGAGGCTGGATTTAGCTGGCCGATCAGCAACGCTACTGACCAGCCACCAGAGAATCAAAGCTTTGCAGACCAGCTCTTTGTCGATTCCGATGTCTCTGCCTATGTCAACTTTGCCCGGCACCTTGGCAGCGCCGCCTTTGACCATGGCCGCGCCCGCCGCTTTACCTGGTCCTCGCTTCCGCTCGTGGAGCAGTACGCAACCTCAAAGGCCGAGACCGCCATGATGAGCAGCTTGGTCTACAGCACTCGGCCCATGGCTACCATTGCCCTGGGACTGCCACTGCTGGCCGCTGTCTTTGCCGCCTTTGCTTGGCCGCCGCTGAAAGAAATCTTCCTTTGGGTGCTGTACCGCGTGATCGTGCCAGTCGCCCTGTGCATCTATTCGGTGCTGAAGAAGCTGTTCAAGAAGCTGTACCGAGGTGCCAGACGGAAGGGCCGCAAGCTCTACGGCGAAGTGAAGCACATTGGACGCGGCGTTGCGGACACGCTGGGACTCGTTTCCTTAGCGGCGGCCATGGTGGTGACGACGGCCACGGGCATTGTCTTTTACGGCATTGGCCAGGCAGGAATGTCCCTTTTGGCCGACTGTGGCTCCTGGGTCCCGTTTTCTCTGCCCGCGCTGCTGTCGCCGCCACCGCCTCCGGCCAGTGAGTCGGACGAAGACTCGGCCGAGGCCCAGTCGTCGTCGGCGGGGCTGTTTCGGCATTTCGACCTGGCATGCTGGTGGCAGGCTTTCCTGCAATGGAGGCGGCAGCATCGGGAACACCGGTACCAGCAGCATCACCAGCAGCATCATCATCAGCAACATTATCAGCACCCGCATCAGCATTTCCGCAACGGCGATTTGGACTCGGAGGACGACACGCACAGCCACGACGACCGCCGCAGCTTTGACTCCTCCCATCGTGACGACGGGGACCACTCGGAAACGCACCATCACCACTATCTCCACTTCCGCCACCATCGGCATTCCCATCACAGAAGCGGCAGCGAGGAGCATGAACACCCGCATTCTCTCCACTTGTTCCACAGCCATCGCCATGAGCATCTCCACAACAGCAGTCATGCCGAGGGCCACCCGCGCCAGCTGGAGCCGGACAAGAGCAGCGAGGCCTGGCCATTTTCGACTTACAGCGCCTTGCCGGCATGGAAGATGTGGCTTCTTGGTCTATCCGGGCACAAGGCCCCGGTCCATACGCAGGCAGAGCAGCCAGCTCACAGCCAACCTCGCACATGGGGCGGGCACCGTGAAAGCGATGACGAGGAGCGAGATGCCAACGAGTTGCAGCGAGAGGAAGACCGCCGGCGGGCCCTGCGCTACCGGATGCACCACAGAAACATTATCATCCAGGGCGGCAGCATGGATGGCGAGATGGATGCTTGTTCCACCTGCGGCAGTGGTCTGATCTACCACGACGCCGAGACACAGACGGCAATGACCAACACGAACGGAAGCGAGGAGTTGCTTTTGGAAAACCCTCCTTATTTTGTTCCGTCTCCGTCCCCGTCGTCAATTCGTTCGCCTTCGCTTCTACCGGCGCCTCCCCCTCCGTCTCACTCCCCGCCGCCGCCACCGCCTCCTTCTCACCCTCCCCCTCCGCCGCCGTCACGGCTTTTTCAAACGGTCGCTTACTAGTGGACTCTGCCGAGAAATTCGGGCATGCATTGGCAAGCGACAATGGAGAACGAAGATGAGGACGATGCTGAGGCCGAGGCTGGCAAGGTTGAACAAACTGACGGGCCTTTGGTCGATAGTTGACGCAGCTACAAGTGGCACAACCACAGCAGCTCCACGATGTGCTGTTCAGCCGTACGGAAGTTTGCTGGGGTCTTGGCGCCGGGATGATTTTGAACAGGGTATGGATTAGGCGTAGAGCAGAGCTAGGAAATTGGCGCAGCTTTTAACCCAATTCAGTGGAGATTAAGCGAGGCAAACACGGTGAATAGATTTAGATGAAGGAAAGAAGGACAAAATGAATAAAGGAAAACTTGCCTGGAATACAAAGAACGCACAAAGCCGTTGCTCTACCTATAAGGAACTGTTGTGCTCATGTGCACTGCACACTTTCTTCTGCCTTTGGTAACCACTTTGAACAGAGCACCGTCATTCCTCGCAATGCTAACCCTTTTAAGCTAAGTCGAGGATTTTCGTTTTGCGCTTTTGCAGCAGGCGAGCGTTAGCCCGGCAGAAAAAGAAAGTTCAGGGGTACCGAGCTCAGCTGGCCGGCATGGGTGCCATGCTGTTACTTTCTGTTTAATAGGATTTAATTTCAATATATTAAAGGTTATGACGGTTCGAATGAGTGAAATCTCCCTCTCCCCCTCTGCCGCAGCTTGAGAACATTTTCCCTGGATGGCAGACGGAAACATCGTCATGGCCATGCAATAGCGTATGCAGGTACAAGACGAGGCTAACTGGCTAGCCTTGCATTCATGCCCACTCGTGTCTTCCGTCGTCCTCGGTATGATCCCCCTGTTTGACTTTTTTGCCGTCCGTTGAGATTCTTGTGGAGAGCACCTCGCCGGGCTTTCCTAGTCGTGTTATTAGTTTGTTAGTTAGCTGAAAAATACTTTGCCCCAAGGTGCAAGGCATTCTTTGCCGTAGATGAACAGCGTCTTTGAAAAGTACATTTCCCCAGACTTTGCCGTGATCAACTAGCTTTCTGTTTTTCTGCCTTCCCGTTCTTCCCGATCTCACGGGCTGGTTTGCCATCTGAAGCCTTGCCCTGTGTTTCGTTGTCGACTCGAATCTCTCACTCTTCCTGGTTGTGTCGCGGTTCATTCAAACCTGAAAACGGCTTCTCTACCGCCACCATGCGGCACAGTCTTGTGCCATCTGCCTTTGTGGCAGTATCCTATCTAGGGCACCTCGTGGCAGCAGCTACGGTTGACTATGTCACCGACTTGCCCATCTACTCGTCTCTGGTAAGTGGTGCTCACGACTTGTCCGTCGGCGGCGCCTTGCTAACTCTTTCCTTCTTCCTTGTTCTTCTTGTAGGCACAATGTGTTCAGACGCCGTTGAGCTACTACATCCAAACCATGACGCTCGGCGACTGCCCAGACGACGCCTCTGGCCTCCAGTCCTGCGTCTGCTCCAGCACGGCCGTGTCTTCTTCCGTCTTTCTCCAGGTCTCGTCGGGCGTGAGCATCAGCTGCGGAAATTCCGCCACGGCGGCCCAGTCGTCGGCCTCGGTGGTCTTTAGCGCGTACTGCACGCAGGATGGCGTGGCAGCTTCTTTTACCGGCCCGGCGACGCCCGTCTCTGTCTACATTACGGATATCCCAGAGAAGTCCTACCTGGCGTCATGCGCCTACTATGGCCTGACAGACGTTATCATGACAATGGTCGGTCCCTTTGGGCGAGGAGAGAAAAACGGGTCAAGGCTAACACGGGCAAGACCTACAGCCTCTGCCCGAGTGCGGCCAGCGACCTGGCCACATGCGTCTGCCAAACGGATCAGTACGCAGGCCCGGTCAGCTCAAGCATCAGCTCCTTTGTCAAGTCGTACTGCTCGTCGCACACAGCCGACGTATTGTCGGCCGAAGCCTTTTACGAGGCCTATTGCAACCTCAACTCGGGCATCTCGTCGTTTCCGACGGCGTCAAATCCGCCGGGTGACAGTACGTCGTGCCAGGGTGACTGAAAACAACACTTTGTGTCGCTGACGCTCTCTAGTGACTTACTACATTACCGATATGCCCCAATACAGTTCTCTGCCTAGCTGTATCCGGGACGCCGTCTCCGAAGCTGTATTCACCGTACGCTCTGCCTCTCTTCTTGCCGCGCCCCCTTCTGCCAACAGCTCGCGGCCGTCTCTCTGCCAGCCGGGATGCTAATGTCTAGAACACCGAATACTTGTGTCCTGAGGGACCGGAACTGCTGGCGTCTTGCATCTGCATCAAGAGCAGCATGCCCGCCCTCGTTACGAGCTATGTGTCGTCGTATATCAAGTCGGATTACTGCTCCACCTTCAACACGGCACAAATCTCCTCTGCCATTGCCGTTCTGGACCAGTACTGCAGCGCTGCCAAGGGCGAACTCGCTGCGACCGGCATTACCGTTTCCCGTGCGTTGAGGATTGTTTCTTTCCCTCTTCTATCTTAGCGCTAACAACAAGTAGAGTCCCAGAGCCAGCACGATGGGGGGACGGGCACGCATGGTTCCGTCTCTCCTGAAACGGGCTCGCCGGCCGGAAGCACGAGCAGTGGAAGCAGCGGCAACGGCTCCTCGTCCCACTCCTCCCATACCAACACTGGAGTCATTGTCGGCGCCGTTGTTGGCGGCATCGTGGCTGTCGTGGCCGTCGTTGCCGTCTCCGTCTTTGTCTGTCTGCGCGTTCGCAAGAACAAGAAGCAGCAGCTGCCGCCACACGACGGCCAACTGCTGGACAGCCTGTCGCCGCAGCAGTACGGCAAGTCCGAGCTGAGCGGTACAGAGACGGGCTTTGCGAATGCCGGCCTGGCTGCCGCTTCCGGTATGGGAAAACCGCCACCAAGCCCCAGCACGAGCTCGTACGCGTACGGCGAGCACCAACCCTCGCCCGTGTCGGCGTCGGCGTATGCCAACAGCCCCGGCGGCGCTCTGTCTCCCGGAACGTCGGAACTACAGGGCCACCTGTATGCGCCAAATCAGGCCCATGGACCGCCGTCACTACCGAGCGCCGAGCTTCCAGGCCAGCCGGCCTATGGCAGCAGCACCTCTGTCCCCGGCCAGCACACTTACGGCCCCTCTGAGCTCCCCGGGCACGCCTATGGTGCCGCCGCTTCCGAGCTCGAAGGCCAGGCGCATCACACGTCCGAACTGGAAGGCCAGGCAGAGCCCTACTCGCCGCTGCAGGCACAGCACCCGCAAGGCCCTCTATACCAGGCAGACTCTCGGCCGGTACAGCCGCCGGCACCGTCGGCTACTGCTTCTGCTGGAGCCGCTGCTGGCATGGCATGGACTTCAGGGCCAGTGCCACAGACATATGCCGAGCTTGACCAACAAAACAACGGTGGCCATGTGAGAGTTCTATGATGAGATTACATTTTACGTTTCTGAAAGCGGGCGTTGTACTGCTAATGAAGAAGGGCGTTTTACGTTTGAATTTCCAGCATATTTGTTGTATATATGAGAGGGTGGTGCATGGGACGAGAGTACCGTCATACAGTACCGGCATACAGATTTTAATGAATGTTTTTGCTCGTACGGAAAATCGATTTCGACTATGGAAGCACCGAAAGCAAAGCTGGAGTCTCCTTCAGCAAGATGTCGCGTTGCAACAAGTAGGCTGCTTAACATGCATTTTTATGACATGCTTCACTAGGAACAAAATAAAAACATGCAAAACCGCAGCAATATGGGAAGCCTAGGTCGATTCTCAAAGATGGTGGAAACTGAGCAAAAACTGTTTATTTTGCATCACGTGATCTTATATCGTAGCCATATCTCCATTACCTCTTGTTATCCAATGATCTGATAGTTGCTCGGGTACAAAGGACACTATTTCCATTGATTTATTCATCGGTCTATTATGTCGTCCGACCTTGCTGGCCTCTTTGCTGGCCTCTTTGTGCGTTGTTCGATGGAGAACAATAGCATCAAAAGCAGAACTCCACTTTAAGTCGGCAGGTTGTGGCCCCATTTATCGGCGCGCTTTAATTGGACAGGTGCTGCTGTCACCCCGTCCACCAACAGAGACGCATCGCCGCTACCGAAAGCAGCGACTTCCACCTGAAAAATACAAACAAAGCTGAGAGAAGGGTGACGAGAGAACAAAAAACGCAACGCCTGTGCCGTAACCCAACGGCGCAAATCGACCACATACGGACGGTCTATTGTCGAGTGGCACATCCGATACTTTGTTTCATTCCATCTTCATTATTTGTCCATCACCAAGCCCTGGACGCGACAGCTCTGGGCATCTTGATGGAAGGCCAGTAGAGCTTAAAATCTTGACCATTTCTTCTTCTTTTTTCTTTATTTTCTTAATTTCTTCTTGTTTCTTCCCCTCCACCTTTTTGCTTTCACGAAAACCCATTGCCTATCCGACCGCCATCTCCTGGCCTACATCCTCCTTTGTCTGCCATCATGGCGGCCGCGGCCGTGGATGTGGGATACCTCTGCACGCATCTCGGCGTGGCAGAAACGAGCCTGACTGCCGTTGTGACCGAACCGACCGTCGACCTCGTCAAAATCATCCTCGATGCCGTGACAGCCAAGGCGCATGAGTTTGATGCCCTCTATGCCGAGAAGCTCAAGACGGATATTGAGCTGGAGAGCATCGTGCGTAGCTCCGAAGCCCGCAATGAATCTTTCAAGGCAGCCGCCGAGGAGAGATTGAAGGAGATCGAAGAGCTTCGGCGCAAGCTTCACGATGAAGGTTGGTGTTTCCAGAGATGATTGAGTCTCGCTGGTTTCAGCAGCGACTGGCAGAAGCTCTTCGTCCTTGGCTTCGTTTATTTTTTCACTTTACTAACGCGCACTCAGAAAATGCCCGGCGATCGATCGAGAATGAGCTCCAAAGCCTCAAGACATCCTCTGCGAATGCCCAGGCAGACCTGGAGCGTCTCGCCAGCCGCAACGCCTCGCTCGAAGCGTCGAACCGAGACACGCTTGCCATCCTCGAGTCCAAAACGTCGGCCAACGCAGAGCTTGCCGAAGAGCTGCAAGCCCAGCATCAGAAGAACCTCAAGCTCGGCCAAGAAATCACCGCTCTGCAGCAGTCTATCCAGACGGCCCAGGCAACGACGAGCAGCGCCAAGTTCCGCGAGCAGTCGCTGCAGCAGGAGCTTGAGTTTGCACGCAAGAACAGCGAATGGTTCGAGGCCGAGCTCAAGACCAAGAGCGAGGAGTCGATCAAGTTCCGCAAGGAAAAGGGCGCCCGCATCGCCGAGCTGCAGCGCCAGAACGAGGAGGCCCAGTCGACCATTGACGCGCTGACTCGCACGGAGAAGCAGCTGCGCGCCCGCCTCGACGACGCCCAGCGCAAGGCCGACGAGGCCCTGTCCAAGGTGCAGCAACTCCAGGAGGCCGCCGCCCGCAGCGAGGAGAGCTTCCGCGCCGAGCTCGAGTCGTCCAGCCGTCTCGTCGAGCTCAAAGAGCAGCAGACGGAAACGCACCGGAACCGTCTGCGCGAGGTCGAGCTGCGCCTCGAGCAAGTCAAGGACGAGTCAGCCAACGAAGTGCGCCGGGTGCGCCAAGAGATGGAGCAGATCAAGGAGGACTGGCAGCAGGCGGAGCAGCGCGGCCAGGAACTGGAAGCGGAACTCGACCGCGTCCAGGCCATGGTGGCGACACCCATGGCCGTGTCCATGCCGGCACCGCCTGGGTCGACGACGCCACGGACGCCGAGAGCGAACGGCTCCCTCCTCCGCGCCGCATCGCCCTTTGGCACGCCCGGCTCCATCTTGCGCGGCAAGTCTAGCATTACCGCCGCCCAGGCCATGGAGGAGCTGTACAAGACCAAGGGAGAGCTGGCACGCGAACGGAGACGCACACAGGAGCTGTCGCAGGAGCTGGACGAGATTATGAGCGCCCTCGAAGCCAAGAGCCCGGAGATCGCCGACCTCCAGGAAGAGGCCGAGCGCCTGCGGAACGAGAACGTGCAGATTTCTCAGCTTTGCGAAGAGAGCTTTGCCGAGCGCGACATTGCCAAGAAGGCGGCCAAGAAGGCCGAGGCGTCCAGCATCACGGCGCAGGCCGAGATTGAAATCCTGCGCGCGCAGCTGCGCGACCTCAGCACGCAGGTCCAGCTACTTGTCTTCAACCTGCATGCCCGCGAAAAGGGATGGGAAGAGCTTACGGAGGAAGAAGTGGCGCAGTTTGAGCGGCTCAAGAAGGGACAGGTGTCTGAGGGCGCGCTGGACGACATGTCTGACACGCACCAGTTCATCTCGGAGCGGTTTGTCGCCTTCCGGGATGTGCAGGAGCTGCAGGAAAAGAACACGGAGCTGCTACGGGTGACACGCGAGCTGGCCACCAAGATGGAGAGCGACGAAGCCTCGGCAGCCAAGCAGCAGATGGAGCAGGACCAGGCCGATCTCAAGAACCTCCGCAACACTGTTGCGCGATTGCAGGACGAATCCAAGGCCGTGACGATGCGCATGAAGAGCTACATGACCGAACGCGACATGTTCCGCCGCATGCTGCAGCAAAAGGCCAGCCTCGCGGAGATCAACTCTGTGCTGGGCGGCGGCCAATCGGCGGATGGCGACAGTCAGCGGGAGGTGCTGGCCAGCATCGAGCAAAACTCAACGGCGGACGAGTCGGACCTGACGGTCGCCCTTCGCGAGCTGCAAAACAACTTTGACGCGTACCGCAATGAGCAAGGCGTGGACCGCAACACGATGCGTGCCCAGGTGGAGAAACTGTCAGCTGAGCGCAGCGGCCTGCAGTCGGAGATTGCGCGACTCAGCAGCCAGCTCACACTGGCGTCGGAGCGGTACGAGATTCTCAAGTCCAACTATGCGGCGCTGGAGACGGACAACAAGGCGCTGCAGGAGAAGAACCAGACGCTTTCGGAGTCGTACGCGAAGCAGGACATGCGCACGGAGCAGGTGGCCATGGATCTCGTCGAGGTGCGGAGTCTGCTGGAGAGCATGCGGAACGAGAACGCCAACCTCAAGGCGGAAAAGACGCTCTGGAAGGGCATCCAGGACCGGCTGGTTCAGGACAATGAGAACCTGGCACAGGACAAGTCGCGGCTAAACAGCCTGCTGTCATCGCAGCAGAGCCTGCTAAACGAGCGGGAGCTGTCGGAATCGGAGACGAAGCGCCGGCTGCAGAGCCAAATCGACAACCTGGAGGCGGAGCTGAACATGACGAAACGGAAGCTGTCGGAAGAGACAGAAGACGGCAAGAAGCTGCAACTGCGCAAGGAGTACGATGCGCAGCAGGCTCAGAAGCGGATAGACGACCTAATGGCCAGCATTGCCCAGAGCAAAGAGGAGCTGGTGGCTGTAAAGACGACGCGCGACCATTTACAGGCACGAGTCAACGAGCTGACGGTGGAGCTCCGAAATGCCGAGGAGCGTACGCAACGCCTGCAGCCCCGGCCGACACCACGCGCGCCGCAGACACAGACAGACGCCGACGGGGAGGCAGAGGCAGCGGCCGATCGGCTGCAGGAGCTGGAGGACGAGACGCTGAGCCTGAAGCGCGATCTCGACATGGCACGGGCCGAACTGGACAACGCCCAGGCGGAGGCGGCGACGTACAAGGACATTGCGCAGTCTGCAGAGGAAGACCTCAATAGCATCAACGAGGCGCAAGAGGAGTACCGGCAACAGATGGACGCGGCCTTGGAGGCTAAGGACGGGCGCATCAAGGAGCTGGAGCAAAGGGTGGAGGATCTGTCAGCGGAGCTCAGCCAGTCGAACAATGAGCTTTCGGGCCTTCGGGACGCGCAGGCGGAGCTGGCACGCAAGATGGAGGACGAGAAGCGAATCCTGGCGTCGGAGATTGCCCGGTACAAGGACGCGGAGGAGCGGTACAAGGAGGAGAAGAAGTACCACCAGTCGGACCTGCGCGCCCAGGCAGAGATTGCCGCCAAGGCACAAAAGGACTACGAGCAGGAGCTGGTCAAGCACGCGGAAGCGGCCAAGCAGCTGCAAGTGCTGCGGTCGGAACACAACCACCTGCGAACGGAGGCGGCCTCTTGGCGCGCTGAGGCCGAGTCGGCGAAGCTGACGCTGACGCAGAGCGAATCATCGTGGGACGACCGACGGCAGCAGCTGGAGCAGGAGATCTCGGAGATTCAAGCGCGGCGCGAAGACACCAATGCACAGAACAAGCTGCTCGGGCAGCAGCTGGAGAGTGTGATTGCGCAAATCTCCAGTCTGCAGCAGAACCGGGCGTCGTTGAGCGCGGACGCGGCAGCAGACGACAATGGCGGCACAGCCACGCTGCCCGACTCGGCCGCGGAAGGACTGCGGGAGCTGAACAGCTACCTCCGACGCGAGAAGGAGATTCTCGAAGTGCAGTACAACCTCAAGCTGCAGGAGACACAGCGGCTGCAGCAGAAACTCGACTACGTGCAGACGCAGCTGGACGAGGCGCGGCTGAAGCTGGAGCAGGAGCGGCGGGCGCAGGCCGACGTCAGCCGGTCGTCGCAGTCGCACAAGGAGTTGATGGAGAAGCTGAACGAGCTGAACCTGATCCGTGAGAGCAATGTGACGCTGCGCAACGACAACCAGCACGCGCAGGCGCAGCTGGCGCAGAAGGAGACCAAGATTGAGGAGCTGCGGGCGCAGATCCAGCCGCTGGAGCAGCGGCTGTCAGAGGTGGAGAACCAAAAGCTGTTTGCGGAGGAGGAAATTAAGCAGATCACGGAGGACCGCGACCGCTGGCAAAAGCGGACGGAAAGCATTCTCACGCGGTACGGCCGCGCGGACCCGACAGAGTTGGACCAGCTCAAGCAGACGGTGGCGGAGTTGGAGAGCGAGCGGGCGGCGCTGCAAGAGACGGAGGCGTCGCTGCGGCAAAGGGTGCAGGAGCTGGAGACGACGGTGGAGGCCGAGAAGAGCCAGTGGAAGGAGAGCCGGCAGCGGCTGATCGACCAGGCCAAGGAGAAGGCGCGGCAGCAGGGGGCGCAGATCCGCGACTTGTTGGCGCAGAAGAACGAGCTGCAGGAGCAGGCGACGGCGGCCACGGCCAAGGCGGCGGCGCTCGAGCAGGAGTTGGGCTTGGCCGTGGCGGCGCGGTCGGCGCTGGAGGCCCGTGTGAGCGCTTTGGATCAGCAGCAGCCGGTTGCGGCTGCTCCGCTGACTCCTTTGGCGATGGGCGCGTCACCGCCCCAACAGTCCTCGGATGAGGCAGCAGCCCAGACCATTAGCCAGCTCCAGCAGACCATCAACCAGCTGCAGCAGACCATCAGCCAGCTCCAGTCCGAGCTGGAGGCGACACAGGAACAGCGGGCAAGTGCCGACCAAGAGCTGGCCGTTCTCCGAGGCAATCTAGACGCTGCCGTGCAAGAAAGGGACCAGGCGCTAGCACAGGCGCAACAGGCACAGCAGGCCCTGGAACAAATGGCGGCGTCGGCGGGCGGAGACCATGCCATGGCCTCGACGGAAGCGGCCAACGGGCTGGCAACGGGTCTGTCGGATGCGGAGAAGGAGGCACTGAAGCAGCAGGCGGCAGCGGCGGAGGCCAAGGCGGCTGAGTACGAGCAAAAGGCGGCAGAGGTGGAGAGCAACATCCAGGCGATTCTAAAGGAGCGATCGGACAAGATGAAGGACGCGCTCAACCGGAAGCTGAAGGAGGTGCGGGAAAAGTTTGACCAAGAACTGCGCGAGGCGCGGGAAAGCCGGGAGAAGCTGGAGGCCGAGCTGGATCTACGCATTGCGCAGGAGAAGAAGATTTGGCAGGCGGAGCAGAGCACGGCAGCTGGCGGAAGCGCCGGCGTGCCGTCAGCGGCGGCCCAGACGGAAGCCAACCAGCCGCCTACGACGCCGACGACGGGCACAGCGCTGGATCTGTCCAAGCTGGGCGACGCCGAGACGCGCGACCTGGTGGCCAACAACCCGACGATCCGCGGCATTGTCACGGCCAATATCAAGAAGAAGATTGACGTGGAGATGAAGCGGGTGCGCGAGGAGGTGGAGCAGGCGGTCAAGAGCGAGTACGACGCCAAGGTGCTGTCGGCGCGCGAGGCTGGCCAGATGATGGCCGAGAAGAAGACGTCGATCCGCATCAACATGGCCGAGAACCGGCTCAAGACGGTGACGGCCAAGCTAGAGGTGGTGTCGACGGCCGCGCAGCAGACGCCGATGCGGCCCGTCGGCGAGGTCTGGAGCGTTGCCAAGGATGCGCGGCCAGCGCCCGCCGCCGCCGCCGCACAGGCTCCTCCGGCTACTCCGGCGACGCCGCACGCAGTCGGCCAGGCGCCGTTATCGGCGAAGCCGCTCACGGCATCAGTTGGTGGGTTTTTTGTTTTTTTTTGTTTTTTTTTGTTTTTTTGTGTTTTTTTCTTTATTTTTCTAACATGTTCTAATTATAGGCCAACCCCCTGTGACGCCCAATGCTCGGCCGCAACAGGTTCACCCGGCATCCGCAGCCCCCTCGGGCCAGCCTGCAGGTGCCGGCGGCGCTACACTGCCGGCGAAGCCCGTGGCACCGGCTTCGGCCCGAGGACCAGGGAGCAATGGTTTGAACAACAGCAATCCGTTTTTGACCAAGCCCAACCAAGGGCCGCCGTCGCTGCCAAACCCGTTTGGGAAGCCGATCCTTCCACAGCCTCCTCCGCAACAGCAGCAGCAGCAGAAACCGCCCGCGCCTGTGCCAGCCGTCGGACAAGGTCAACAGCCTGCTCCCGCACCGGTACAGCAGCCGCAGCAACCTCAGCAACCGCAGCAACAACAGCAACCGCAGCAACCGCAGCAACCACAGCAGCAGCAGCAGGGACAGCAGGCTCATTTACCCTCTGGGCAACAACCTCAGGGTCAACGCAGCAGCATTCCTGTTCCTGGCGCCCGAGGCGGCGCCCACAACAACCGCGGAGGCAGGGGCGGCGTTTACCAAGCGCCTCGGGGACGCGGTCGAGGCGGCGGCGCGGGACAGAACCAGGGCCGTGGCGGAGGAAACGCCGGCGGCAACACCGGCGGCGGTGGGGCACTCAACCCGTCGGCAGACATGTTCAACCCGAGCAACAAGCGGCCTCGAAACGATGGCGAGGCCGGAGCCGGGGCCAAGCGCATCCGTGGTGGCGCCGGAGGCGGCGGCCAGCAGGGGCAGACACATTGAAGAGATGGCCGTGGGTGACTGCAAGAGGCTACGTTGGAGGCAGACACATTGAAGAGGTGGCCGTGGATGACAGCAAGAGACTACGTTGGATAATGGCAGGCCGGGATCTACAGAGACACTTACTTGTCTCGAAAAGGCGGGCGAGATGGGTGTTGCATTTGATTTGCTTCCTGAACGTGCTTTGTCCGGGAAAGGTCATGTGTTATTATATGTACCATTTTCCTTGTCTTGTGTTTGTATTGTTGTGGGTTTCCTTTCTTTTCCTTTACTCTTTTCCTTTGTTTCTGGAGGTTTCCTATTAGCTGCATCGGGCCGTTGACTCAGTCGGGAGGTTGCCTACAAGGGGCAAAAATATAGTGAAAACATTACATCGTTCAACTTGTGTGTTTGTGTTTTGCAAGAGCCTCTTTGTGAGGTGATGTAGCGGATTGCAGCACTTGAAATGTATGCTGTGCCGTCTTTATGACCGGTGTGGAAATGCATTTTGGCTGCTTTCTGTATTTATTTGCATGCCATTTAAAACGGTCACTAAAACGGAAGAATGTGCATAAAAACGGCTTTGATGAAAATAATGGATAAAAGGCTTCGTTCTATTCTACACAGGAAAAAAGGAAAGTACAAAAAAGCCAATGTTACAGGGCAGTTTCATAGCATTTTTTGGATCGGCAGCTTGACCAAAGTAATTTAATCTTGTATTATTGATTTCAGCCGAAACCAAGTCCGATTTGCTACGTAGGCTTATCTTCGGGTCATCTTCGTTTTGCGGCTCTGCTGCCTAATGTAGTGTAGACACATGTTGCGCCCTGTATAAGACGGCTGGGGGTCTCCGAGTCAGATCCAAGTATGCTGGAAAGCCAAGACCGAGAAAAACCATGTACTTCAGGTAGGGTGTGTTGCCCTGCATCCATTGTTTATCTTTTCCCCGAGCGCTCCAGCCGAGAGTGCCCATCCCAGGCCGTCCCCAATGCTGCCCCAATCAGAGGCAAGCCATCAGAACAGGGCGTCCAGAGCTGGGCCGCCTGGGCAACCCGGGCGGGTGCTCGTCGAGTGGTCTAGACCGGCCACAATGGGCCAAGGGATCGAGTTGAGCCATTTCGGTAGCAGCTCTTGTCGTTCGTTTACCTAACAGCCTGGGAAACGAGAGGGGTGTCGAAAGAGGACCGAACAGCCTGGGCAACGAGAGGGAGGGGTGTCGAAAGAGGCGGTATAGAAGAAGCAACGACAGCTGATGATGGTGTGGGAAGACTAGAGAATCAAAGACGTATTCGACGCGCACAATGCCGAGTTTCTGGTGACAGCCTGTGCCCGGTTTGATGGGACATTTATGTGGGAAGCGTGGCCAATGGGAGACGAAAAGGACGCCGCGGGACGAGAGAGTCTTCAAGGCAGCCGAAAAGTGGCCTTTTTGCTTCGTTTTAGGCGCTTGTCGGTGTGCATGCCATGGAAACAGGCAGCCGACCGTGACGGCTTCTGGGCCCGGCGTGTCATGCTGTCAGTTTGTTCATCTTGCGCCGTATTCTACATCTTGGTGCATCATGCACGGGCGCTGGCTCTTCTTCCGGCGCTGCTCTAGACTTTCAGCATGATTGGACTTTGGCCTGCCACGGATTGTCGATGAATGGTTGTCGCAATTGTCAGACTTGGCTTGAAATAAAGTTCTCACAGGAGACGAGAAGAAGATATTTTAGCTACGTTTGACAAGTCAATCCATGCAGTCGGCGGTGTCGAGTCGTGTTTTCCTTGTGATAGCCATGTATGACGACTGCATTGTCTGCGTCTGGCCAGTTGTGCAAATGGTCCGCGAGTCTGCCATGTCCGAGAGACAGCAAGACACGTATTTGCCTTTTGCATCACTTTTCCCACACAGCTGCCCTGCACGTCGTCCAGGCCGCCAATGACCTGTTTCTTGCATGCAGTGGAAAAGGCCAAACAGGACAGCCGTCGTGGCTCTTGGCCCAGGAGACAAGACAAGCCGGTCAAGCAAGGCACTAGGCTACTGTGCCGACGTCGGCCTCTGTTTCGGGCGGAATGTGCTGCGTTTGACGGCTATTGTCGGTCTTGCTGCTGTCCACGCCATGGGTCCATTTGCTGCCAATCTACCATCCGAGGCTCGAGCTGATCGCGCAGCGTCGACAGGGCCTGGCTCGGGCCCCCGCTTCCCGGCCTACCTTCCGCTCGTTTCTCTTGTCTGGGCCAGCACCGTCTCTGACAGCACGCGGGCCTGGACTCTGTTGTCACGCTTCTCCCCTGCCAAACGGTACCCAACAGTCCTTGAGGGAACTAGATCAGCCGGCCTGGCAAGTGCTCGCGCACGGCAGAACGAGAGACCCCTGTCGGCGAGTACAGGCATAGAAACGAGATATACAGATGTATACATGTACTTTATTCGCTCACTCTAAGATAGATACAATGGAGAGGACGACACGCCAAAGGGTTTGCAGAGTGATAGTCCAGCACCAAAACAAGTTGTGGCGTTGCCTTGGCGCTGCGGCTGTATTATCAGCAGGAGAGATGCGCTGCCCCAGACGGAGCCCCAGATGGAGACCCTGTCCCGTTCGTGCTGCTGCCGGTAGCTGTTCCTCCTGCCTACACTACACGACAAACGTTGGGACAATCGCTACCTAGCCGGCTTTTCTTGTGCGTCTAATCGTCATGGTCGGCGACGAGCAGCCCCTGTACACTACACTACGATGGAAGAAAACAGGGGGAGGGAGGGGGCGTGTGCATCTGCCGTTGCATCGAGAGGGCGGGCGCCCTGGTTGTGAATGTTCGTTTCTGCCGACATCAGGGCAGGAGGAAACAAGAAGAGCAGGCGAAGCGAAATACGAGCAGACCGAGAAGGGACAGGGACGTCAAGCGAGCGCAAATGGAAAAGGTGGGAGCTGTCGGCACCGACAGAGAGACATTTACTGCCGGCCCAGATCTACGGCTTCGTTGGCGTGTCTGCCTTTGCTTCTGCGCCATGTAGTACGCACCGGAGCTTTCTCGATTCCGCAAATGGCAGGACGCGAGCAGTGAGAGAGGATGCGGGAAGCAGAAAGTGACAGAGGAGCCGTTTTTAAAGACCAGACAGTATCCAAAAAGAACGCCGAAAAGACAGACAAAACGGACAACACTAAAACGCAGATTAGAGGCTACGCCATCCTTGCATACCTTTCTGCCGTTTCCTGCAAAGCCAGTCTAGAGAAGGACTTGCCCCTTGCTTTGGAAGGATTCAGTGGGACAGGCTTTGTTGTCCCGACTTCTTTTTGCTCTCTCGCTCTTTCGCGCTCTTCCTTCTTTGTGAGGTCCCCTTTTGCATCCTTCTTTATGGCTAGGGCCTGTGATTACACCGGCAGGAGCATCGCCCTTGCGTAGTGCTTCTTTTCTTCCATTCCTTTCGGCCCCCCCTGTCGTTGAAGAAAGATCGTTGCGTGTTGTCTCTTCTTGTCCCCCCTTGGTAAGGACCCTATTTCGGGTAGATCCCTCTGTATACCTGCCGATACAGTGCTCTCGTAAGACGGGAAGGTCGGGACCGGTGAATCGTCTTGACCGGTGGAAGCCATGAGAAAGAAGAAATAACAAGAAAAAAAAAGTTGAAAAATTGAGAAAAACGTAGAGTTTCCAAAAAAAATAGAAAAAAAAGAAAAACGTAAAAAATAAGACCTTAAAGAACAAAATTACGAGAAGAAGACAAAGACAACTGTTAGTCGTAAATCTACTTCTCCGAAACCAAAACGGTGAATCATCCGCTTCTTCCGCCGATCCGTCCGGCTTCGTCGCTTCGCGGGCGGGGCTAAAGACGACGCAGGGCTGAATCATGGAGGAGCAGTTGCCCAAATAGGACAAGGCTAAAGAGCCTACGACACGAAATTGCCAAAACTCGTTTGGAGAACAGAAAATCCCGTGTATTCTTTTTTTTCCTTAAAAGACCAACGTGGAAAAAACGTCAAATTTCAAAACTTGAGAAACGCAATACGTCGAAAAAACGTCAAATGCCAAATGTTGAGATTTCAATACGTCAATTACGCCTGAAATGTCCCCTTTGTACCGTTCGTCCATCCCAATGAGAAAATAACCGAAACCCCCTTTGCTGTCCCCAAAAAGAAGAAAACGAAAAAAAGCAAGCCCTAAAAATCCATTCATGTATCCTTTCCATCCTTGGATTTGCCCCCTGATAACAAAGAAATTGCGATCGACTTTCATTCCATCGCCTAAATAGAACGGCAATTGTCCCCCAAAGCAATCAAAGAGCACGATGGACAGAGAAAGGAGTGGAGACTGAATCTCGACCGTAAAAGGCCGTAAAGAACCTGAAGACACTGGCCAATAACAAAAAACACGGGCAGATGCCTCTTTGTCCTTAAATGCTTGCGTGGACTCTCTAGAGCTTTTGCTCCTACACTATGATACGGGGCGATTCCACCATGGACAGCGGCGGCGTCGGACAGTCGTAACCGGCATCGGAGCAGTTGGTAGACTGGTCGTATGAGTGCGACAGAGGAGGGGTCTGTCGGGAGAACGGCTGTCAGGAACATGTTGTGGGTGAAGGAGCGAGGAAGAGGGGAGAGGGAGACAAGTCAAGGTGCTCGGCCTGTTTGTCGCACACTCACATGGGGGTCGGATTCGTAAGGGTTGGCTGCATTGATGCCGGTGGTGGACAGGAATTCAAAGCTTATAAAAGGGGCCATGGTGGCAGCAGCGGCAGCGACCATGTCGTTGCTGGTGGTCGAGTCACGCCTGAGGCTGTCTGGGGCAGCGGCACTAAAGGCATTCTGGTGGTGTTGCTGGTACTGCTGATGCTGATGCTGATTCTGGTGCTGGTGCTGGCTGCCATGACCGCCCATCGGCGGCAGCGTCCCCGGCATGGCCCAGGAACTGCTGTAGCCAAAATCAGTCTCAGCTGCAGAAGCTGGCCGATAGGAAGCGACCGGGGCCGTCATGATCATGCCCTCGGGCGGCGGCGGATAGGCCGAGCATGGCACTGTCGAGAAGTAGCCGGGCGGAGTGTGAGAGCGCGAGCGGTGGTCGTAGTGTGCCGGAGCCAGAAAAAGATCGTCTTCCGAGCTCATGGGCGGCGTCATTTGTGATTGGGAGAGAGTCTGCTTTGCTAATGGCTGCAGAAGCACCTGCGGCTGGTGGTAGGTAGGGGGGGCGGGCGAGGCAGAGGGCGAGACGGACGAGACGGAGTGACTCTGGGTAGCTTCGGACGGCTGCTGCTGCTCCTGTGATTGCTGCTGTTGTTGCTGTTGTTGCTGCTGCTGCTGCTGCTGCCGACGCTGTTGTGCTGCCTCCACTGCCGACAGCGACGAGAGTGTGTGCTGCGGTTTCCGCGACTTGCCCGACTTGGTCGTGCTGCCGTTCTTGCTCCCGGTAGGCCTGCTGTTTGCGAGGGGAAGCGTGTCCGAAGCAGCGTCAGTCGAGCCGGCACGACGCTCCAGATCCTCCAGACGACGCTTGAGTTTTTTGCCTGCCAGTGTTAGGAGGCGGGAGAGAGGAGAAGAGAGAAGAAGCACGTACGGTAGTTCCGCTGGGCAATGCGGTTCTGTATCCGGCGGCGCTCGGCCAGGTCCGAGATCTTGGTCCAGTCCTCGTCCGAGTTGGCCGAGCTGCTAAAGGCGCTGCTGTGACTGTGAATGTGGCCGCCAAACTGCGGCGACGGAGAAGCGACCACCGATACTGCCGGCATCACCGACGTGGTTAATGATGGATAGCCATACTGGCTGTGGTACGACGAATTGTACATGGCGATGAACCAGAAGCTCAATGGCTCAGAGGTCGGCAGGGCTGCGAGGAGGCGACGAGAGCAAAGCGGGCACAGACGGCAGAGGCAGGCTGACAGAAACGGAAAAGAAGGAGAATAGACAACGGCCAGAATGTCAAGGACTTGTGCTGCAGTGCAGGATGAGAAAATACTAATTATGGCAGTGCTAGTGAGGGGGGAAGAAAGCTGGGTATTATATATTGTGAACTTGAGTTGTCTGCCACGGTGCCCATCCCTCCTTCTTGGGGAAGAGAAAGTCAGGACCTTGCAACAGGCAGAGAAGAGTCGAGTGTCGACTTAGCGCAGTGCAGGGCAGGACTTGCTGCAGGTCTACCAGGTAAAGTAGGATTTAGCTACCCCCCTCCTTCCTCTTTGCACCCCCCGGACCCGCCACCCCCCCTCCCGACAGCAAGCACCCCCCTCCGTCTCTCTTTCCCTCCCCTCGCACCCCTCTCCTGCCTCCGTCGCCTTTTCGAGATGTTTGTGTATATCGGAGCTTTTCTGCACCAACATGCCGTTTAATCGTTAGCGGTTGAAGAATGACAAATGTATCGCGTCCTTCTTCAGTCAAGGGCCACGTCAAACAAATAAGTAGCTTGGGCTGTCTTTTTGTGCTACGCATTGTGTGCTTTTGCCGTGCTCGTGGGTCTTTTTGGTACTTTTGGCTTTCCGTTCTTTCCTTCATCTCTGGCTGCCCTGCTTTGCACTTGTCGCCCAAGAACTGCTTCCGTTTTCGTTCAGCTCGTGTCCTATAGCAGGCCTGTCTCGCCAAGCAGAGAAAGCGGTGCCCAACTCGACGGCAGAATTGACGACGGCAATACGGCCAGTACGATCGACTCCTTCCAGGCCCGACAAAGGCGTCGTTTGTGATTTGTGCCGCCGTCTGTCCTTGTTGCTTATGACGAGTGCGTTTAAAAAGACGCTTTATGCGGGAATCGTCTGCTTTCGAGATCATGCCTATGATCTGTCGTCTGCGCTGATCTCCATGGCCCAAAATAGCCTCCTTCGTGCCTCTCAAGAACGGCCAAAAACGGTGGCCGAATAAGGTACCGACCAACACAGCCTGTCATTGGCCGGAAGAATCCCTGCCCGTCTCTAGCGCAGGATGGCGAAAGCGCGGCCTTATTAGTGCAAATATACACTAGAACTGTTAGCCCGTTCTTAGCATCGCTTTGTAGGCGGTTTTTTCGTCTGCCATGGGCATCGCTAAAGCTCGCCAGCGATTTCATTTGTATACTTTGCTCTTTGCTTTTGGTTTGCTCCTTAGCCTCTTGCCGAAGCGCTTCCGGATTTGTAAAACGCCTGCCCTACGAGGACGGCGACCTTTATGCTGTGCATTCCCCGCGATCGGTGAAAATAGCAGAAAGTAAATCAAGTCTTGCCTTTTTTGTTCAACCCTGAGTTTCTGCCTGGGCAACACCAACAGGATGGCGACAAAACCAGCGCGCGTGCTCCTTCTGTGCTCTGCGAGCGAGTTCCGTCCTCCCGTGTGCTCTCCTGGCAGCAGATCAAATCTGATCAATCAAATAGAAAGGCGGAGGGAGGGGGTGGCGGTCTGTTGATCCGTGGTAAAAAAAGAACAGCTCTCCAGAACCAAAATAACAAAGTCAGCCAAGCAGCCCGTCCATCTTACCAAGCAGGTACTACATTCCAGGAAGCCTATGCAGTGCCTCCTTCTCGCAAGCTTACTTTTGCTAGTTGGCTTGTGCTGACGGTAGGGCTGGCTTTGACTTTGGCCGCCGGGGAGGGGCGGCCTCTTGACTACCGCACACGGCCAATGACGGCCATGGCTCTCGATGGCCATGGCCCGGAGTACAGAACACCGTGCGGCAAGTGCTCAAGGTATGTGCTTGAAACAGTCAAATCCCGAATCAACCCCAAAGGAGCCAGAGATTCAAAGTCAACCGGCCGTCGGACTAGACGAAGGAGAGAGGAAAGGACGACATCCGGTTGCTAAAGATAGACCATGCATTTGTGTGATTAGTGAACTACAGCAGTCGACAAAAGTCGGTAGCGGATGACCGCTTGACAAGCCAGGCATCGTGAGCGTCCTTGACGACACTCCTCCCCTTTCCTCCACCACCCGTACTACCCAGATGCTAGGAACGTCCGAGAAGGAGGAACAGAGACAATTCAGAATCTTGCGGCATAGGCCCATTTGCATTTCTCTCTCTGTCGTATTCCCGCATCTCTAAACTTCTGCCTCGACTGTCGGTACGACAATATCTCGTGTTTCTTCCCAGAGGCATCGCGAACACGCCAAGTAGTCTACGGCCGCCCTATCGATCGGTGACGATGTGCTGTCCGGCTCGTATTTCGTTGCCAGACACGCTCGTATACGATGTCATTGTCTTTTGTCCCAAACGGTTGCTTGGGTGTAGCGCTAATTTTCAACTAGTCGACGCCGTAGATACTCATAATGGACGGGAAACGGTAGAGCGTCTTTTTAAAGTCCAAATCGCGGGCCTCGTATTGTTTACGACAGCCTTTGCTGCGTTCAGGTCAAATCGTCCGCCAGCTTCTCCGCCTCGTACACGGCCACCGTGCATTTGAAGACACCGAGACCTCTTCGCCGGTGTTTTGCCGAGATTCTGAAGCGCAGTGCTACGTTCCCCCTCCTCCCCCGAGAGCTCGTCTACCAGCCCACGGGATGGGCGAGATTTCAGCAAGACGGCACGCCCGCCCAAAGACTGGCCGATGAGTCAAAGCCGTACCACCACCAGCATGCCAGGCGTGGTGCAGGGTCTCTTTTCTGGGTATTCTTTGCATCTTGCATCTTTTTGGATCTCCCGTCTGGTTTTCCTTGGCTTGCTATACGAAGCCCGGTCACACAGTTATTTGGAATACCTCTTCTCAAGAGTTTCTCACCGCTCCTCTCCATCGTAAGGAGTACAACTCGCTGTCTTCGGGAAACAGAACCTCCATTGTCGTTTGTAACCCAGAGCAGAATACACTACACTGCAAAACCGAAACCCTGGCACCACAAATTAGGGCAGTTGCTGGCAGTTCCTTCCACTGCGTGCACGTCCTCCGCCGCAATTTCGGCGGGGTTGTTGGGAATGCTACGGCCCCCACACCAAAAAGTGGTTGCGGGTTGGCCACGCTACGTTTGGTTAGTGGTAGGGATTTTAGGCCCTGCTTGCCGCTTTCCCAAGCGACCCCCTGGCCCAAAACCACTTTTCCCACGTGCTTTGTAATGCCCTATTTTTAACTCTGTTCATTACCAATACTCCTCCATTGGCTACACTGCTGCAATGTTGCGGCGATATCAACTGTCGGCCTCTTTTCTCTACACTATTGCAAAATACGGAGGAAAAGTAACCTCTGCTAGTGCCGGCCTGGCTTGCCGCCTACCCCTTTATGGCTGTCCATTCTTCTTGTCCATCGGTTGTTTAGCTGATTTCGTCTTTTACGGTGAAGACCAACTGATGCCTTTTCCTCAATCTCTGGACGTGAGATGCTATGGCGGCTTAGCTTGAGCCACCTGCGCCTTGTCTACTTATGACTTGTTCTGTTCTAAACAAAGACGCGTGAAATCCCTATTTTTTCTGCATCTGCTGCGCCTGGTGCTGTCTACACTAGTGTAGTCAACAGATAAGTAGCCGAGTTGTTGCATCTCCTCCCCTTTTATTGTAGCATCTCGTAAAGCATCAACGCTGTCCCGTCCAGGCACCTCGTAAAGTATGACCGATCTGTACACCCACGACAGACAATCTGCATCTCACCGTCGTAAGCAGGCCTCCCCCAGCCTGGATAGGCAAGTAATCAATCTCCATGTTGGCCGCCAAACCACATGGCCGGGAGAGAACAAGCCTTTTTCTTTGTCAGCCCGTCGTGCCGCCCGGCCGTCTGCCGTGCTCACTCCCCAGGGTTTCGACGTGGCTAAAACAAACGATCAGCGTTTCGTGGAAAAAGTCGTCTGTAGCGGCAGCGCTATTAGACTACTAAACTGACCCATTGCCTCCACAGCACATCATGCCACAGGCCGTGAAAAGGGCTCTGCACTAAACGACGAAATGGCGTTTCGTTTTCGGCTAATGCCTTGCTACAGACAGCTACCCGGCTAGGCTGATGTGAGAACCTTGAATTTTGCATGGGTCGAGAGGAGACATGGTTGGCAGGCAGACAGGGAATGTAAAAGGAAGCGATTATGCAGTGTACTGGAAAAAATCTTCAGTGTAGAAAGGCAATTCGCTCGTCCATTGGTCGAGCCCCAGGCAACCGTTATTTCGGTTTCTTTTCTAGTTTCTTACGTCCAAAGCGTGTTTGTTCCCTTCACTGGGAGAAGAGCTGCACTCAGCCTTACCATCCCCGCAAAAGGCAATAGTGTTTCTGGACTTTTAACAGAATTAGCGAAATATAAAGTCTGTCGTTTAGCTGCTGCCAACCAAGTCTGCCGTGCTAAGCGACGCTCTGTCTGCTCCTATGAAACGAGCGCGCTTAAGTGTGGCATTGGCATTGGTACAAGCCACAGCCACTGTAGGCATCGCAAGGATGAGTTCTTCCCCAGAGGCAGCCCTTTGTAGTGGCCGTTGTCATTTCAGACCAGAAAGCAAGTAAGCTGCCAAAGTCTTTCCTATCAAGCTCTCACGTACAAAGCATGACCGGAGATGCAAAGCCAAACTAGTGCACGAAAGAGGGGATATGCTTATGAATATCGTCATCAATCCTGCTTTACGGATAAACACCTCCCTTTTTGGGAGAGAGGCGTCTCTTCATCGGTAGGAGAGATCACTAAAGAGTCCGCCACAGTCGTAGTGTAAATAAAAGGGGGAATGGGGGGACAGAACATGGCGGGCAAGGAGACAGGCGGACGGTAAAAGCCGAAAGTGTATTCTGGCGGCTGGGGGAAATGAAGCACGGGGCGCATTGCATGCTGTACGAACAATACGAAATACGGCGGTTGGGGTTTGGCAGCTCCTAGTGTCTGCCGGCCGCCGGAGGCGGCAACGGGCAGACAACGGATCGTTTAGTTTGACCGAGCGTCGAAAAAAAGCACCTTTTATGGATTAGCGTCCAGCCTTGCGCCGAATTCCAACCGTACGCTACAGTTACAGCGTCGCCAGCTGGTTCGTAGTGTGGTAAAACAGGGGGCCAGCGGGGATCTTGGCGTCGGTTGCCAATGTGTACACTGTAAGAGCTGTGCTTTCAAGCGATGTGAACAAGTACACTACACTACAGCTATGAAAGCTATGAAAGCTATGGACAAGGGAGCCACGATAGCAGCTTCGCGGGTACAGTATGGGTGTGTTGGCACTTTGACCCTGGCTCATTTTAATCTTGGTATGCATCCCTGTCTGAATAAACTAATCAGTGCGCAAGGGCGAGGGATCGTGGCGACGTGGGATGTGACGAGAATAGGGGCTTTCCATCGTGTACGGAGCACGTCGTAATAGTGACTCGACCGGTACCACGGCGTTTAGTTAAACTCCCGAGCCGTTCTTTCATTACGACGGACTAGTACAGTAAAGAGAAATCCCGGCTGAAACCGGTGTTAAAATAGGCTTAAACCAACCTTGAAAAGCGGAGACGGGGCTATGCCGTTTTGTAGCAGGCTTTCAGTGGGCGGTAAAAGTCGTATTGATCTTGCCGTTCAGAGGCAGAACAGCCGCTTTGCCAGAACGGGTCCCCCATTCCAATAGTCAGTTGGGACGTCTCTGACAAAGAACGTGCTCATCGTTGATCGATTGTTTCGGCCAGCGTAAACACCCGTGTAGGGAAGGAAGAATGAAAACAGGAAAACGTCCCCTGCCGGCTTCGTCCCATCGGGTGCTCCGTGTCCGTGCTGTCTGCCTCACTGATGGCTCATCGAACATCGGCTGGGCCCTCGTCTTCGACAGGGCATGATGCAGACGCTGTGTGCAGCATCTCAAGGGGGTGGGGGAAAGACAAACTAAGCCCCCCAGCAAGAAGACAAAGAACATGGCCGTTTGGTGTTTGGAATGGAGAGTTCGTGGCGGGCGCTTCTAGATGCTCCAAGGCGGTGGGCAGTGCCTGTTTAGTTTGGTCAATGGTTCTTGGCACTTTTGTTCCACACAAAAACACTCGCTGTGCATCGATGAGGAGCCAGCATGCTGGTTTACTAAAGGCGGAAAAACGGGCCGTAAAAGACGACTTGAAATAACGTGGCCTTGCAGGGGAGCAGCCGATCTGGCAATCTTTCTCCTGACGAGGTGTGGTGGAAAGGGCCCTTGGTCTAGATTCTTGTTTTCGTGGAAGCAGTCTTTTTCTTTTCGTGGAAAGGTGCAGTCTTTCTCTTTTCGTGAAAAGGTGTAGTCGTTCTCACAATACGCTGTTTTATTTGAGATTCTGGTTGCACTTGGCAATGGGGTTAAGCTAAAGCCCGTGCAATAGTCTGTGCTTCGGGGGAGCTTGGGCGGCGGAAGTATCCTTCCAGAGGCATTCGCTCGTAAAGTCAGTGCGTTTAGTGTATTTGATGCTGTGCGGCTGCTGGTTCTGCGCCACTACGTACACTACACTACACTACACCCCTAACGGTCCAACGGTGAAAGCCGTTGAGCTGCGCTAGTCGAGAAACGGAGCCGTCCGTTTCTTGACGGTGGCAATGTGGGCTAATTTTTGTTCAGGATTTGGCATATCTCTACTTTCTTTTTTTCTACTTCTTCAATGTCCAATGTCTTGTTTTTTCTGCTGGCTCCGCTGCTACCGTCTGCCGTGTCTTGTTCCTCTCGGTTGCTTTCCCCCAAGCCGCGCATTCGTCTGCTGCAATATTACGACATCTTCAGCCCTATGTCTCAGCCCACTACTTTGTACGCTATCTACAGAGTACGTGTACACTACACAAGAGTACGAGTCTAAGCTCCTGCCTTTTCTGGACGATGCGCTGCGACGGAGAGGCTATACATTGAAAGACGACAATTTGGTTCGGCCTCTGATGACGATGACAAATATGCTTGATTTGGCCTCTGATGACGGAAAGCGACGGCAAAGAAAGCCGGTTTTGCGGGGATTTTGTACACTACAAAGTATACAAAGTGTAATTACCGCTTCTCGTAGGGCTCAGCAGGTGGCACGAATACGCTCCGCTTGTGTGTCTGGCGATGCGTTGGTCAAGAAGAGGAAATGTATAAAATATAAAAAAGATAAAAAAGATAAAAAAGATAAAAAAGATAAAAAAGATAAAAAAGATAAAAAGATTAAAAGGTAAAAGATGGAAAAATAGAAACGCTGGAGAAACGCCTCTAGAACACTCGAATGTCCCTTCTCGTACAGCACGAGCACCGTTTCTTTGTTGTTCTCCGTGTTCTTTGTGCAGAATCTGCGGTGCATTCCCACTGGCCACTGCAACGCTGGACGTTGGTCCAAATGCCCGTCTTTTCTGTATGGAGGGCGGGCGTCTGCGCTCCCATTCTGGCGGTGAAGCTAGCAAGCACATCGTAGGAGAGTGCGACTAGTCTGTATGCAGTGTTTGTACACCCCAAAGCAACCCTCCTCTACTTCCGAAGGGGGGGTGCTGCAGCCGGCCGGCCTGCCTGCCTGTCTGCCTGTCTGCCTGTCTGCCTGTCTGCCTGCCTGGAATGCCTTCCTGCACGGCCTATGCAAGCCTTGTACGAGTACGAAAGGGTAGAGGCCCAGAGTCTCGTAGGGCGGTTGGCCGAGACGTGTGAGGGCGAGCATCGCACATCAGTGGCTGGGTGGAACAGGGGGCAGAGCAACCCAATCTCGCGGCCGAGACAACGCTGCACCAACTATTCGTTTGCAACAAACACAACTGCACTGCACTACTGCAGGCACCCCGCCTCGACGTACTCGGCCTCGCCGCGACAGGCTGGGGGCCCTGATTGGCTGCAGAGAGGAACCGGCTGTGAGGGAGACGTTGCGTGATGGCCCAATCTGCGTCCCAGGCTCTTTTGGTGCCATAGGGCTGAAGGAAGAGGGGACTGGGCCGCGGCCATGATAGCATAATCAAACCTGAGGATAACGGGCTGCAGCAGGGGGAAGCAGTCTAGAAAGGAATAGAAGAAGGAAGAAGAAAAGAAAGAAAAGGAAGGAAGAAGAAAGAAGAAAAAGGAAGGAAGAAGAAAGAAGAAAAAGGAAGGAAGAAGAAAAAAAGAAGAAAATAACAGAAACGAAGTCTGGTCATGGATGAAGAGGCGTAACAAACTTTGAAAATACACCTTTTTGCTTCAATGCTTCTGCAAGCTTGTATGAAAATGATGCCTCCTGGTGATCGCTCCTCTCCAACGCAAACCAACACAGCATGATGCACAAAGACGGTGGCTTCGGCAGCAGGCTGGCGGCTTTTCTTGGAGAGATCACCGGTGACGATGGCGCCGGCAAAGCCATGGGGGTCCATACGAGCCCTGCGCTGCCATGGTGTAAAGTAGTATAGATAGCTGCAAAGTCCTGAGAGGCGTGTTGCGCTAATGTACGAGGACGGAGCTCTTGTCGAGGCTGCACCCGCCAGATTACGTCGATGCGGTCCAGAATGGCCATATGCTGCTCGACTGCTCCATCTCACGGTCTCGAACATGGCCAAGCGTCCTTTCTCAGTCGGGGCCATTCCCCATCGAGGCCGTCGTAAAGAAGGTCAGAAGTGGCATTGCACAACAGACAAACACCAAAGATATGACCCTCACACGGATGCCCTTTTAGATAAAAAGAGATAAACGAATTAAGGCCATGAAAAAATCTAGGCCTACAGGCCGGATAGCGTAGAAAAGCACCGTCTACGGGCATCGTCCTGACGCTAGAAGCCTGTGACGACGCCTTGAGCGAGTTGTTCTACGCAAGTGGCTTTCTTGCCGCATTTGGATGGCGGCTTTGTCGCCGTCGGTAAGCCAAAGGGCCCTTGTCTGGGAATCCTGTAATATGAACCAAACTCAACGCTTCCTCCACCACGTACGGCCATAGATACTGGAAAACACGGGATCCCGTCCGCTCTCCCCTAGTTAAACCAGTAATCGGTGGATTAGTAGTTGGGTCGGTGACGACCAGCGAATACCCGCTGCTGTACGTTTTTTGCATTTTGCATTTTTGCATCTATTTTTAAAAATATAATTTTATTTTTTTTATTTCACCAAGCTTTGTTTGATCTCCTGCCTCGTAGCCCCTAACAATGGGCAAGCTTCATCGCCAACCTTCACACTGTGCCCTGTCCACTCCTCCCTGAAAGCAGCATCTTGCCTCCCACAGCAGATGGCTTCCTTCAACGGATCAGCGGAGCGTCTTGTGGCCTCTCCCAATACAAAATCAAGTCATCAGGGCATCCGCTGCAGCCAGCAACTCTGGGCCGGGCCGGGCAGACATTCATCTACATCTGCCGCTTCGTTTTCGCAAAAAGATGCTCTTTGCAGGGTAGTGCCGTCTCCATAACGTGGGGTTCAACCACAAGTCTACATAACAGGCCTGTACAAGGCTAACGCAACACGAAACTTGTCGTAGCTGGAGAACCATTCGAGAACCAGAGGCTGAGGCGCCAGGCTGCCCCGCCACAGTCACAATCTCCAGTGGTCGTACATTCCACAATGGGCCTCCGAGAGAGCAAGAGAGGCCGTTCGGCGGAATATTCGGGGTGGGGCCGCGCCCAGGAGCTCCGGGTGCTGCTTGCGGTCACCGAGGGCATGCATCAACACGGGGCAGACCCTACGACGAGAATGGGCTTATCTGCACGTAAACCTTTCCATGCTCTTGATATGCGGAGTTGGTATCGATGGATTTCCCTCCCATAAGTGGACCCACTTTTACCGTAGCTGGGGAAACCATAGGTCCGGCGCTGTCTCACTGTTTACTTTTCTCTTTTAGCGGCCGGTATCGTCAACGAAGGCGAAAAGCAGCAGCCCTTGACGTGCATCGGAAGAGGCACAGCGAGTACACCTGCTCTCCTTTTTTGCTAAAAGAGTCAGTCTTTGTGCGACTTTTATCGCTCTCTCTACCCGACGCTCCTCTGGACATGCGCGACAGTTCGGAATGGCGGACGTCTGGAGCATCGCCGTCGACATGGGCGCCATGGCCATTATCGCAGAATAAGCGGATGCCGCGTCTGTTGCTGTCGTTTTCGTCGGCGCTGCTGCTGCTGCTGCTGGCCCCCCCGACGGCGTCGGCCGCTGCCGCCTGCAATAATCAAACGGCTTTGGCCTCATTCCAGACAGCCAACGCGGGCCGGGAAAGCGTGGAATGGAAGGATGACGACAGCGTCAAGGCTACGTCTGCCGACCTGCGCCGCCGCAAGGATGCGTCGTCCGAGGCGGCATCCTGTCTGGTCAACACCTACAGCTGCGCCGGCCAGGGTGCTGCCTTTGACGGCTTCTGCTGCCACTTTGGCCAGACTTGCTCGCTCGACGATGACAATAAGCCGGCGTGTTGTCCGGTAGGGTGAGTTTTTCCTTTCTCTTCTCCCCTCTTCTCTCTTTTTTTCTTTTCTCCCCTCTCTTTATTTCTTTTCTCCCCTCTCTCTTCCCTCTAACCGACAGCTACGTCTGCTCCGGCACCGTCTCCTCGGCCACCACCACCGCCACCGTGTCCTACGTGCCCGACTTCTTCTACTCCTCCTTTCCCTACATCTTGCCCCTCTCGACATCCCTGGCCGGCGCCGAGGCCTGCGACGCCGCCCTGTCCCAGTGCAGCCACCAGTTCGACCTGTGCACCGCCAGCTTGGAAAGCGGCAGTGGCGTGGCTGCTACCACCACCACGGCGGCGGCCACCACCACCACCACCACCCCGGCGGCCACCACCACCGCCTCCCAGACCGTCACCGGCCTCGTCACCATCCACGGCTCGACCTACGATGTCACCATTGTCGTGCCCGGCCAGACCACCATTGTCCGCCGCTACCTCGAGGCAATCCCCATGACCACCACCATCGCCACCACCACCGCCCCCGCCCTCCTCCGCCGCGCCACCACCTATGCGGCCTCCTCTGCCGTCAGTATCTGCAGCGCCCTCAGCAGCTTGGCCTGTGGCGGCGTGCCCGCCAACTCGGCCGCCTGTGCCACGCTCTACACCAGCAGCGCCACGGGGTCTGCTGCCGGGGCGACGGCCACCGGCAAGTCATCGGGCGTGGGACTGCAGGCTCCGGCGGCCGCCGCATTGTTGGCTGCCGTGGCCCTCGTCGTCTTTGTTCTGGGCTGAGAAGCAGTAGGAGAAAAGAGCCCTCCTTACGATTTATGACCGATCTTGATCTATGTTGTTTCTGTCGGAAGCGTGAAAAGGTACAGACTCGTGTTTCAATGGGTGTGCTCTGGATAGTTCATTACTGGCGTGTCTGTTTCACACACATGTTGCTATTTACATATTTGCTCAATGCATGATACATTTCCATATTGCCTTCAAACAACATTAAATCTCCCAGTGCTTATTCGGTAACAAACTACATATTATCCCATGATCGGCTTGAACAAAATTCGGTCGTCAAAACAAGGGTATAGAACACAACAGAGAAACACCAGCTCTTCTCAACGCCTCGACCACATCAGTCCGCGTCCGCGGCCTCCTCTTTTTCATCTTCCTTCTCGTGTGGCCAGGGCAGCCTCATGTCCTGGACTTTCAACCGGATCAAGTCTACAGCCTTGTCCATCTTGAGCTCCAGCCAGTCGCTAAAAAACATGAGCACCTTGCTGAAGAAAAAGAGCCCCATGAACGAAAGACTGGTAATGACAATAAAGGGGCCCCAGTACGACCATCGGGTATAGCCGTCGGTAAAGTTCGGTATAGCGACAGAAAAGTAGCTCGTCATGAACGAAATGGGGAGGAAGAAGACGCTCAGCTTGGCTAGAAGCGTCGCGCTGCGTGTCAGCCGCTCCGTGGCTTGCGCGTTCCTCTGGTTGATGAGGTTAAAGTACTAGAGTGCCACGTTAGCTGCTGTATGACGGACAAATCACAAAGACGTGCTGGCCTACCGTGGTCTGCAGCGACTCCTTCTCATCCAAGTAATCCTTAATCGTGTCAAGCATGAGCGACTGCATTTGCACCTGAAGGCGCTTGAACCGGTCCAACGTTCTTTTTGTCAGCCAGTGTCTTGCCGCGAACCCCATGTCGACAACAGCACTGCTGCTGCTGCCGCTCTTGTCTAGACCGGTGTCGCCCAGCTCACTGCCGCCTCTGCCACCAAATGAGCGCTCCATGGCGGGATCGGGTGTGTGGCTTTCGTCAGAATAGTCGTCCCGGTCTTCATCTTTGCTGAGAAGCCTGCCGACTAGAGTTTTGTAGTTACTAAACAAGTGGTGCAGCTGGCGGAGTTCCTTGTCGAGCTTGTAGAGAACGGGGATAATGTTTTTAATGTCTTCCTTGTGCCTCTCCTACACGAGTGTTAGTACAGGTCTGATGTCTAGCTAGGGGTTATGTATCACGTACGCTTGTATGGAGTATACGCTTGCTCTATTTCCACAAAGTTAGAAGTCCGTCTTGGACATGGAGCTGGGACGAAAATGACTTACAATCCCACTCAGGGCACTCTTGGACTCTTGCAAGACGTCAAATGCGCCCCGGTAGTCTTCAAAAAGGTAATAGAACAAGCTGCTCGAGGCTTCAACGGCATGTCTCTCTGGGGGGATTTGGGTGCGTCCATGCAGAATGTTCATCAATGGGCCACGGACAGCAGTCAGCTGCATGACCTGATCGCGGTCTTTTGTGTAGCCGTACATGGAGATTTGGCGAAGAACCTTGAGCGTATTGGCCCTCATGTTTTGTATCTCTTTTTTCTTCCAATCCTCGTGTTTGAGATCGGGCGCTTTCTCGAAATCGGCAGCCGCGTGAAATGAGATGACCGTGTCTTTCCAGTTAGCAAGAAAAAGGAGCCCAAGTAAAGGCACATGAACTAACTGTCGTTGCACATGGTAATCCAGGACCAGTGCTTTGGTGGGACAAGGGTCTCTAGGTTCTGCTTTTCATCCTCCGTCTTGGTCCGCCGGTGCAGCCAATTGGCGCCTATGCAAACGACTTGACGGTAAAACAGGTCAGCAAGCAGAACACTCGGTGAGGAAAGAGATGACAGGCAACGCACAGCGAGATGACTTGTCAATAGAGGTGTAGTTAAGGGTCTCTTGCATGACCGCAAAAGCAGCCAAGTTTTCTCCGTCGCCCGGCTGCTCGCTTGAGTTGACTGCAAGGGGCGTATGATTGGCTTCTTCCAAGGCCCGCGGATCTAAATTTGCCGACTTGTGCTTGCGGTCGTCGGTGCTTGTCATGTGCTTTGCCTTGCGCGCCTGGCTCTTTGCCTTTGCCTTTTTCATCAGGATCAGTCGCATCTTAAACTCGTCCCAAGCCTTGATGGTCAACTGCAAACGTTCGGAGAAGCCGTAGTGGTGGCCAATCTGTTCAACTGTCTTTCTCTGAGAACCGCAGTTCCAAATGTTGCTGGGGATTAGCGTCGAGCAGGCAACACGTGGAGAAGCACTTACATCCACCTGACGGGCGCCTCGGCCGGATCAAAAAGGCTGCGCGACTTGAGAAGATGACCAATGTCGCTGTCGGACAGATCGTATGCGATCCAGGCTTGAGCGCTGCCAAACTCGACGACAAAGTTCTGGGCCGTCTCCTGCAGCTCTCTTTCCATGACACGGTCAAAGACGGCCTGGTCGTCAAAGTTTTGAAACTTTTGGCGCAGCTCCTCCCTTGACAGCACCGTTGGCGGAACTGGGGATGCTAGCGGCGGATTAACGCTGGTGGCAACGGAGCTGCTGCGGGACGTTGTCGAGTTGGCGCCCGGGGTGGGGACACGCAGCAGCCCGGCCGAGGGGTCGGGCGCGAGCGCAGGCGACGCCGAAGCTGCAAAGCTGCCATTCGAGGCCGTTGAAGCTGGCGATGCCGCCATGGTTGGTGTTTGGGCAACCCGTTATCTCCCGTGTACGAGCGACGCAAGCACGGGACGGGGATCTCAAGTCTCTGTAAGGGCGAACAAAAAATGAGACAGAAAATGGCAGAGGAAGCGAATAAAGTTCGCGGTGATGGAGATGGTGATGCCAAGATATGCCAAGAAGCAAAAGGCGAGAATGGGCGCAGAGGAAAGAACTATATATCTGCGTTCTACTGACGGCTAAAAAGAGGCTCTGTTATGCTGGCCTCTACGTTTGGGGCAAGAGGCTGGGAGGCGCTTTCCAGCATGTCCAGCTTAGCACCTTCCCCCCCTGGTCGAGGCGCCCATGCCGTGATTCGCTGTAGAGCCGGCTCGCTCTGCGATATACGGGCAAAGCTCACAATTGTCGAGCAATGCGTGCGCTTATGCTTACAGTGCGGGGCTTGGATTAGACTGGGCGCTTATTTGGGCGCAAGCAGCGATTATAGGCCTCATGTACACTAATAATAGGCAGCGAAAGTGGATTACATGCGGCCGGGCAATTCAACGTTCATGCCGAGGTTTTTCTCCCGGCGGCCAGCGACAAGGCTTTAAGTGCACTTTCGATTTATTTTTATGGAATTATTCGAGCATCAGTGAGATGTTTTCTCGGCTTAATTGTGGAAATGCAAGACGGTAAAGGGGATCAAAAGAGGAAGAAAAAGAAGAGAGATAAAGAGTGACAAGGCTGGAAAACCAGGCGAAATCAGGCTACAACTGGATTGCACCTGTATTACCAAAACACACCCACAATAAGGCTTAAACCAGGAGCTCAGAGCCGCGGCATTTCTGTATCAGCTATTCGGACAGAGTGGAGCCCCTGAGTGGTGTTGGCTCGACGGCTACCAATGATGAAACACGGAGGCGAAAAGACTCACTGCTGGCAGCATCACAGATCCTGTACCGCGCACGGATCGCTCAGCATCTGCGAGAGGCAGGGGATGCTACAGTGGGAATTGATGTGTCTAGCTGTGAGGAGTTGAAGTGGAAGTTACTTTGTGAGAAAAATAAGGGATCAGAGGTATATGAAAGGTGGAAGAAAAAAGGCAAATAAATCAATAATAAGCAAGAATCAAAGTCACAAATAACAGTTTACAAGTACCAAATCCACAATCTCATCAACATCACAGTGGCTTGGGTCAAGACAATCACAAGATCTTCGTTTTACTTCCGCGATGTTGACGTCAGGTACTTTGTAAACACTTTCATCAAGGGTGGCGCATTGGCTGCCTGGACAAAGACGGTTGCCTTGTGTGCTTTAGTAAACTGATGAGCCACGAAAGGCGCAAGTGCTGCTCTGTTGTTTTGTTATTTTTCCTATTTTGGCTATAATTGAGCATTTGGCTGCGGCCGAATTTCATGGCCTCAAATACGGCCTCATCGCCTCAAATATCGCCTCGAATATCGCCGAATATGCCAGATATGGATCGACTTTGACAGCCGATCATATCCGCCCGTTTCTGGCCTGCGAGCTTTGGTAGCTGCTGTTTGGCCCTTGTGTTTCATGCCGCAGCATCTCCGTTGTCCTCCTCCTCTTCGTATTCTGCTTCTCCTGGGCGCTCCCCTTTGGGACGAATGAGCTGCAATGTGAGCGGGGGGCCCTCGACGGTCGCTTCTGTTTGATGTGCCTCTGCACACTACCGGAGAAGCCGTTTCTCTTCTTCTGCTGCTAGCGTACCGCTGCTGTCTTGTCTTGGTTGTGCATAACGCCCCCCCCTTGCTGTTCGGCCGGGACACTGGAAAATCCAGCCTGACTGCAAGCGGTAGTGCTCCCTCATCCTCCACATCCTTTTTTGTTCTGATGTCCTGTGGTCTTTGATCTACCACTACCGCGGATATCTGTTCTGTTCTCTTCTCCCCTCTCAAGCATTCGCAATACGAATGATAGCGTCGACATCTTTTTCCTCTAGACCGAGCTGCTCCTCGAGAACGCCAGCATGTGTCTGATCGGACAGCGCTGGGCGGCGCTGGGCGTCCTGGCTGCTACTGTGGCGGCGGCCGCCGATACCACGACATCCGCTACCAGCTCCCTATCCTTCTCCGGCTGCCTCGCCAGCTGCATCGTCTCCAGCGGTTGCAGCAGCAGCAGCCTAGACTGCATCTGCGAGGAAGCCCGCGGCTCCAGCCTCCTCGGCAACGTGGTGCAATGCCTGGTCCGGAGCTGCCTCTTGGCCAGCGACGAGTCCCAGAGCGAAGCCATTGCCGCTGTCGAGGTCGGCTTTATTGACGTGGTCCAGAGCGAGTGCAGTGCCGACGGCCTCGCCGTGCCGACGGCCAAGATCAAGGAGGCTGAGGCCACGCTGACGAGCTTGGTGTCGCGCCTGCTGCCGACGTCGACGACAACGACGACAGTGACCAAGACGGCCAAGCACAAGACCACGACGGCGGCGGACATTACCCACGCCAGCACGACGGCGACGGCGAGTCACACCGAGACAACTAGCAAGTCGTTACACACCATCACGTCGACCTTGGCAGTGTTGACTTTGTCGACATTGACGACATCCACACCCACAACGACATCCACATCAACAACAGCGACATCCACATCCACAACAGCAACATCCACATTCACACCCACCTCTTCATCTCCATCGTCCTCTGTCGCCAACTCGGACACGACGAGCACCGCCGAAGCAGCCGATTCGACATCGCCGACCACGTCGTCGACCATGGTCACCATAACGACCTCGTCCACGCCAAAGACGAGCAAGACCACCAAAACACTAAGCGCTTCCGGCCCGAACACGACCGACGGCACGCCGTTTACCAATACCAATTCGGCGGCAGCGCCACGCGGCCTGGCGGCATGGCCGGCGCTGCTGGTGGCGGCGTTGTCCGTGGCTGTAGCCGCTGCCGGAAGACAGCTGGCTTAACGAGCGTGGCAGGGCCACTCTTCATGTATTATCAGTAATTGGGAGGAACAGAGCAGGAAACTCGCCGGGAAAGGGGAAAACATGTTTATGAGATACCAGACGCTGAAGGTCGAGACGAGCTTTTACGAAATTCTTTTACTATCCTGTTCGGTGTTGTATTTTTAGAAACAATTTTGACAAGTTTTATATTTTGTCGTGTCATTATATCTGTTCGGAATCGGCAAGCAGATTCCTTTCTTTCACCCAAATACAATCGGTCTAGTTCTGATAGCAAACGCCAGACTGTCGATAATGTACAATAAAAGAAACAACCTCCATCTCTCGCTAGCGACTCGCCCGCAAATTCTCATCCATTATGCGGGAAAGCATTCCTCATCCATTATGCGGAAAAGAGAAAGCATTCCTCATCCCATTATGCGGGAAAGGGGAAAGTATTCCAGCATCTACGGGCGGCCAAGTTAGCTTCCCTTTCCCAGCAAAGAGGGGGCAAAAGAACTCACCCAGAGCGCCTTGGGGCTGACGTAGAGCGCCTCCGCCTCTGCCAGCAGCACGGGTTTGCCGCCGGCCTCCTTGGCGGGCGGCAGGGTCTCCAGCCGACCCTCGACCCAGGCCTTGCGACCCTCTTTGCGGACGGTCTGCCCCGTCAGCATCACGTACGACCCGGCCGGCGTCGGGGCCCGGTAGTCAATGTGCAGGTACGCCGTCATGCCCATGTGGCCCGGCAGCGCGCGGAAACAGCAGCGGGCCAGTCCCTCGTCCAGCACGGTCGCCACAAAGCCCCCGTGCACAATGCCCGGGTGGCCGCAGAGCTGCGGGCCAACGTGCAAAATCTGCACAATGCGCCCGCCGCGGCCGTCGTCCCACTGAAACACGGGCACGGCCATCTTTCCGGGCCCCCGCAGCGTGTTGCCGGTCAGGTTGGCGCGCTGCAGCAGGCTGTAGGTCTGGGCGTGAGGCCGCGACTCGACGAGGTTGGGGTCGGCGCGGAGCTGCGCCACGATGGGGTGGCTGTTGATATAGTCCTCCATGGCCTGGGCGTCGGCGGCGTCGGCGGCACTAACGATGTCGCTTGCCGGTAGCGTCAACACCCGCAGGCCGACGCTCACGAGCAGCACGGCCGAGAAGCCGAGGCCGGTGAAGAAGAGGCCGCGAAAGGCCCACGAGAGGACCTTTCCGGCTGAGCGCTTCGGGGTCGCCGTCGATGACAAGGCTGTGCCGTTAGCACTGCACACATACGCACGCCCCCATACCCCTCACTCACTGCGTGCCCCCAGGAAAAAACCCGCCGGCACGGCTGCTCTCCTCCGGCCGGTCCACCCCGTTGGCGCCGCCGCCCGGAATGGATGCACAAGGCGCGTCTGCTGCCGCTGTGTCGGGCCTCGTGTGGCCGCCCGCATGCCCGCGCTCAACAGCACAAGAACGGGAGACGCTGCGGCCTTGGAGGGCGCCATGGTTCCGGTTTTGGATCTGGGGGGGGAGGGGGAAAGCAATAAGATGCTGGATAGGGCTCGGGAAGCCGAGGCCCAAATGGCTTTGCTCCAGCGTGCTGTAATTAGGTGGGGCGATTCAAATTGTGGCTTGAGCATGCACAGCCACAGGTCCCTGCATGATGACGCCGTTTGTGCTGTCCCTCTTTACGACTTCCACAACTGCACCACTCATAGCACATCTGATGACGGACAGGGGGGAAGAGAATGGTAGCGTTTCTGGCAGTATAAAAACAAGTTTTGTTTCGCGGGGTATCAGTTCATACAAGAATTTACAAGCAACATATTCACCATTTGTGTCCAAAGTGAAGTCAACGATAGCAGGAAGGAGAACAGCAGAAAACAGCAGAAATCACAGAAAACAGCAGACATGGTAAGACTGTTCGACATTCCGCTGCATGAACTTTGCTAAGCTGCCAAGGCCACCAAAGAGACGAGCGAACTCGGTCTGCCCCACGAGCCACGCGCAGAGTCCGTCAAGGCCTTCAAGGACGTGGAGCATGAGCTTCGCAAACAGCTTGTGCATCTGCGCCACGATCACGACAGTATGTCAGGCCGCATCCAGACTTTGAGCAGAGCTGACGATAAGAGCACGAGCCGATGAGTTTTGCAGCAGCAGTAAGTGGAGGGAAGGAAAGAGAAAGAGGGGAAGAGGAAAATAAAGAAAGAGGGGAAGAGGAAAATTAAAAAAAGACAGAAAAAAGAGAAAATGGACAAACAAGAGAAAAAAGGAAAATAGCAAAGACAAAACCAGCTAATCCCCAGCGTCATTTGAGCGACAGCGAGTTGGCCCATTTCACGGCGTCCGACTTTGTGCTGGTGCGCGTGGCCTCGACGGCCTACGGCATCATCCTGTTTGGCAAACTGCGAATTCCGGCGCTGCCGACGCGCGACGACAAGGGTCGGCCGCTGCCGGCCTTTGTGCACTTTCGCGTCTTTTCCGAGGGCCCCGAGCAGGACGCACTCTTTCACAGCTTCCACACGCAGGAGACAGATCTCGACGCGGACGGCGGCGACCGCACGTACCGTAGCCTTTTTACCGAGGACGATCCGCTGGACTGGTTTGATGCTTAGATGGGAAGAGATGCTGGTTTGATGCTTTGATGGGAAGCAGATGGAAGGATTAGGAACATTGGGGGAAAGCGATGGACTGGTTAAGAAGAATGAAAGCAGATAAAAGGATTAAAAACAGCTCGAGCCAAGTTAATTACCGTGTCTCCCTTTGCTACACTATTCATAATCACGCATAGTCCTCGTCCTCCTCTGCCCCCAGCATCTCGGCATAGTCGTCGGCCGAGGCAAACATGGGAAGCGCCTTCATCTTCTTGCGCCGCTCGCGCTTGGCCTTGTACCCCTCGGCCACATCCAGCAGGTCCATGGCGTTGCCCTCGGCTCCCTTGCCGGCGTCGGCCTCTTCCTCGTCGGCAAAGTCGGCAAACTCGACGCCGCCATCTTCGTCATCCTCGACGTCGTCGTCGTCGTCGTCGTCGTCGTCGTCGTCGTCGTCGTCGCTGTCTGACATGTTGAGCAACGACTCCAGGCCCGACATATCGTCGTCGTCCAAGTCCATGTCGTCGTCGTCCAAGTCGCCCGCATGCACTTCGGGACGCGACTGCTTGATAGCTTGCCAGATCTCCTCCTCCTCCTCCTCGTCTTCGCCGTCGGCCGCCTCGGCCGCCGTCTCTGCCGCGGCCGCCTCCTTCTTGGCCGCCCGCTTGGCCGCCCGGCTCACCTGCGCCGGCTTGCCCATTTGCGAAAAGTAGGCGTGGAAAAAGACATCTTCGGCCGCGACGTCCTGGACCTTTTGGTTCCAAAACGCTGCCGAGTTGACCGCCACCGACTGGTGCCGCGAAGCACCCGTCTTGCCCGGGGCCACAATCTGGACAGCTCCCGTCGTTGCCGCCGCCGCCGCCGCCACGGGCTGCATAATGGAGGCGCCGCGCTGCTTGCCGTCGGTGGCCTTGGCGTTGCGGTACACAAACTTGTCGAGAAAGTGCATGAGCGTGTGGTGTGTCATGTCCGGTTTCGGCAGCGAGGTCTGGCGCACCAGCAGGTTCGACGCAAACGCCACCACGGACGGGTGGAAGTGCTTCAGGTACGGCAGCCACTCCCACAGACAGCTCTGCTGCGCGTTGCTGTACTCGGGGTCGCGCTTGCGGCCGTCGTAGCCGGTCACCGCTTTCTTGGTCGCCGGCTGGGCCGCCGCCGCCGCCGCCCGGTCCTCGTCTCCCTCCATAACGACGTCCCGGTACCGCTCCTCTTCGTCCTCGTCGTTGGCCTCGGCGTCGTTGAGCATGGCCTGCAGGCTGGGAAACGTCGTCTCCAGCTCGGCCACCATGAAGAGGATGCCGCAGACAAAGGGCGGCTGGTGCAGCGATGCCACCTGCAGCATGCGCTTGATAAAGGCCTTGACTCGGCGTGCGTCCACGTCGTTTTTGAGCGAGCGGTACAGCAGGTTCAGGTACATGGCCTGCTTGGACGAGTGGATCAGGCGCGGGTCCAGCAGCGACTCGTAGAGCGTGCGGTAGAAGCGCTCCACGGCCATCTGCCGGGACACGGCCACCTGCTGCACGAGCAGCAGGGCCTGGATGCTAGTGTTGAAGTTGGACGAGTGCGTGATGCGGAAGAGGGTGTCAATGTGTTTCTCGAGGCTGCCGGTTAGTGGGAAGGCATCCGAAAGGAAAACACGGAAAACTTACGTCGAACTGTCGGCCGTGGCAAACGGAATGGACCGGTTGACGCCCGTGAGCAGAGCCGAGACCAGTTTCTCGGCCACGTCGCGCTCATTGCCCGTGTTCTTGCTCTTTTCCTTGTCCTTGTCCTTGCCGGTATCCTTCTCCGGCTCCGCTGCCCTGTCGTCTCGATGCCCACGGCGCTTCTTGTGGTTCTTGCGGGCATCCTCGCCGCCGCTCTCGCCCACCGTGCCGCCGGCCATGTCGACAGCTCCGAGCGCGCCGCTCTTGAGCAGCACCAGGAACAGCTCAAAGTACACGCGCACCAGCGTGTCGGCCAGGGCCGGCTCTTTGCTGCTCAGAATGGTCTGGTTCAGCGTGTTGATGGCGTAGTACTTGGCGCGCAGACTCTGGCTCGGCCGCAGCAAAATCTCCTGCTCAATCGTCTGCACCACCACCGGTTTCATGCCCGGGTGCAGGTTGAACAGCTGCAGCACCAGGTAGGACGCGCGCGACGCAATCTTGCGCTCGCGGTCGCCCAGCTTGTTGACCAGCAGCCGCAGCAGGTTCGCCTCCTGCTCGGGCTTGCTGCGCAGCAGCCCAAACACAAAGTCGAGCGCCCGCGACCGCGAGTACTCAATCTCGTCGTTGCACCACACCTCGAGCTGCTGCAGCAGCCGGAAAAAGGCGTCCTTGAGCCAGTCCTCGTACTTCCACTGGATCAGGTGCGCCTTGCTGAGACCGCCCGGCAGCGGCTGGCCCGGCTTCCAGGCCGCCGCCGCCGCCGGTCCGGCCGCCTGCAACGCGCCCAACAGGCTCGGCTGGGCCGTAAACGAGCGCAGACGCCGGTCTTCCGGCAGGATGACACCGTTGCCGAGCAGGTCGACGAGCGCGCCCAGCGCCGCAATGGCTTGGCCGCGGCTGCGCTTGCCGGCCAGACCCAGCAGGTTCTCAAAGGCCTTGGTGTTGTGCACCGGCGCCTCCTGGATCTCGAGCGTCAGCGCCGACACCTTGTCGGACATGGTGCCGGACGTCATAATGGTCGACATGAAGCGGTGCGACGACGACGCCGAGAGAATGCTGCGGTAGGCGGCCGAGTCGGCCTCCATCAGCGTGTCTGCGTACGCCTTGAGCGCCGCCATGGTGCCCGACAGCCGTCCGATTTCCGTCGACCGGGGGGCCGGTAGGTCGGCCAGGTTGGCCTTGTGCCAGTCGGGCCGCGGCTCGAGCATCTGTGGTGTCAGAAGACCAAACCGACCTGTTCATGTATTTTCGTCTCCACTTACCAGTCTGGAAAATTTTGGGTTTTTCGGCAGCTCAAACTCGGCCGGTGTCGCCGGTGTTGCCAGTGCTGCCTCGATCTTGGCTTTCGGGGCAACGCTCTTGACGGCTTTCTCCTTTTTGCTCGTTTCCTGATTTGGCGCCTCCTCCTCTTCTTCTTCTTCTTCTTCATTCTCCTCCTCTTCCTCCTCTTCCTCCTCTTCCTCCTCTTCCTCCTCTTCCTCCTCTTCCTCCTCTTCCTCCTTCGCCTCCTCTTCCTCCTCCGCCTCCGCCTCCTCTTCCTCCTCCTCCTCTGCGTCCTCAGCACGCACTTTGTCAAACCCAAGGCCGGCTGCAAACATGGCTAGCTCTCTCTGAAAGGCTGCGTCGCCAGAAAGATCCATGGCAGCAGCGCCGCTCTTGCTAGACGAGCCGCCCCCGGCCGTGTCTTCGGCGTCCGAGTCAATACCGTCGACCAGCTCCAGATCGGCCTCGTCGCCACCCAACGCCCGGATCTCTTCCAGCATCTGGGCCTTTTTGTCAGGCACAGTATCGTCACCTGCGGGCCGCTTTTCGTTTTGCGGTTCTTGCTCCTTGCTCTGCTTCTTGTCCTTTTTGTCTTTTTTGTCCTTGTCCTTTTTGTCCTTGTCCTTGTCCTTCTTGTCCTTTTTGTCCTGCTTCTCGCCATCCTTCTTTTGATTCTCGCCATCCTTGGCTACCGCCTTGTTATCACTCTGCTTTGCAATCGCCTGCTTCTTCGCTGCCTTTCCGGCGGCCGTCCCAGCCTCTTCGGCTTCCGCTTCGGCCTCGGCATCGCGCTTGCGCTTGTTGTTGCCGTTCCCAATGGCCCGCTTGGCGCTCTGACGCTCGAGCTGCCTGTCGATTTGTGCTGTTAGATTCTCCAGCATCGCCTTGTCGAACACGGATTTTTGGCCCGTCGGCCCCGTCTCGTTTTGGCTTTTTGGGCCATTCTGGCTCGGCTTCTGTGATTTGGACTTGGCCATGGCGGAAATGTTCCGTCTGTCTGTTTGCGTCTCTTAATGTCCCGCTGTTCAGCAAAGACCAAACACAAATCGCCGAAATGTTCAACTTGTTCGCTGGCTCTTGTCTGCGTTTTTCCTACAAACTTTTTTTGCAACTCGCTTTCGATATTTTTTTAGTGGATCAGGAAAGTTTTTAGTGGGTCTTTAGCAGCAGTCATAAGCCGGCAAATTTGGCTTTAGCTCTTCACCGCCTTCCTATTCGATACGTAGGTGAGTCAGCTTACCTAATAGAACTCTATTTACCTAATCAGCAGTATCGCCAACGGCGCATGAGCAAAAAAGCGTCGAGACGGGATTTCCGGCCGTTCAACCCCGTTTTGCCAATCTCTACCCGGCTGTTGAGACTCTACCTTGCGCTGTGCTCGGGCAGACAGAGACAAACACGGCATCATCATGGCTGCGGGCTGGCCATGGCGGCCGGTCTACACGGCCGGCGCTAGGACGTCTCGTTTGATTTCCTTCACCAGAGGAAGAGGAGCTCTGGTAGGGACAGGGCTGTCTGTGTTTGTCTGTTGTAGACGAAAAGGCTAATGAGCGTGTGCGTGCGTGTTATGCAGCAGGTGCGGTCCATCTGTATGGACCATCGCAACCGACTGTCCAACATTTGGGTTCCGGCACCCCAGGTGTCTGTGAGAGATGCAAAGCAAAACGAAGGTAGATGGCGGTGGCTTCCGTCTTGTTGTTGCAGAGGTTCCCATTCTCACATGTACAGAGTCGCATGAAAAGCTCGTGCGAGCCGGCTTCTTCCGCCAAGTACATTCCATCTGCCGCCCGACGAGACAAGAGGCGTCGCAAGAAAACTGAAAAACAGAACCCTGCTGACAGTCAGGCCCATTCCGGCGTCTTCCATATGCTGCCGCTCGGCCTCCGGGTGCAGGACAAGATTGAGGCGCTGGTCGACAAGCACATGAAAGCCATTGGCGCCTCGCGGGTGTCCTTGTCGAGCATTTCGTCGGCCAAGCTCTGGGCCCGAAGCGGCCGTCTCGAGAGCATCAAGTCAGAAGTAGGATGTTTGCTTGAACTCGTTTCTCGCTATTTTTTTTGTTTTTCGTTTTCCTGGCTGAATTCTGTCTTCCGTCTTCTAACAGACAGCTCTTCCAATTCTCCGACCGCAAGGATGCCGCCTATCTTCTCGGTCCCACGCACGAGGAGGAAATCACCGAGCTGGTGGCGCAAAACGTCAAGTCGTACCGCGGTCTGCCGCTGAGACTGTACCAAATCAGTGAGTACCCGAGGCCGGCGTGAATCGAGCTGCTTCCTCTGACCGCCACAGCCCGCAAATACCGCGATGAGATGCGGCCTCGGCACGGCATCCTGCGCTCCCGCGAGTTTGTCATGAAAGACTTGTACTCGTTTGACGCCACGGTCGACGACGCCATGCAGACGTACGAGCAGGTCCGCGGCGCCTATGGCCGCATCTTTGCCAAGCTCAAGGTGCCCGTGCTGGTGGCCCGCGCCAGCTCGGGCGACATGGGCGGCGACCTCAGCCACGAGTACCACTTGGCGGCGACACTCGGCGAGGACGACGTGGCCCACTGCGCGCACTGCGGCTTCACGGCCAACACGGAGGTGGTCCGGGGGCGGCTGCCAGAGGCGGCATCGGCCGAAGCGGCGGCTCCGAAAGCCAAGGTCTGGCGTGGCGTCACCAAGGATCGCCGCGTGCTCGTCAATGTGTGGTACCCGGCTACGACGGCGAACGGAGAGCTCGGCCACGACGACATTGACCCTTTTGTCGTCAAGCTGGCCGTGCCGGACCTCGATTCCGGCGTAGAGCGGCCGCTGGAGCGATGGACGGCGGCGGCGGCGGCCTCGCCTCCGTCCGTGGTCAACCTGGTGGACGGCCGGCTGCGTGGCTTTTTGCCGGCGCCGGCCGACGACCCTGCGCTGCTGGCCATCGAGGCCGCCACCGCCACCGCCTCCTCCACCATGTCGGCCGACGCTGCCGGCACGCCGTTCAACTTTGTCAAGCCGCGCACCGGCGACACCTGTCCCGACTGCCATACGGCCGGCGCGCTGCACGTCCAGCGTGCCATTGAGCTGGGCCACACTTTTTATCTCGGCACGCGGTACACGGCGGCGCTGGGAGTGCAGGTGGCAGGGCCCGCTGCCGCCTCGGCCTTGACCCCCCTGATGGGCTGCTACGGCCTGGGCATTTCGCGCATCCTCGGCGCCGTGGCCGACCAGCGGGCCGACGACCGGGGGCTCAACTGGCCGCGCGCCATTGCGCCGTACGAGGTGGTCGTCGTGGTCGGCGGCAAAGGCGTCGCGGCCGAGGTGGGCGAGGCCGTGTACGACGAGCTGGCCGGGGGGGGGGCGGGCTTTGACGTGCTGCTCGACGACCGGCCGCACGCCACGATGCCGTGGAAGCTCAAGGACGCCGACCTGACGGGCTACCCCGTGGTCGTCGTCGTGGGTGCGGCCTGGCAGCGGTCGGCCAAGCCGGACGAGACGGCAGTGGCAGACCCCGACGGGCTGTGCGAGGTGCAGTGCCGGCAGCTGGGCGTGCGCGACAACGTGCCGCTTCGGGATCTGCGGGCCTTTGTCGGCGGCCTGCTGGAGCGGTTATGAGTCAGAAAGGGTCGTAGTTGAATGAAAGAATAGCGGATCATTGCCACTGTATATTAGGAACAGACAGATAAGAACAAGGTCCGCTGGCCCAACGATGGAGATATGCATAACCTGGTCCTCCTACTCCCTCCAACCCTTTCCGGACCCGAGTCTCCCCCCCCGTCCCCCCCCCTACGGCTTTACCGACCACAGCTCTCGCGACCAGCCCATCTCTCGCAGCTTCTTGGAGCTCGCCCCCGGCCCCTTTTTCATGTCGCTCGTCCAAATGGCCAGCGCCTTGCTGCACGACGCAAACGACTCGACCAGCTCCTTCATGCGGCCCGTCTGCACCAGCACGCCCGCCACGTCGCTGTCCTGCGCGGCCACCACCGACGCCAGCTCCATGCACTCGAGCAGGTAGTCGCGCGACGACGTCGTGCCGGCAAACTGCAGCGTGCTGGCCAGGCCGATAATGACCTGCGGCAGGTACGTTTCGCGCAGCAGAGCATAGTCTGCATCGTCTGGGCTGTTAGCCTTGTCTTTCTTCTTCCGTCCTCCTTCCTTCTTCCTTCTTCCTTCTTCCTTCTTCCTTCTTCTTCTTCCTCCTTACTCACCCTCGCCGTGCAGCAGCCAGCCTTTGAGCAGCGGCTTGACAAAACCCTTGAGAATCGTTGCGTTCTGGTCAATGTTCTTGGCCACGCTGCGCGATGCGTCACTGTCGGTCAGCCTTGTCGCCTTTCTCGCTCTGCCCCCCCCCCCTACTCACATGGGCGCCTTGGCGGCTTGGCTGGCCAGAAAGGCCGTCGTCTCCAGACAGTCAAGCACGTTGACCAGACACTCCATTTCAAACATGGGCCGCGCATGGGCGGCCACCTCGGCGACAGACGGCTCTTTGGCGCTGCCGTCGCCAAAGACATTGTCGGCCTCTTCCAGCAGGTCGTCTGGCACAAACACCTTGGCCGACGCGCCAAACACATCGTTCCACCAGGCCGGGTCGTTGTCGTTGTCCTCGAGCGCGTCCCGGGCAAACCGGGCCTTTTGCCGCACAATCTCGGAGCACGGAACCCGGGCTGCGAGCACGCGAGCGGCAGCGAGATGTTCGTTTTCTGATCGTTAGCCGTGAACGGGAGGCAAAAGAAAAAAACGCCACTCACTAAGGAAATACTTGTAAATTCGCACGCCAAAGTCGCACGTCTCCAGCAGCAGCCCGTCCACGAGCAGCATCCACTCCAGCGCCCGGATGAGCGCCTCGTCCTTGTCGTCGACCACCATGAGCGCCTCGTCTGCATCGCCGGCGTCGCCGCCGCCTTCTAACAGCCGCGGCCGCTGCTCGTCCGACACGGCCCCGAAAATGCCCGGTTTCAGCAGACGCCCGTACTTGAGCGTCGGCGCTGCCGGCGCCCCCCCTTCATTTTGCAGCAGCGAAAACGACTGCCGCGCCGCACACACACCGGGCGTGTCGGGCAGGTCCGCCAGAAACAGCTGTGGCTGTGTCGTGACAAACTGCACCACGTCGAGGCCGAGCCGCCGCATGTACTGCAGCAGCCGCACCTGCAGGTCGCGGTCCTCGACGTGGATCAGGTTGTAGGCCATGCTGGTGTAGCCGCGGTCGCCCAGCAGCCGCGCCGCGTACAGCGGGATCAGCTCCTCGAGCCGCGCCAGGCGCAGAAAGCTAATGTAGCTCGCCACCACGTGCTCCTCGGTCTGGTGCCGCCGCGCCAACGGACCCAGCGCCGCCACGTCCTTGCCCTTGCCGTCGAGCCGGTCCAGGCCCGAGACGATGATCAGCACATGGGCCAGCAGGCGCAGGCCGTGGTAGTCCGAGGGCTCGACAAAGACCGACGCCGTCTCGCCGCTCTTGAGACTGCCGCTGTTCTCAAACTTGGGAATCAGCCGCGACGGCCGCTGGGCGTTGGCGCGCTCCGCCAGCAGCGCGCCCTGCTGGTGCAGGTACTGGTCGAGCTTCTCGTCGAGAATGGCCGCCTGCAGCGCCTTGGCGGGCGAGTGGATGGCGCGCCGCAGACGGTCGTCGTCGCGTGCGCGCACCAAAGAGGCAGACGCCGCAGCGGCAGAGTCCAGCACGGCCGGCATGTCGCCGTGCAGCCGAAGCAACATGTTGACGTCGGCCGGGTCGGCCTGTCGGATCAGGTAGGCATCGTACTGGGCGCGCAGCTCGGCGTTGATCTTGGCAAACGTCAAGTCGTCCCAGCTGTGGCCGACGGCCTCGACACTGGCCACGTCGCCACACAGGATGCCGTAGACGGCACGCTCGTGGGCGCCGTCGCCGCCGCCATCCTTGGCCAGTCGGTAGCACATGCGTCGCCACAGCACGGTCGAGAGCGGGTCGAAATCAGGCACGTCGTCGTCGTCGCTGTTGGGGCCGCCGCCGCCCTCCGTCGCCGACAGCGGCAGGGCCGACATGGAGGCGGCACGCCACACCTCGGTGCGCTCGACGCACCACTCGCGGATCTCGCGCATGCTGCGGCCGCGGCGAAGCAGCTCGTAGCACCCGAGCCAGATGGCCTGCTCGAAAAAGGCATCCTGCGGCGCCAGTTTGCGGCCGGCCTGCCGCGTCGTCACGTCCGGGTCCAGCTGCGTCACCAGCTTGTGCGGCCGGTCCAGCGCCGAGCCGGCCAGGTCGCCGCTGTCCGGGTCGAGCGGCTCCGACTCGGCCACCAAGCGCTTGTGCTGCTTAATGGCCGCGCGCGTGTGCAGCCAGCCGTGCGCCAGGATCTCGCCGCGATCGGCGCTGCGCTGCAGGTCCTGCACCACCTCGTCGATGGCCGGCCGCGCGCTGCTGGCGCTGTTTTGCAGCCACTCGAGCACCGTCTTGCGCTCGCTCGCCCGCGGCTCCGACAGCACAAAGTCGGCCCAGTACTCCTGCCGCGTCTGGGGGGGTTTCTCGGCCGCCGCCGCCGTGGACGGCCGGCCTGCCGCCCCCGTCTTGTCACGGTACCGTAGCGGCAGCAGCCGCCGCAGCAGGTCCCAAGTCTGCGCCTCTTCCTCCCAGCGCTGCGCTCGCGCTGCCGTGGCCGCCTCGTCCTCCTCGTCCTCTTCTGCCTCTTTTGGCGGCCGTGTCCGTGTCAATGCTTTTGTTGCTGCCGCTGCTTTCGTCGTCGTCGTTGCCGGCTCGTCCACATCCATCGAACCGTCGCCTGCCCGGATCCGGCCGCTTCGCAGCCGTCTCTTGTCGTTGGCTGGTGCTCCTGCTGTCGTCGCCTCTACACGACGGCTGCTGCTCCCCTCACTGCTGCCACTGCTGGTGCTACTGGCCCGCGCCACTCGGTTCCGCCGCATACGTTCGCGCAGCAGGTCCGCCGTCTCGCGGGAGTAGCGAAAGTAGTGGTCGACCAGCTGGAAAAGGCGAGTCCGCTGCTCCGACACAGAACCGCGCAGAGCCAGGCTCTCGTCCAGAAACTTGGCAAAGGCCTCGACCTCTTCACCGGCTTCAAAGCTACCTCCGGCCGGCAGGCCGTCCATCATGTCCTCGATAAAGGCCATGGCCTGGGCGGGAGGCGCTTTGGTCTTGCGGATGGAGGCCGTCGAAAAACAGGAAAAAAGGAAAAAAAAAGATGGAATAAAAACTCGACAGTCGAGGCCAACGCCAACCGGTAAATCTTTTGTTGTTGCTCCTTTAGCAGCCTGTTTGTATCGTAAAGGCTCGAGGTGTGGTTTGTCGTGGCCGTTGGCGTCTCGTAAATCGCCTTGTCGTCGCTGTTGCTCCTCCAACCTGTTTGCACCTCTGATTAGAAGCCATCTCGAAAGCAGTTTTTAGCGGACCGCGTCGCGTTTGCAGCGTGCTACTTTCCACGTGACCTTGTCGTGCACGGTCCACATTTTACTGCACATAAAACATTTTTTTCTGCCGATTTTTCTTAGACTTTTTTCTCTTCTTTTCTCTTCAATGTCATAATTTTTTTGGCTTTCATATTAGAGTCTCGGAGCAAGACAGTCAGTGTTTGTTCAGGTTCCAAAGGGATCTCCAGCGTGCTCAATGATGGCCTAGAGGATACTATGCACTCTCTCTAATTGTTGCCGGCTTTTTCTCTCGCGGGTTGACGTTTTTTCGGGACGAGTGTACATCTTTTTTCAGTGGTATTATTTTTCTGCTTTTCTCTTCTCCTGCTAGCTGCTATTTTCCATTGCCGCGCTGTTCGAGCTTGAGTTTTAGCAGGCCGGGCTTTGGGCAGCTCGGCGTCGAGGCCGTGTCGCCGTTTCGGCTGTAAAAAAGGTGGCAGCAATCGTAAAGCGCATCGATGAGGTGCTGGCAGCGGTCCTGGTTGTAGCCGTTTTTCGTCAGACAGGCTGGATGTCAGTTTAGATTGTCTTTGACCGATATATGGTTTTCTGAATTTTTTCAGTTTTTACCTTGAATGGCGCACTGCGGAATTTGTGAGAAATTTATACAATGAAAATAATGGATAAAAACGAGAACAAATCAACCAAAACGAATCAAGACGAAAACTCACGGCACGCGGATGACACGCCGGCTGAGCGGCCACGTCTCGTTCCAAAGTGTTGGACTGAAAGTTAGACAAACTCTAGATGGTGACAGCGGATAGGAACTTGCCATTTTACAGCAAACAGCCTCCAAATGATGTCATGTCGCGGACAATTATGGTTTTCGAAAGATTTTTGAATGGAAGAACTTGAATTAATGCCGAAAATGGTCTTGTGCTGTTCTTCGCTCCAGGTGCCGGATTACAATGGGCCTAGGCGTTTGTCTGCTTGTACTTTATCTCTCTTCTTCGCTCGAGCCTGTTCGGTGTGTCTTGTTCAAAACGTCTTTGCCTTTTGCCGCCTATTTTGTCGTCAGCGAGCGCTGCCCCACTAAAACGCCATCTACAGAAGCGTCCTCTGTTTCCCCTCTCCTTCACTATGAGACTCGAAATGATTGTAAGCAAAACAGTCAACAGCCTCGAGCACGCCAGAAATACTCGAAAAGCACCTACTTTTCCTTTTCTCTCTATTTGCACTTTTCCCCTCCTGTCCTTCTTTGGCCGGGAGTTTTGGTCTTTTCTCCCTTTCCTTCTCTCGTCATCGACTAGTTCACGTGCCATCACCTCCATTTTTTAAACTATTTTTCACCTTTGGCCCGATTTCCACTCCAGCGCTTTTTTGCCGCCCGTCATTGCATTTCCACCATTTTCGACTCGACCGCGACCGGACTTGACCCTTGCCGACCGGCGTCTTTGATTTCAGTCTGCCGAATCACGTCACCGCCGGTTCTGTCGCACACGCAGGCTAGGCCAACCCAAACGATTACAGTGAGTCGAGCTCTGGATAAACACTATTAGAGCACCACTTTCTGACTCCAGCCTCTTCCCACCTCATCAGCCTCTCCCACCTCTCCATCAGCCTCTCCCACTTCTCCATCAGCCTCTTCCTACCTCTCCATCATCGCCATGGCCGACGACGCGAACCACGACGCGCCGGCGCCCGTCGAGCACCTCAACATCAAGGTGACCGATAACAACAACGAGGTCTTTTTCAAGATCAAGCGGACCACCAAGCTCGAGAAGCTCATGGCCGCTTTTTGCGAGCGCCAGGGCAAGGCGCCGAGCTCTGTGCGTTTCCTCTTTGACGGCCAGCGGGTGCAGCCCACCGACACGCCGGAATCGGTATGTTTGTCTCCTCTCTCGCCCTTCTCTCTTCTTCCCTCTTCCCTTCTTCTTTCTCGTCGTCTCTCTTCTCTCTCGCCCTTCTCTCTCTTCTCTCTTCCCTTCTTCTCTCTCGTCTTTTCTCTTCTTCCCTCTTCCCTTCTTTCCTTCTGTTCTCTCTCCGTTCTTCTCTTCCTCCTCCTACCACCTTCTAACCCCCCAGCTCGAGATGCAGGACTCGGACACGCTCGAGGTCCACCAGGAACAACTTGGCGGACGGGCCTAGTCATGTTGCGCTTTCCAAGGGGCCGATGGCACAAGGGTCGTTTTTTGTTTTGTCTATATACAAGAGCGTTTAGGGAGGGAAAGAAAAGGCAGGGCAAGGCTGGCGATACGGCTCACCAGATACCATTGTCTCCTTAGTTAGAGTTCTTGCCATCGAGCAACGGGCAAACACAGGGCAGAACAATAAAGAGTTTGAGACAATACGATGCCGTCAAGCAAAAAAAATGAGGTTGGCGCCAAAGAGAAAACGAGATGAGGCATAGGCCAATATGATCCAGAAGAGGCTACGCATCTACATGATGGCTTTGAAAAGGCAACAGGACGAGGACGGCCGTGTCGATAAAGGGCTCACAGCTTCTGCCGTCGTGATTGATGGTCTTAGGAGGCGCATATCATCTGTCAGGACTGGAAGGACTACACCATCAGAACGCGGCTCTTAGTATATCCATCTCCATTTCTCTTGTACTAAATCAAGTCATTCAAACTGGCCATTTAAATCCCAATGAACAAACGCCTGCGATGCTCGCTCTTGTCTCTCCCTCTCGTTCCGGTCCCTCTCATCCGTGTCCGCCGTTCTGTCCTCCCTCTCCTGATCTTTCCCTCTCCTGATCTCACCTCTCATTCCCTCTGATCTCCCCTTCTCATCCCCTCTCATCCCCTCTGATCTCCCCTTCTCATCCTCTCACCCCCTCTGATCTCCCCTTCTCATCCTCTCTCATCCCCTGTCATCCCCCTTCTCATCCCCTCCATCCCCCTTCACCCCCTCCATCCCCTACGCCTTCAACTCCCGCTGCCGACACCCCGTACAGACCAGCTGCATCAGCCCTCCCGATCCCTCCCGCGGAAACACTTGCCCGTCGGCAAACCCCCCCCCGCATACGCCGCACCGGAAACACGCGTCGTGCCACTCTCCGCCCAGCGCCTGGATGTACTGCCCAATCACCGCCGTCCGGCACGCCCGGCACTTGGGCGCCCGCCGCTCCGTTCGCCGCGTTTGGCACCGCACACACCACGCATAGCCGTCCTTTTCAATGTGTGTCGCCCCGGGCCCAAACGGGTCGCCGCACTCGGCACAGAAAAAGTGGCCTTCGTGCCAGTGCGCGCCCAGCGCCACCACGTGCTCGCCCACAATCGGCGTCTGGCAGTGTTTGCACCGCGGCGCAAACTGCTCGTGCCAGTCCAGGTGGCAAAAGAAGCGCAGCCGTGTGTCCCCGTCGTCGGCCGCCGCCGGCTCTGCGCCTTGTCCGTGCCCATTGTCGGCCCCTCGCGCCCGCTCCAGCCGCGCCGTCCGGAACGACTCTGGCTCCGGCGATATCTCCAGCGCCTCCAGCGACGTCCCACACGTGTAGCACCGGAAACACTTGGGATGGAACCGCACCTCGCGCGCGTCTGCCGCCAGCGCAATGAATCGTCCTTCAATCGCGTGCCCGCACTCGTGGCACCGCGCCGTCGCTCGGCTGCTCGTCGCACCGTACCCGCGCGGCGCCGACTCCGGTGCTGGCGGCCGTCCCCAATGGCCGTGCCGTGGCGCCCGCCCTGTGCCCGGCGTCGGCAGTGGCCGTCGAGACGGCTGGTGGTGCTCACGGCCACTGGCACCGCCCGGCTCGGCAATCGTCGGAATCGACGGAAGCTGTCGCTCCCTCTCTTCGTCTGGCGTCACAATCACCGACGGCCGCGAATGAATGTCGTCGTCGTTGTCGCCCGGCAGCACAATCGCTGGGATCGCCCGCGCCGATGTCGATGGCGCTTCAGAGACGGAAATCTGCGGCACGGCCGGCGCATCCGTCACCGAGATGGACGGCATCGCCGCAGAAGGGCTGACTGAAATGGACGGAACACTCTTGTGACTATTCACCGGAACAGCGGGCACCGCGCCGCTCCGGAATGGCTGCGATCTCTCCTGCCACTGTTGGGCTGCGCTTTGGGCGGCTGGTTGTGGCCGCTGGAACAGTCGTTGCTGCTGCGGCTGCGGCTGTTGCTCCAACGACGTCCGAGGATGCGCCACAGAACCTGCGACAAAAGACGACGGGGCTGCCGTCGGCTGCTGTCGGGCCGGGAAATGGTCTAATGGCTTCGCATCAGTGGCCGTCTCGGCGACGGGGGCTCTCCAGTTTGCGTCAAAGCTTACAATCGGTCGTCCCGGGCTGTCGCTGACATAGGCCGGCGTCGGCAGCTTCGGGTTACGGTCCTTCAGCCTCATGCTGGTCGCCTGCCGTATCTCCTCGCTGCGTATCTCCACGCCGTTGATCCGCGGCACATCCGCCTCGGCGGGGACTCCTCCGGCTCCCGACACGGCATCCGCCGCCGCCGAACCACCTGCCATGTAGTTCTTGGCCGGTGCTGGTGCATTGGTCGTGTAGTGTGGATTGCGCGACTGCGACGGCGGGTTCCGGTGGATTTCGTAGCGAGAGACAATCTTGGACACGGCCGCGGGCGAGGAAGAGAAGCTGGTGTTGAGGGGGCCCTCGGCTTTGGTCCGGAGGACGCTGTCGCCGGTGTGGCCACTTTTTTCAACGCTGCTGCTGCTGCCGCTCACCGTCTCCGGCTCCTCGTAGATTTGGTCGCCCGAGAACGGCTTCTGGATCTCGCCGCTAATGTTGCGCTTCATGCTGCTCCGCCGCCGGTGCTGCGTGCCGGCAATGGCCTTGCTGACAATGTCGTTTGACGCGCTGGCCGGAGCTTCGTCAAAAGATGCCGTCGTGGCCATGGGCCGCGGCCCGGCCGCTGCCGTGGTGCCGAGGCCAGAGTAGGTCTTGGAGCGCAACGCTGACGGCACAGCGCCAGCACCGCCACCGCCAACTGTTGCACGTGCTTCGTCCACACTCGGCCGTGCACTGCTGCCGCCGCTGATGCTGCCGCCGCTGGCCATACTGTAGGAATACCGGCTTCTGCGAGAGCCGCCGATGCCGCCCCCCGCGACATCACTCGAGGTGCTGTCCCGCGCCAGGCCGGTCGGCTCAATGTCGTTGCCGTACAGACCGGTACTGGCAGTGCGCGCATGGGCGTAGCTGTCTTTGCGGAGGTGCGGCTTGTACTGGTAGGGCGCACCCGGCTCGGGCGGCTTGATGCCGTTCTGGTGCTGCCAGACCAGCTCGGCGGCCTCGTCTAGTGCGGCATGGTAAAGCCGCTTGTCGTCGTCGCTGTTGCTGCCGTCGGTGTTGTGCTTGTCGTTGTCCGAGTCGTCGCTTTTGTGCTTGTCGTCCCGATTGTTGCTCTTGTGCTTGTCGTTGTCCCAATTGTTGCTTTTGTGCTTGTCGTTGCTGTCATCGCTGCTTTCTGCCGCCGCTGTCTTCAAGTCCAAGTCCTCCATGGCGCGCCGCAGCGAAACGGCCTCCTCCTTTTCCATCCACCGCTGGCCGCTCTCCATGTACGTGTCGGACGGCACAACCTCGCCGGGCCGCAGCGGTGCCGGCGCGGTAGCTTTCTTGGCCGCCGCTGTGTCGATCGGATAGTAATCCCGTCCCCGGCCGCCCAGGCTAGAGTACCGCGAGGAGATGCTGCCGACGGTGGGCGAGCCCATGGATAGGCGAACCGAGGGCCGCATAGAGGGTGCCTTTGACGGTGGCAGGCAAGCCGATGCTAGCGTCTTGGTCGGCGTCACAGCCGGCGGCGAGATACGGCCGGATCCGCTGCTGAGGGCAGTGCTTTCTAGCGACATGCGGATAGAGTCTCGACCCCGGATGGAGCTGCCGCTGGCCGGAAGAGGACGGGCACCGCCGGGCCGAGTGACGCGGTTGCTGCGAAGATCGGAAAGGTAGTTGGCTGGACGGCGGTGTGAGCAGGGAAAATAAGAGCAAAGAAAAACAGAGGCTACTCACAAAACTGACTGCTGGTCATGAAGCTCGGCGACGGAGGCGTGACTTTGCGGCCAGACGTAGGCGTCCGGTCTTTCGACTTGGCCTGAGTCGACATGGCGGCCGGCATGGCGAGCAAAGCGTGGGCAAAAGCAGTGAAAAAGGCTGTGTCTGGCGAGATCGTGTTGGGCGAGGAGAGAGCAGAGAGATGATGGCAAAAGGATGGAAAGAGTCGCAATGTCGTTTCTGTTTATGTGCCGTCGAGGCGAAACAGACAAAATTGAATGGGTTGCCGGGCAGGTCAGGACAAGAACTCGTCAGGCTCCAGCTGGCCGTGGTGTTGTGGTGCCGTGTCTTGGATGGCCCAACCTAGACTGCTTGGGCTCTTCCGACTGGCCGTCTGTGCTGTCACGGCCCTCCTTTTTGGCTTCCACGCCTTTCTGGCGCTGCTAGTGCCGCTTTGGGGCTCGTGTTTACCCACCCGTGCGTTGTTGCCTAGACAACTGGCCTGGGGAGGCGCTAGTGGCCTGGCCCTTGCGTTGCAGGGGAGCCCCATTCTTGCATATTCATAGCGCGGTCTGTAGTGTACGCTACAGCGGTCTGCAGGCCATTTATCAACAGTGGGTTGTCTCGCTGTTATCGCTGGAGATCGGCTGCACTAGTGATGTGTACACCACCGCTCCATGCACCCAATATGCACGTAGGCAGACGGCCGGCCTCCAGACCGACTTGGCCGTCGGAAAAGGATTGCGGTGAGTCACCAATTGTGAGTGCTTGCGAGTTGGCAGCTCCAACAGCCTGCAGTGTTGGCTGTCAGTCTGCCATTCGGGGTGGAAGTATGCAATATTGGCATGCTGGAGGAGAAATAGAATAAGTCATAAGAAAGAATACTACAATAAATAAGAATAGAAAACATAAGGAAGAGAAATAGGAGACAAAAATAGAATAATCGGAGCGGCAAAAAAGACAGGAAAATAACATACCAGTTTGAATAAAGAGAACAAAAATAGAATAATCGGAACGGCAAAAAAGTAAGGGGAAAATAACATTACCAGTTTGAATAAAGAGAAAGAAATTTGCATATTCTGTCCACAAGTGGTCAATAACAGCTTCCATTCTTCTGCGTGTTGTTTGTCGGTGGCCATCTTCAGGTTTAAAGCCTAAGAGTTCAAACGCAATGGTTTTCCCGACTAACTTTTTAACATCGTATTCTCCTTCTCTTTCTTGTTTCCCCATACGACCCTCTACTTCTCTGCTAGCACATGCACCTGAGCTTATATTTCGGCTGTGACACCATCACCAATCCATCCCACCTTTGTCGGCTGTGATTTACACAAACAGCACTAACGTAGCGTCTTTTCAAACTTTGGGAGGCTTCCCCACAGTCTTTCCCGTCGTATCGAGGAACTTTTTTCCTGCCGCCTCGGAGTCATGGCCTCTTCCCCGGCTTTATGGCCTGGTTGAATGTAAATCTATATCTATGCCCCAGAGTCTGACTTTTCCGTGAGAGGAGCACTTATTTTCCCTCCCTGTCAGCCTCTCCGGATCGCCGGCTTTTAGCTCTTTCGGGCACAGCCTCTGTTCTCCAGAGATGGGAAACACCAGGCTGGATGGATGCGCCGAACCCGCCGCTCCTGTTGAGCCACCAAGCTCGACAGCAGCCGGAATGGTGGACGAAAAGGACGTCCTTGAGACGGCTCAAGCTTCCTTTACGGCCCGGCCGCCCGCTCCGGAGCCGTTCCGAGAAGGCGGCTATGGCTGGTGCGTGCAATCTACACCTTTTTCGCTTCCTTTTTTCTTCTCTCATTGCCCTTGTCTTGATTCTGTCATGGCTGATACCACTAAAGGGTCGTCGTAATTGCTTGCTTCCTGCTGAATGCCCATACATGGGGCATGAACTCGGTACGTCTGCCCACGTTCTGCCTCTTCTCTCCCAGCTGCTCATTCCAGTCCTACGCCGTCTTCCTCGCCTACTACCTCCGGAACGGCACCTTCCCGGGCACCAGTGCCACCGCCTATGCCTTTGTCGGCGGCCTGTCTATATCCATCAGTAGGTCTACATGCGAGAAGCAGTTTGCCATGGCGGCCTCGACTAACCACACATAGCCTTGCTGGTCTCGCCCCTTGTCACGGCATGCATCCCCCTGGTCGGCACGCGCGCCAACATTTTGATTGGCGTCTTCTTTGAAACGTGAGCTGCCTCTTTTCCGGACCGTCTCCCTCGGCCTTCTGACCCCCCCCCCCAGCATCGCCTTTATCGGCGCCTCCTTTAGCTCCAAGATTTGGCAGCTGCTTCTCAGCCAGGGCATCTCCTTTGGCATCGGTATGGGCTTTATCTACGGCACCTCTGCCGGCATCGTCGCCCAGTGGTTTGACCGCCGCCGCTCCTTTGCCACTGCCATTGCCGCCGGCGGCTCCGGCTTTGGCGGCCTCGTCTACTCCCTCGCCACCAATGCCATGATCCGCCACATTGGCCTGCCCTGGTCCTTCCGCGTCATTGCCATCATCGCCTGCGTCGTCAACACTGTCTGTGCTCTGCTCGTCCGCGACCGCAACGCCGAGGTCGGCGCCCGCCACATGGCCTTTCACGCCGCGCTCTTGCGCCGCCCCGACTTTTACCTCTTCTTGGCCTGGGCCTTTTTTTCGCTGCTCGCCTACATCGTCGTCAACTTCTCCCTCGTCGACTACGCCCAGACCGTCGGCCGCACTGCCTCCCAGGGCTCCATCATCAACGCCCTCTTTAACCTGTCCCAGGGCCTCGGCCGCCCGGCCATTGGCTTTGCCAGCGACCCCGTCGGCCGCCTCAACGTGGCCTCCCTGAGCTCCCTCGTGGCCTCGCTGGCGGCTTTTTTTCTCTGGATCTTTGCCGCCCCGTCCTACGCCGGCCTCGTCGTCTACAGCTTGCTTGGCGGCTTTGCCGGCGTGCTCTGGGCCTCGGTCGCCCCCGTCGCCGCCGAGGTCGTCGGCGTTCCCCTGCTGCCGTCGGCCCTGTCCGTGCTCTGGGTGGTGCTGGTCTTGCCGGCCACGTTCGCCGAGGTCATTGGCCTGTCGCTGCGCACCTCGTCGGGCGTCCACAGCTACCTGCACGCCCAGGTCTTTACCGGCGCCTGCTTTCTTGTCTCGTTTGTTTTCTGTGAGCTCTATCCCCTCGATTTCATGATTTCATATGAATGTATAGCTAACCGATGCCAGTGTGGCTTCTGCGCGCTTGGAAGATTTTCGAGCTCGAGCGGGACACTTTGCCAGAACAGACGTTTTTGTCCTATTTGCGGACAGGCAAGTGGATATTTGCTGTGAAGAAGCTGTAAAGCATGAAAATAGGCTGGCTTTATTGCATTAGCAGTGTTTTTCGTGTAAATAATGTATATATCTGTTGTATGTCACTATTTACAAAGTAATGTCATTTAACTCATACAGATTAATATAAGACATTGACAAGATTCAGTAGTTGGGATTGAGAGGAATTCAATTTATACAACCATCTACCATGTACGTCTGGGATCTCGTTGTGATTCTATCGTACATTGATATCATTACTCGTTAGACGTGACAAGGCTGGCTAGCCAAACCGACAAGAGATTGGACATGTAGATCGCCTCTGGAATGCCCGAGATCTCTCCCCACACATTGCATCGACCTGTCTTCGTCCTGCTTCACCACCGTAACTCTCCGGGCCTACGCTTGTCCTCCGCTTTGTCGCTCGCGTCCTGGAAGCCCAAGTTTTTAAAGTCATCCTTGGCCATAAGATTTCTGCCGTGTTAGCCGGCCCTGCCAAAGAAAAAAGACAGAAACCACAGCTTACCTATCCATACGGCACGACAGGTACGACTTGGCAATATTGCGGCACTCGTCTTCGTTGACGCCCCTCACTTTCTTGATGCAGCTCAAGTACTGCATCATCACTTGCTTGCACTCGCCTGCGGTTGTCAGTACCGACGTCTAGTCCCCAGCCAGAAAAAACATACCATCGTGATCAAGCGGAAAGCTGCCTCGCTCTGGCCTGGATTGCTGTTAGAATTGGGTGATAGAATTAGGCTGTTGGCGTTGCTTACGGTACTGGCTTTGTAGAAATAGTGCCCGCGCCGGGACTGCCAAAGGAGCTCATGGGTTCTGCGTGGAAGCTGCGTATTTTGGGGTTGCAGATACAGTTTGTGCTTGTTGTCGGCGCTGTCGCTCTGGTCGTCGCTTCGATGCTGTAAAGTCGTCTCGCCTGATTGCTAAAAACTGCTTCTGCCGTCGGAACCAAAAAGTACATTGTTACAGTGTACAGTATTGGGAGCACAGTATGGAGAGATAGGCCTTTCAGCCTCGCTAAGCGTACAAATTTTGCCCCCTGTCTCCTCGAAAAGGTACCTGCCGAACTCGAGATCTTCATCGTGCACAGTGCGGACGGCCTCCGCCAATGGCGCTTCTGCTTTAAAAGCGGCACCATCTTGGCACCAACGCTTCTGCTGTCGTCATTGCAGCCGGATTCCGTCGCAGACCAGCTCGTCGAGAATTTATCGGTACACTAGTTACCAAGTCCAAACATTCCTCAAAAGATCAGTGCCTTTTTCTGCTCTCGTGGAATCTGCTTTTACATTTTTTCACGCCCAATTGTTTCCCTTCTCGCAGTGCTCCCCACTTTGTGGCCCACTCGCGCCTGCCCTCCACTCACCGCGCTCACAAGTCCTGTCCCGGCTTAGTGTCCTGTGGCTGCCAAAGCTGTTCTGCATCTTTCTGTTGCTATCGTCAAATTTTTGCTCGGCTTGCATCGCCCAGCAGCACCGGCATCGGCATCTGCTTTCTTGCCCGACTCTTGCACCGCCTCTGCCTCGCCTGTCTTTTAGACTGTCTCCCGGCCGCCTCCCAGCCGGCCTCGTCCAGCCGGTGACTGATCGACGCGTCGTTGCCATCTTTTCTCCCCTCTTTTTATTTTCTTTTGGTCTTTTTGTCTTTTTCTTCCTTCTTTCAGCATCCTCCTCTTGTCTGAATTTTCGCCATGACGGCCCTCGGTGAAGACTTGTTGACAACGGTCAACAAGTTGCAGGACCTGGTTTTTAACACTATTGGCAATGACTCGCTTGATCTTCCTCAAATTGTGTGTTTTGTGAAAGTCATGTTTCATGTCTGTATCTTTTTGCTAATGCTTGACTGTTCAGGTCGTTGTCGGCTCCCAGTCCGCCGGCAAGTCGTCTGTCCTCGAAAACATTGTCGGCCGCGACTTTCTCCCGCGGGGCAGCGGCGTTGTCACCCGTCGTCCGCTCATTCTCCAGTTGATCAACGTTCCGGAAGACGACAACAATGACACCAACGGCCGTGGTCAGTACGTCGACCCCATGGCGGCCCGACGCTTTGAGTGGGCCGAGTTCCACCATTTGCCCAACCGTCGCTTTAACGACTTCCAGGACGTCAAGCGCGAGATCGAGAACGAGACCACCCGCATTGCCGGCAACAACAAGGGTATCACTCGCCAGCCGATAAACCTCAAGATCTACTCGCCGCATGTGCTCAACCTGACGCTTGTGGACTTGCCGGGTCTTACCAAGGTGGGTGGCATTTCCTGCTCATTACTCCCCGGCCTTATCTGGGCCAATTTGCGCTTTCTGGCATCTTCCGGGTCTTCCGGGCTCGGCTCCGGCTTAGGGTCCGGGCTTGCTCCGCGTCCGGATCGGACCATATCCTATTCCTGTTGTTTCTGCCATCCTGGTATCTGACCGTTTCCCCAGGTCCCCATTGGTGATCAGCCCACCGACATTGAAAAGCAAACCCGCAACCTCATTTCCGAGTACATTGCCAAACCCAACAGCATCGTTCTCGCCGTTTCCCCCGCCAACGTCGACATTGTCAACTCGGAAGCTCTCAAGCTGGCCCGCCATGTCGACCCTCTTGGTCGCCGTACCATTGGCGTCCTCACAAAGGTTGACCTCATGGACCACGGCACCAACGCCCTCGACATCCTCTCGGGCCGCGTCTACCCTCTCAAGCTCGGCTGGATCGGCGTCATCAACCGCTCCCAGCAGGACATTCAGGGCAACAAGCCGATGGAGGAGGCCCTCAAGGCCGAGTCCGAGTTTTTCCGCCACCACCCGGCCTACCGCAACATTTCTACCCGTTGCGGCACCCCCTTCCTCGCCAAGACGCTCAATTCCACTCTCATGGCCCACATTCGCGACCGCTTGCCCGACATCAAGGCCCGCCTCAACACGCTCATGGGCCAAACCCAGCAGGAGCTCGCCAGCTACGGCGACATGCACTTTAGTGGCAAGGAGCACCGCGGCTCGCTCATTCTGCAGCTCATGACCCGCTTCGCCACGTCCTTTATCTCCTCCATCGACGGCACCTCGACCGAGATTTCCACCAAGGAGCTGTGCGGCGGCGCCCGCATCTACTACATTTTCAACTCGGTTTTTGGCAGCGCCCTCGAGACCATTGACCCGACGTCCAACCTGTCTGCGCTCGACATCCGCACCGCCATTCGGAACTCCACGGGCCCGCGCCCCAGCCTGTTTGTGCCCGAGATGGCGTTTGACCTGCTGGTCAAGCCCCAGATCAAGCTGCTCGAGATCCCCAGCCAGCGCTGCGTCGAGCTAGTGTACGAGGAGCTCATCAAGATCTGCCACACCTGCGGCAACACGGAGCTGAGCCGCTTCCCGCGCCTGCAGGCCAAGCTGATCGAGGTCGTCTCCGACCTGCTGCGCGAGCGTCTGGGCCCGGCGTCCAGCTACGTCGAGTCGCTGATTTCCATCCAGCGCGCCTATATCAACACCAACCACCCCAACTTCCTCGGCGCCGGCGCCGCCATGAACCACGTCGTCAGCGAGAAGCAGGAGCGCGAGCGCAAGCGTCTGATTCAGGAAGAGCGGGAGCGCCGCGAACGCCGCCGTATGAAGGAACTTGGTGCTAGCTCGGCTGCCGCCGGGGGCAGTCCCAACGGCGCCGAGCCCTCTGACGATGTCGATGACGACACCATGAGCGTGGCCGGTGACAGCAAGCCCATGTCTGTCTCCGGCGCCCTGCGTAAGAGCGCGCTCAATGGCCGCAGTGCATCGGTCGCGCGCGAGAACGGCGTGTCGGGTGGTCCCGGCGGCGTTTCGGCGGCGCTGAACGGAGCCGGCGGCAGCAGCAGCATGCGCGGCACCTCGCCCACGCGGTTCAACCCCCAGTCCCTCGGCAACGCCAAAGACTCCTTTCTCAACTACTTTTTCGGCAAGGACGGCGCCAGCAACTCCATGGGCGGAGCTGCCTCGGGCCTGTCGTCGGCGTCGCACAACAACAACATTAGCCGCCACGTCAGCCAAGCTTCTGAGCCGTCTTTTAGCCAGAGCATGCGGCGGCCCGATGACCGGCCCATACGCTCGCCCATCCAGCCGATGCGGGACTATGACGAGGTTGCTCTGCGGACGGCCCAAGATTCTTTTGGAAGCCACATGGTGAGTTTTCGGCCTTTTGTATTGTAACCGCTTCGCTCTTTCTAACCCTCAGAATAACGGCGAGCCCGCCTTGACCGACCGCGAGGCGATGGAGACGGAGCTGATCCGCGCCCTGATCTCGTCCTACTTCAACATTGTGCGCGAGTCGATTGCCGACCAGGTGCCCAAGGCCATTATGCACCTGCTGGTCAACCACTGCAAGGACGTGGTGCAGAACCGGCTGGTCAGCGAGCTGTACAAGGAGGGCCTGTTCGAGGAGCTGCTGTACGAAGACGACGGCGTCAAGAAGGAGCGCGAAAAGTGCGAGCGTCTGATGGAGACGTACAAAGAGGCGGCCAAGATCATCGGCGAGGTCGTATAGAAGAAGAAAAGAAAAGCGAAGAAGAGAAAAGACGAAGGAAAAGAGAAAAGAAAAACGTCAAGGCACAAGAAGAGAGAAAAAAGTCAAAGCACAAGAAGCAAGCCCGATACGAGCATAAGCCACCAATCAACCCATCAGCCGACAACTAGATGGCAGAGGCCATTTGTTTCATGTTTACATCTTATCGACCAGGGAATGGGAACACTGGTGCATGAAGGGCGGGTGTGGAGTTTTTGATATGAGTTTTTGATGGAGTGAATTTTGAGGTTTATGTGTTTTTTGCTGCTCGTTTCGTTTCCCGCCTTGTATTGGTTTAGGCACTGGAAATGTCTTGATATTTCGTTTTCTCTGGTTTTCCCTTTTTCTCCCATTTGATGTGTCTTTCCATCCTGCTCGGCCTTTTGCCGCTGCTCTTACCCTCTCAGAACAGGAAGGAGGAACAAGAACATGGCAGCCGATGCGTTTGGCTACCGCTCGTGTTCCCTCCTCCCTCAAGCCGGATGCCGTCTCTATGAACGCAACGGCATCTTGGCTTTGCTGCTGTATATACTGTACGATAAAGCACGCGGCACCTGATACTATCTAGACTTGCCGAGAAACAGTTTCCGACTTTGACAAGCAAATCGTTTGCATCCTTCTGTCGGTCTCGTTTCACGACGGCCATGCTAAACTGGTCGGAACCGGTCGTCTGGAAGCAGCACCAAAACAAAAACACCATAATCAAGCGCACCACTCCATCCGTCCTACCGGCGTCGACGGGATCGTGCCCGGTAAATGGTGCCTTGTCCGCCGGCCGAGGATGGCCTGTGCGATCCGGCCACCTGCTCGTAGTGCGCGGGCGCCGCTTCTGCCCGTCTTCTCCCCCCGCGATGGCCGGGCCAGTCTTTGACCGGCCCTGTCGCCGGTGTAGTCGCATACTCGTACAGCTGTGTTCTCAGCCCTCCTCCTGTTTCTGTGCCCCCTGGCCCGGGTCGGCGCTGCCCACGCGGCTCCACGTGGTACGAATCGTCGCCCGGGCCCATCATCGGGGAGCGCTCATACGCCCCCTCCGGCCGGTAGTCTTTCTGTGGAGAAAGCGTCCGCAGGCGTTTTAGAGCATACGCTTGGGACCGCGACAGCTTCAGCGGCTGCAGCGGCGGCTCTTGCTCGGCAGCCCTCCTGGCCTCGGCGCCCGTCGTCGCACGCGGCAGTGTCGGCTGAAAGCGGGCAGGACCCCCCCCGAAGACGGTTTCGACGTGTACCGCATGGGCGCCAGAAGACGCCCTCGCAACCGGCCTGGCAACGTAGGGGCTCGGATCCGGCACTTGGGCGCAATGGCGCTCTTCTCCATCCGGTATGGCCACGCCACGCTCATCAACATACACCACAGGCCGTCTCGGCTTGGGAGAAGCCGCTACTCGGGGGACGGAAGAGCGCGGAGCGGAAGAAGGACTGCCCTCGTCCGTCGTGGACAGATGCCTCTCCAGGGCACTCAGCAGATCACTGCTGCTGCTCCCTTCGCCTTCCGTTATCAAGCGGCTCAGCGCGTGTGGCGCAACGGCCTGTTCCCTTTGGTCATGGTGCAAAAATGGCACGTTGTGGGCCCCGCCTTGGCCCAAGAGTTCAGAGTCGTCGGGCTCTTGCTTGATCTCGGCACCCGGAGAGCCAGGTTGAGGCTGCGGGTGGCTTCTCACCGGTGGTGCCGGGACAGGCAGAGCAAGCTGCGGCGTGGTCGGCTGAGGAGACACGGGTGGAGCAGTTACTGTACTGCTTCCAGTGGTGGTGAGAATACGAGGTGCCCCTGAAGCCGAGGCAGGTCGGACGGCAGCCGCTGTTTTGTCCACGTTGTCCAGGGCCCGCCTAGCTTGCCTTGCCTCTTCTTGTTCCGCCCCGTCCCGGCTTTCTGGCCGTGTCGGAGCCAGCGGTGCAGGACGCCCGTTTGGAGCTTCCTGGCCGGAAGGCAGCGTGGCCAAAGTCGCCCGTTGCTTGGGGGCTGCAGCCGGGGGCGTCTTTTGCTTTTTGGGTGCCAACCAGCTGCTTTCCGTATCGTGGGCAATCCGGTACAGCAACGGGTACTTGCGCCCGTCCTTGCCGGCGATGCTGAGCAGCCCGACAACGCGCGGCACATGCAGCATGTCCGTCAGCCAGTTGTATAGAGGCGTGGATGCCAATGGTCCCTGGCCGGCCGCTTTCATGTGCGCATGGGTACTGAGAAAGTGGTTGGCCAGCTGCAGAAGCGTATACTTTTTCCGGGGCAGCACAACCACGGTCTCTCCGCCTTCATGGCCACAGACGCGACAGCTCAGATTACCCGTGTCCCGGAGTAACTTCATCCTGCGTTCCTTTTTCAGGCCGAAATGGAACAGGATCAGAGGCAGTTTCCTCCCCGTCTTTTCCTGGAAATGCCGGTTCAAATGGTGCAAAACGGCCACCATCCTCACCCCTTCGTTCTCATTCTTCATAATGGACGTGGCATTCCAGAGGTCGTGTGCCCGGCGAGCCATGATGCCGAGTTCCGTCTCGTTCGGCTCGTACGCAGCCGGCTTCTTCGTTCTTTCGGGCGGGAAAGCGTTGCCGTCATGCTGCCCTGTCGCCGCCAGGCCTTGCCCTGTAGTCGCCAGGCCTTTAATAGAGAGCTGGCGGGGCTCCGAGAATGGCTGAGTAGCAGGAGGCAGCGGAAAAAAGGGCGCGTCCGTTGGCGTAGCGGGCGAAAAGGGAGAATAGGCAGCATGCTGAGGCGACGAGAAGGGCGGCATTCCAAACGGCTGCTGCTGCAGGTGGTAGTGCGCCAAGGGCCATTCTTGAAAAGAGTTGCTGTGTGGTTGGAAAGCGCCTGTACCAAACATATCGGGGCCAGTCGGCAAAACCAGTGCAGGGCCCGAGAACGGCTGCGAGGTGACGGGGGGTCGCTGCGGAAGCGCGGCCGGCAGGGATGGCTTCTGCTGCACAACAGGAGCCTGAGAGGACTCGCCCCCATGTCGGTCGTCTTCCGGCGCCAGAGGAGGAGGAGGGTTAGTCAGAAGGGATGCCTGGGACGCTTTGGCACGGCGAGGCCTGGGCTTGAAAGGGGGAACCTCGGGCCATTCCGCTCCCCAGTTGACCATGGTGTGGCCTGCACTGAGTGCTCGAGTGTGTTTGGCCGCATAGTGCTGGACGACGGATTCAAAAGAGTAATACTTTTTGAAGCCGCTGTTGTCGCAGCCATTGCAGAGGAATAAATCTTTGGAGATGCGATCTGTCAGGGGCCGCACCTTGACATGGAAGACATACTTCATGTTATCCAGTGTCAGCTTCTGCGCAAATGGCCCTCTGTATGTCTTGCCAGCAGCTCGGGTGGCTGCCGCGCTCTTTTCCGCGTCGGCCAGGAACCGCTCCCGGACGTGCAGAAGAACGTCCATGGCGAAAAACGGGGCGTTTCCCTTTCTGACTTTGTCACCGTCGTCCCAGTCTCCTATGATGACTTCGTCTGCATATTTCAATAAGCGCTGACGAAGAGCGATTTGGATATTTTCTGCTTCTGCCTCGATCTGTTCCTTTGTTCTGATTATAGGGCCTTGGGGAGCCATGGCTTGTCTGGGCTCAGAAGCCGGCGTAGTATCGACTCGTGGCGTGCTCTGGACATTTGGCGGTTTGGGCGGTGCCTGTTTGAGGGGGAGTGGCGCCGACTTGGGTGGTGCTTGTGCTGATGTCGGCGCCAGTTTTGGTGTCGGTGCTTGTTCTGGTGGCACCGGTTTGGGTGTCGGCGCCGGTGCTGGTGTCGGTGCCACTGTCGATGCCGATGTCACTGTTGGTGTCGGTGTCGGTGTCGGTGTCGGTGTCGGCGCCGAGACCCGTGGACTCCCTCCTGCTGGATTTATTCTGCTGAGCAACTTCATTTGCAGTAGCTCCCAAGCACGGTCATCGAGATGAGCCGTGGATTTGATGGCGGCTTGGAAAGCTGCCGACTTCTCCAGCATGGCCGTCGGTATAGGCGGGTTCAGCAGCAAAGCGAGTCGGTAAATCTCTTTCCGCCGGATCGACAGAATCTCAGAGTCGCCATCCGCCGCTTGCTCCGATGGCAAAGCCGGTGCTTCTGAAGCGGGAACCACATTCGCCGAGGCCGCTGGCTCTTTGGGTCCTGCCGCTGTGCCCGTGTTTGCGCTTTTGCCTGTAAATATGAGCAGGGCATCCAGATCCAACAGGAATCCCTTGTCGAAACATACCGTTGGCGATGCTCGGGTGGCTGCCTTGAGACGTCGAGGCCGCAGGCACCGCCGCTGCCGGCACTGCAACGGCCGATCCTGTCGAGGCCGCAAAGACTTTTACCGGTGGCGCTCGCGTCTGGCGAGGAGCCGGCTTGGGGTAGAGCGGCTTGCGCAGCAAGGCAACACCGCCCGACTCGGCAAACTTTTCCCATTTTGCCGCGTCCGCCCGCACGGCCACTCCTCGCGGAGCCAGGCCCTTTTGCCACTCTTCCACGGCGGGCGCCCCCAGCTCTTTGACCGACTCAAACTCTTGGCACAGGCTTTCCACATTCTGAGACCAGAATACCTTGTTCAGGATCAGCGAGCTGGGCAACGGCCCGCGCTCGATGGCCGACATAAACAGCACGTTCTTCTCCGGCGTCATAAAGATGAACGGCAGCGCAGGTTTCAGAAACGTGGGCACGTCGGACAGAAGAAAATCGAGTTCCTAGCACAAAAAAAGCGGTTAGACCTATCCACAGAGGCTGATGAAGAGATCCCGTGCCATGTACCTTTACCAGCATCTTGTCCAGACACGCGCCGCAACATCGAGCTCGGAACGCCCATAATGTCAAGACTCTGTCCTTTCCGGGGTTTGACGAGGCCTCTTTCGATTCGCTCAAGTCTTGCTTCCCGCAAAACTGGCACGTCGACGAGCAAGCCAGCCGCCACATTTCCAGCTCTGTGGCATCTTTCAAGGGGCCCGGGATATTGGGCCAATAGAGCCGCCGGGAACGCCTCCAAATGTCATTTGCACTCAGCGGCTTCGTCGCCGATGCAACCACAAGCGCAGGCGGGTCTTTGGCCCTGGTGGAGGAATGTGGGTCAAGATAGGCGTTGAACAGTTTGTTGACACGCAACAAACATCCCAGCGTCTTGGGGGGACAAAAGAAAAAGACATGGTGCCAAAGCGCCGCCGGCAGGGTTGCCGCTCTCGTTTCCGAGCCGTCCGCCGGGGAAACAGGCGCTTTGGCGTGCTCTTCTGCCGTCCATTTGAACTTTTTGGCGGAAGCACTCGTGGAATCTTGCACATCCTGGCTGTGTTTCCTCTTGGCACAAGTATTGTCTGTCCTCGATGAAATGTTCACGGCCTGGACGTCTGCGTCTGGAGTGCTCTGGCGATCACCAATATGTCTGCTATTGGCATCCTCACAGTCACTATCCATGTCCATCTCTACATCCGAGACAAACCTTTCAGAAGAGGCTTCTTCCAAGGTGACGCTCTTGGCTGAGCCAAGGCCATTGCTCTCGACCGCCTTCTCTCCCGACGGTATGCCAGATGACATATCCGGGGCTGTCGTCTGCAGACCTGATGCGAGCTGCAGACGCGTTCAAGTAGTGAATTGGGCAAAATGAAGAGCGCGGAGAAAACCGTGAGCTCTGGATTTTGCTGTAGATAAAAAAAGGGGCAGGGATGAAACAGCGGACAACAAGCAAGATTTGAGAGACTTTGACGGGGACACAAATGGAAAAACGCAAAAGACAGGCCGGATTCAACAACAAGTGTTGAGAACAAGATGAAGAAACGAGACTAATCAAAAAACATGCAAATTGCAGGTGTGGAAGACTCAAACACTTGTTGTGCCTTCAACGAGGCAAATTCCCAACGCAGACGGCGCCAGACGCATGCAAAACAGCCACCAAGCTGGCAGGTACCTGAAATAGCACTGGTTGTGTCGACAGAGGCGCAAATATCCTTTCTCAAATATCCCTCCAGGAGATGAGAATTTGATCTTTGGCCGTTAGAACAAAACACACATTCGGATGGACGGCAAATCCCAATCACAAACCGGCAGCTGCTTTATTAGTAGGGGAAGAAAAAGGACAACAAAGAAAAAAGGGAGGGTTTTTGAACAAAACGAAAAACGACGAAAATATATATACTGCAGCTTTGTTCTCAAACTAAAAGATTTGGAAAGATTGATATTCACCATCTCGATGTAAGGCTAGCCGTGGGATGAATAATCGATGTAGACTACCCCATATTTAACTGGGTAAACATACTCCCGGTCCGGTTTAATGGAGCTTGATGTCATGTCATAGCTCCAACCAATAACAGGCCAAGACGAGTAGGCAGTAATGACGCAGCTGGCGACGGCAGCTGACTCGAAACCCAGCCATTTCATCATCCGTCCTCCCAAGCAGAGCTCAAGGCACTTTATCGCTGCTTTGATGTGCGGCGGCTGGGATTTGAGCGTTTATATCATTGATTCGATTTATTTTTCGAAGCGTTGTCATTTCTTTCATTGTATCAGCCTTTTTCAGACTGTTTTCCAGCCGCTGAACGGCTGAAGAAGAAATCTCCAACAAACAACAAAACAGCATCTTACATTATAGGGTTTCCTGTATTGCATTCATCGAGCAGTTGTCTCTGGCGAAATGGCCAGACTGTCGCGTGCAGCTGTTGCCGTCGGTAGCGTTGCCGTGTTCTTTTTAGCTGGCCTAGGAGAAGCTGCCGAAACAGCGTTTACGCCCAAACACGAAGCTGGGCGATGTGCCATTCGAGGCTCGTGTGGGAAACGCAGTTTGTTTGGACCTGAGCTGCCCTGCGTCGACAATGGTCTGGCAACTGACCCGGAGGCGGAGGTGCGCGGGCAGCTGGTCGAGCTGTGTGGTCCCAAATGGAGCACTGGCCCGGTTTGCTGCACAGGCGATCAGGTACGTTAATTGTGATGTGTGCTTTGTAAAACCAAAGCACAAGATTCACTGACATTTCTGCACAGGTAACCGCGCTGAAAGACAACCTCGCCACGGCCAACCAAATCATTGCGTCCTGTCCTGCCTGCAAGGAGAATTTTTACAATCTTTTCTGCACCTTTACCTGTTCCCCGGACCAGTCCCTGTTTATCAATGTGACGGCCGCCACGGAAAAGAGCGGCAAGATGCTCGTCTCGGAGGTGGACCAGCTCGTTTCAGAGGAATACGGCTCGGGCTTTTACGATAGCTGCAAGGAGGTGAAATTTGGCCCGACCAACTCCAAGGCCATGGCCCTCATTGGCGGCGGCGCCAAGAATTACACGGAGCTGCTGGCATTTCTGGGAAAGCAACGTCTGGGAGGGTCGCCTTTCCAAATGAACTTTCCGCGTGACTATGCCGAGCCCGGGATGGAGCCACGGAAAATGACGCCCAAGAAGTGCAACGACGAGGACATCAACTTCCGCTGTGCCTGCACCGACTGTCCGGCCGTCTGCCTGGAGCTTCCCGAAGTCAAAAAGGCCGGAGCGTGCCATGTCGGCGTGCTGCCGTGTCTGTCCTTTGCCTCGGTGATGACCTACTCGTCGCTCCTTGTCCTCGTGGCTGCCTGGGGTTTGCTGCGGTTCTGGAACTCGACCAGCCGCAGCCGCGGTCTGCCTCTACTACAGGACCCCCATGGCGGCGCCGACGACGACGATGAAGACGACGTTGAAGAGGCCGGACGCCGTTCTTGGCTGTCTGGCCTTTTTGGTGGCCGCAGCTCTGGTGCTTTGGCTCTGGAGGATGCACCGCCGCCGCAAGAGTATGCTCTGAATGCATGGTGCAGCGCTGTTTTCAGCCGACTGGGTTTCTGGGCCGCCAGATTTCCCGGAATCAGCATCGGAGGCAGCCTGCTTGTCGCTGGTGTGCTCAGCCTAGGCTTGTTCCGCTTCCAGATCGAGATGAACCCGGCCAGGCTGTGGGTCAGCCCGACATCGCCGGCCGCCTTAGAAAAGGACTTTTTCGACGCCAACTTTGGGCCCTTTTACCGGGCCGAGAAGATCTTTTTAGTCAACGACACGCTTCCGTCGGGCCCGGGACCCGTACTGAGCGCCGACACGCTCGTGTGGTGGATGGGTGTCGAGAAGAGCGTGCAAGAGCTCAAGGGAGCCGAATACGGACTGACACTCGCCGATGTCTGCTTCAAGCCCACAGGCACGTCGTGCGTGGTGCAGTCTGTGGCGGCCTACTTTGGCAACGAGCCTCGCCTTGTCGACAAGTACTGGAAAGACACGGTCACGGCGTGCGCCAAAAGCCCGGTCGAATGCCGCCCCGACTACGGCCAGCCGCTCGAGCCGGATGCCATCTTGGGCGGCTATGCGGATATTGACCACGTCACGGAGGCCACGGCCATGACGGTGACGTGGGTCGTCAGCAACCACGACGAAGACTCTCTGGCAACCAAACAGGCAATGGACTGGGAGCAGGCGATGAAGACGCGACTGCTACAAGTACAGGAGGAGGCGTCAGCACGGGGCCTCCGCCTGTCGTTCTCGACCGAGATCAGCCTGGAAGAGGAGCTGAACAAGTCGACCAACACGGACGCCAAGATTGTCGTCATCAGCTACCTAATCATGTTCCTGTACGCCTCGATTTCGCTGGGCGCGACCACGCTTTCGTTTAGCGATCTGTACCGTCACTTTGGCGTCTTTCTGGTACAGTCCAAGTTTGGGGTCGGCTTTATTGGCGTCCTGATTGTCGTCCTGTCCATCACCGCGTCCATTGGCCTCTTCTCGTGGGCCGGCCTCAAAGCGACGCTCATTATCGTCGACGTGATCCCCTTTATTGTGCTGGCCGTGGGCGTGGACAACATTTTCCTGCTGGTACACGAGTTTGAGCGAGTCAATATCAGCCACCGCGACGAGACGATTGAGCATCGGGTGGCCCTGACGCTGGGCCGCATGGGCCCATCGATTCTCTTCTCGGCCATTACCGAGACGGTATCCTTCGCTCTCGGGGCCTTTGTAGGCATGCCGGCGGTGCGTAACTTTGCCATTTACGCGGCCGGGGCGGTGTTTATCAACGCGATCCTGCAAGTGACGGGTTTCGTGTCGGTGCTGGCGCTGAACCAGGCCCGCGTGGAGGACAGCCGGGCGGACGTTTTGTTCTGCATCCGCGTCAAGGGCGCGCGCATACAGTTGGACGACGGAGACGCGATGAACGGGAACGGTTATCACGAGGCAAACGGCGCGGAGGGGCTGTCGCGGGAGAGCACGCTGCAGCGGCTGATCCGGCAGCGCTATGCGCCGACGCTGCTAAAGAAGAATGTCAAGGGCGTGGTGCTCATGGTGTTTGGCGGGCTCTTTGCGGCGGCCATTGCGCTGCTCCCGTACATTGAGCTGGGCCTGGACCAGCGGGTAGCGATCCCGGACGGGTCGTACCTGATTCCGTACTTTAACGACCTGTACGACTACCTGGGCACGGGTCCGCCGGTGTACTTTGTGACCAAGGGCCTGAATGCGACGCAGCTGGCGAACCAGGTCAAGATCTGCTCGCGGTTCACGACGTGCCAGGCGGACTCGCTGACGGGCATTCTGGAGCAAGAGCGGAAGCGGCCGGAGCTGTCGTACATTGCGTCGCCGACGGCGAGCTGGATCGACGACTTCTTTTTGTGGCTCAACCCGGACTTTGACAGCTGCTGCGTGGACAAGGGCAAGGCGTGCTTTGCGGGCCGACAGCCGGCGTGGAACATGGCGCTGCAGGGCATGCCAGAGGGCGACGAGTTTGTGCACTACCTGGACAAGTTTTTGGCGGCGCCGACGACGGAGGACTGCCCGCTCGGGGGTCAGGCGTCGTACGGGCAGGCGCTGGTGATTGACGCGGACGGCGAGACGCTGCCGGCGACGCACTTCCGCACGATGCACACGCCGCTGCGCAGCCAAAAGGATTTCATCGAGGCGCACGCAGCGGCACGGCGGATTGCGACGGACATTTCGACGGCGACGGGCGTGGAAGTGTTCCCGTACAGCGTCTTTTACGTGTTCTTCGACCAGTATGCGTCGATTGTGTCGTTGTCAGCGGCGCTGCTGGGGTCGGCCATGGGCATCATCTTTTTGGTGTCGTGGGTGTTGCTAGGCTCGCTGCAGACGGCGGCAGTGGTGGCGGCCACGGTGGCGATGACCATTTGCGACATTATGGGAGCAATGGCGGTAATGGGGGTGTCGCTGAACGCGGTGTCACTGGTGAACCTGATCATTTGCGTGGGCATCTCGGTGGAGTTTTGCGCGCACATGGCGCGGGCGTTTACGTTTCCGGCGGCGCTGCTGCGACAGCACGCGCGGCTCTGGTTCGGGCTGGAAGACGGGCGCGACCAGCGGGCGTGGGCGGCGCTGCTCAACGTGGGCGGCTCGGTCTTTTCAGGCATCACAATGACCAAGTTTCTGGGGGTGTGCGTGCTGGCGTTTACGCGGAGCAAGATTTTTGAAATCTACTACTTCCGTGTGTGGGTGGCGCTGGTGGTGTTTGCGTCGTCGCACGCGCTGGTGTTTCTGCCGGTGGCGCTGAGCGTGTTGGGCGGGCGCGAGTACCTGGACAGCGAGAGTGACACGGGGCTGCCGGCGGACCTGGCGAACCGACTGCGAGACGCGGCGGTGGCGGACAGCTCTGACGAGGAGGACGACGACGAGAGGCGTGCTTAGCGAGCGCAGTGCCGTTACGCGCGGATCCTGATCAGCATGTCGAGGGGGAGGGCCAGCGATGTGGAGGCGGGGGGGGCGGGAGTCGACAGAGCGGTGGAAGCCGTCCGATCCGAAGCCGACGTTTCCAACGCGGCCAACGCTGCTGGGACTACTGCACAGGACGACACAGTAGAGGAAACCACGCCAAACCCAGACGTTGCCGAGAGCGCGTCAGACGACGCCATGGCCGGGCCCAGCATGCATTCTGCGGCCATTGACATTCCCGGCGACATCTCGCCCGCGCACCCGCCTGCCCCGTTGAGTATCTCGCCGACGTCGGAAGAGAGGACCGCCGCCCGCTTCTGCAACATGGCCTCCAGTTCCAGTTCATCAGAGTACGCATAGTTTTTGCAGGCTTTTCCTTGGTTATCTTTATTGGCGCCTTTTTTGTTTTTACTCTTGTTTCCTTGTCACTTTCTTTTTAGCAAACCTTTTATTCCGCTGGTTTAATTACGCATTATTCTGCTGGTTTTTATTGCGCAGCACGGGTATTGGGCGTGTATAATATAACGGGATCTGTTCTCGGTTTCAATTAGTTTTCCCAACCACGAATCGGCAAGCATCACCACTCGGCCAAAACGGCATGAAAGAAACAACTGCCGAGCCCTCCGCTTATAAATCAGTAGTCACGCGTAGCCTCTCAGTGATCTCCGCGGAGTATCGGCCGTTCCTTCGAGGAGAGTGATCATTCCAAGAATACGCTATAGCGCATCCCAACCTTAGCCGAAACGACCATGCAGTGGCCTTTTGTGGCGAAACAGACACGGACGAGCAGGTACGGTAGAAAAGTCCCCTACTGAAACCCGTGAGAACAGTAATACGATGCGGAGAGAAAGGCGGAGAAGTGGAGAAGTGGAGAAACGAGACGGAGAATCAAAGACGATGGACTGGTCGGCGGGGCTTATCGTTCTCGTTTGCCTGCTTCCATTGGACACTGCATCTGCCGATACGCGCGCTAACGACGGCCCCACCTTTCGGCGGCGGCGAGCATTTCCCCTCCATCGACTCCTGATCCGCTTCCCCCGGAATCTATCCACGGCCCCAGACGGCCGACCAGACGACAGTCCTACGTCATGGATAAGAAAAAGGAGTACAAGAAGACGTTTGATTTGTATCTCCCGTCGTGGCAGCTGAGGCGAGGTTTTGTGCGAGCTGAAGCGTCAGGGTAAAAGAGACGGAACCACAGCCGTTCTCGTGTAATGGCCAGCTGCTGGCAGTTGGGGCTGTGTGCTGGTAGGAGGACCTGCCTGTAGTTGCGGCGGCGGTGGATCCAAGAGTACCACATGCTGGAGCAAGTCTCCTCGCGAGGCCGCAAAGCCGCGAATCCGCGAGGCCAGCTGGCTAGCCATAGTAGCAGGGCAGCATGGACAGGTCGGCAGTTGCCTTGTCGTTTTCTGGCTGCCATTGGTAGATGTTTGATGTGTATATTAACACCCGACGGCGTCCTGTTTGCTCTGTATTAACACTCGGCGCCGTCCAGATTGTTCTTTGCTTTGTTCTGTATTAAGCGCCGTCGAGATTGTTTGCTCTTATCTCTTCATTCTAGTTTAAAATTGCATTCTTATATCGAGCAAAACAAACTTGTACACCCCCCCCGATTCACCACCAACAAGCAAAATCGAGAAAAGGACTCCCTCGCACTTCACCATGCACGGAATCACGGACCAGATCGCTGGGGCCCTGCTCCGGCACTGGCTTCCGATATGTGTGTCCCTGACGCTGGCCTACCTGGTGCGGAACCGCTACCACCACGGCCTGAACCAGTACCCGGGCCCGTTCTTGGCCTCCGTGACGGACTGGTGGCGCTTCTACGACGTGTACCGGCGGCGGCCCGAAGTGACACACCGGCGGCTGCACGCAAAGCACGGCAGCGTAGTGCGGCTGGGCCCCAACATGCTGTCCGTGTCGGACCCGACGGCCGTGCGGACCATTTACGGGTTGAACAAGGGTTTTATCAAGGTCTGCTTGGTGTGATTTGTCGTTTTGCTTGCCTTGCGTCCCGCCCTGACAGCCAGTCCGACTTTTACACGGTGCAGCAGTCCGTCGTCCAGGGCCACAGCCTGGCCAGTCTCTTTAGCACGACCGACAACCACTTCCACGCACAGTTTCGCCGTTGCGTCAACGCCGCCTTTGCCATGTCGGCCCTGGTGCAGTACGAGCCGTTTGTCGACAACACGACGCGCCTCTTTCTGCAGCGCACCGAACAGCTCTTTGCCGCCCAGCCGGCCGGCTGCGACCTGACGCGCTGGCTGCAGTTTTACGCCTTTGACGTCATTGGTGAGATCACCTATAGCAAGCGCCACGGCTTCGTCGAGAAGAACGAGGACATTGACGGCATCGTCGCCTACCTAACGCGTCTCTTTCTCTATGTCGCGCCCGTCGGCCAGATCCCCGGCCTCGACCGGCTCTTTCTCAAGAACCCGCTCTACCTCAAGCTGGCGCAATGGGGCCTCGTCGACGCCACCTTTCCCGTGGCTCGCTTTGCGCGCGCCCGCATGGCCGAGCGCCTGCCGGAGCTCAAGGCCGAGCGCCTGCCGACGCAGCCCCGCGTCGACCTGCTGTCCAAATTCTTGGCCGCCCAGACGGCCCGCCCCGACTTCATGTCCGACACCCTCGTCCAGACCATGGCCGTGTCCATGGCCTTTGCCGGCTCCGAGACCACGGCCATTACGCTGTCGGCCATTTTTTACTATTTGCTACGCACGCCGGCCGCGATGGCCCGGCTGCGTGCCGAGATTGACGACGCCGCCCGCGCCGGCCGCTTCCGCGACCGCGACACCGCGCTCGTGTCCTGGCACGAGAGCCAGCAGCTGCCGTACCTCGATGCCTGCATCAAGGAGGCTTTCCGCATGCACCCGGCCGCGGGCCTGCCGCTGGAGCGCGTGGTGCCGCCCGGCGGCGTCGAGATTGCCGGCCGTCTCGTGCCAGGCGGTACCATTGTCGGCGTCTCGGCCTGGGTGCTGCACCAGAACCGAGAGATTTTCGGCGCCGACGCCGACGTGTACCGGCCAGAGCGCTGGCTCGTCGACGAGGACCGCGTGGCGGCCGCGCCGCATGCCGACGCCCGCGCACTCGTCCGCCAGCAGGAAGAGCAGCGCATCAAGGAGATGAACGGCATGATGATGCAGTTTGGCATGGGCTCGCGCACCTGCATCGGCAAGAACATTAGCCTGCTGGAGATTTACAAGCTGGTGCCGGCCCTGCTGCGGCGGTTTGAAGTGAGTCGCCTGCTACCCTGTCTTCCGGCTGTGCTAACGCTTTGCAGATCCGCTTCGTCGACCCCAATCAGGACTGGACGCTCGTCAATGCCTGGTTCGTCAAGCAGAGCAATTTCTGGACGCTGTTTGACGTGCGAGATCTCGTGATGCCAGACGGCGAAATGGCTTGATAGTTGTAACTTTATAAATACATTTTGCATTCTTCTTGCTCTCCCCTAAAGACGGTATGATACATTTTGCTTCCGTCTTGCTCTCACCGTCGCAAATGTCTATAGTGCCAGTCTGCCCGGCCCATGTCCTCGCGCACGCGGTAGCACTTTTCGGCCACCCTCAGCAGGTCGACGTCGAGGTCGGCGAGCAGCGTGCGCTGCTCGTGTGGCGCCACATGGCCGCTGCGGCCGCTGCCGACAATGGGCTGCGCCAGCATGGACACGCCGCCGGCGTTGCAAAAAGCCACGGCGCACGTGTTTTCAAAGGCGCGCGCCACCAGGGCCGAGCGCAGAAAGAGCAGCTCGCTCTCGGGGTTGAGGCGCCGCAGCTCCGCGTCGAGGCCGGCGTCGTCGTGCGTCCAAAACGACGGCACAATAACGAGGTCGGCGCCGTCGGCCACGAGCGCGCGAAAGGCCTCGGGAAAGGCCACGTCCCAGCAGACGAGCAGGCCCGCGCGGAGCGGACGGCCGGGCCGGGCACCGTCGGCGCTGCCCCAGGTCCAGGGCGTGTCAAACGCCTGGTGCGCTGCCGAGACCGAGGCCACCGCCGCCAGCGTCTCCCGCTCCGGGTGCCACAGATTCAGCTTCTGGTACCGCCCCAGCACCTCGCCCGTGCCCGCCGCCACAAAATAGGCCATGTTGCACAGCTCCACGTCGCGACCATCCAGCTCGGTCACCAGGACGCCCTCTCGGCGAGCCTCCACAATGGTGCCCGGCACGATGCAGATGCCGTGCTCGCGCGCCAGCGCCTGGTACCGTGGCAGATACGCGCCCGAAGCGGCACAGGCGGCGACAAACCTGGCCTCCTCTGGCACCCACGATGTCAGGTGATACTCGGGTAGCACAGCCAGCTGGGCACCGGCGGCGGCGGCCTCGGCAATGGCCTGAGCGGCGTAGGCAAAGTTGGCCTCGACCAGGAGGGGCTGCGCGGAGTGAGCGAGTGCGACAGACGGAAGACGGCGTCGGCAAACCTACCTTGGGCTCGAACTGCACCAGCGCAATCTTGTACAGCGGAGCCATCGACGTGTCGAGGATATAGGTAGAAGAATGAATCAGCTGGGGTAGAAGGGTGTAAAAGAAGGGTGAAATCAGGTAGAGGGCTGTAGATTGTAAATTGAGTAAGGGTGTAAATTGAAAAAGGTGTAAATTGAGGGTCTAAAAAGGTATAATTAGGTAGAAAGAAATGTTGGAATACAAAAGTGGCGATAAGATTATTTGGGCCTCCATGGCTTCTACAACTACACGGCCTTAACACTGCACTGTACGGTTTGGGCTTCATTTTGTCTATCTTGCTAGTTGCCTCTTCCCCCCCATTGATGCCGTGATATAATCGTGCCGTGCTAAAGATAATGTGCCATAATAACGCCCTCGTTACTCTGTTTCGTTCTTCCCGTGTATTATCCAGTCGTCTCGTCTAGCCTATAGAATGGTGCCAAATCTAGAGGATTAGCGATAGCGAGACAAGATTCCCAGACGGCAAACTTACCCAAATGTTCTCTTGATGCTGCGCACATAGTACTCCTCCCAGTTGCGCTTCGTCACGTCTTCCTGACCGACGGGCACACCCGTCCAGGTCACGCGCATGACGGTGACGCTGTCGACGTCGTTCTGGTCAAAGTCGATTTTGAGCGTCGAAAAGTGCCCCTCGGGCCACTGCTTCAGCCGCCAACTCTGCACAATGTGCGTCGGCTCCTTCAGCTCGATAAAGGCGCCGCTGACGTTGCCGTCAAAGATCTCAAACTTGCCGCCCGCCTTGGCGCCCTCAAACAGCTTCGGCGCCGCGTGAGTAAAGGCTGCGATGCGCTGCGGGTCCGTAAAGGTCTGGTACAGCTGCTCGGCCGTTGTGCGGAACTCCTCCGAGTCGGTCACAGTGGTAGTGTTGACGACGCTGCCAGTCTTGGGGGGGGCCGTCTTGGCCGCGTTCTCGGCCGCCGCCGCCGCCTTGCGGCCCGTCTGGGGGTGCTCCTTGACCGGGATGAACTTGTCGGACGGGTTCTCGCCGGGCTGATGCTGAATGGTCTTGCCGACGCCGGCCACCAGGGCTGGCCCCAGCTGGAGGAAGGTCTTGCGCAGCTGCGGCAGCAAATGGGACTGCACAAGGGCCTTTACGGGCTGCTTCTCCTTGCTGTCCGAGTAGGGGCTGATTTCAAACTGCGCCGGACCGCGAGTCAGAAGACGGATCGTTTACACCAGTGCCAGAGCAACAAAGACGGGGGCAGAATGGGGACAACGTACCACAAACTCGTCCTCTGTCGTGTCGTAGGCCACCTCGGGAACAGTGATAGACCCGCTTACGTCCTCGGCATCGGGAGCAGACCCTGTACAATATCCCGTCAGATGCGAGCTATTCTCTACGAGCCCCCCCGCGGATATATATGGGAAGAACGGTGAAAGGAAAGAGGAAGAAAAAGGGTAAAAAGAAAAAGGAGAAAAAAAAAGAGAAAAGAATGGGAAAAAGAGAAAGAAAAAAAGAGAAAAGAGAGATGAGAAAAGAGAATATGAAGAAAAAAAAGGAGAAAAAAAGAAAAAAGGTACAAAAACTACGACTTACCAGAGTATTCCAGCACTAGCTTGACGTCGTAAATGGCCAGAACCTTTCCCTTTCTTTGGCTAACATCGACATCGCCCTCCGAGCTAATCACTTTGCTGATGCTCGCCTTCACGCCGCCCTGCTCTGCCTGCACCTTGGTCAGGTTCTCGTCGAACCACTGCTTCGCCCAGCCAGAGGCATCCTTGTTCACCCAGTGCCAGTTGTTCGGATTGTGCAGCATTGTGTCGTAGAAGCAATCTGTTTCTGTGGTCTGATTAGCCTCAGCCAAAACAATGCAAGTTGATGGCAAAATAACAAAAAACACGAAAGCAAATCAGAGATGATCATTTGATCAAAGCATTTTGGTCATCATGGGAAGGGAGTACAAGTCGCCCTATGACTGGTGCCAGCTGTAGTCTCATCATGTAGGAGCGAAGCGCCCAGAAAAACGATTAAACAGAAAAAATGCAAAAGCCGGCCTACCTTTGTGATGCAGAATCAATCGACAAAACGGCGGTTATTCGTGTAAAAACCAGGTAACACCTCACAGACGGGCTGGCAGTACGAGAAGGATATATGATGGGGGGGAGGGTGGAGCATAAGATATGCCACGAGAAAGGAAGAGAAAAGAAAAGAGAGGTGGAAGAAGAGCATGGAAAGTCCAAAAGATTCCATCTTATTCGGTAAAGTTTGCTAGCGTGCGCCAGGCACCGCGGCAGAATCGCGTTATGTGGGGTGGAGGGGATTAGCTCTCACCGCCTTTGTCTCTCGCTCTTGTCGTTTCGGCCGATTTGGAGGCAGGCAAGTTCGGCCGATGCAGCATGCAAGGCTATCGAGATGTTGAGGGTATCAAGATGTTGAATTTAAGGCTGTTTTGGCTTTGGAGATGTGCCTCGAGATCTGCAACCTGTACGCTATTCGATACTATATTCTCAGCGTGAGTGTTTGCTCTCGACAAAATCAGCGTGTGTTTGCGCTCGACACAATTAGCGAGAGTATTTGCGAGGTCGACGCAATCAGCGTGAGTGTTTACGCTCTTCACAACCAGCGTGAGTATTTGAGCTCAACACAATCAGTATGAGTGTCTGCGCTCGACACAATATGATCAATCAAAAAGGCAGCCGAAAGGGCGAGAGCATGGCGTCGTTGACGAATGGCTGCTCCTTTGGTCACGGCGAGATCTGTTTTGCCGCAGAATTACGGCGTACGAAGTCCTGCTCTCTCTATTCTTTTACAGAGGAAAAAGAAGCCAGAAGTTGATACATTTGCAACAGCCGGCCTGATACGATAACAACCTGCAGCCTTGCCGGAGAATAACCAGAACGATGGCCTGAATCTCTTGGAAACGTGATATCGACATGAAAAGACAGCCCGGCTATCTCTCGTGGAGAGAAGTGGCGCCAGACATCGAGATTGCAAAAAGACGTCAAAACAAGGCGGCATGTTCCAGGGTTCACCGCCCAAGCGACAATGTGTCCCGAAAAAGTCCAGTCGAGCACTAAACAGCGCACGATAAGACGTTTCCGTGTCGCATTTCATGCCTCTCAGAACAAACGACGAAATCACACTGCAGCTCTCTGCTAAGCGCCCGCAGGCCCTGTCGACAGCTTGGACCAGCAGCCGGCAGCCAATGGAAGTACGGGGTGCTCTGCAAGGTTGGGCCCGTTGATCCAAGAATAGAAGCAAACTAGGGGACGGGGCCAATCACGGCGGCCATGGCCGTCCAAAAGTCCCGCTTCACCCACCCTCCCGCATAACGGCGACGGCGCGGACCCCAGGCAGCGAGCGAGCGGCACAGCATAGCCAAAGCACAAAACGTTTGCGGGAAAGTGACAAGTCCCAGCCGGGCGCCCCAGTGGATGAACAGGCATCCGCTGACCCATGCAAGAGGTCCAGAAGCAGACGACCAGGGGGGTGGCGGCGTGCCAGTGTTGGCCGCTCTAGTTGTTGCGCACCCCTCACCTCTCCCACCTTGCAGCGGGCTCGATTTGTTCTCTGCCGTCTCACTCGCCGTGTTCTCTTGCCCGTCCACCGCATCAAAGACGAACGGTGGATTTTGACGGCGACGACGGTTTACGCAGTCAAGAGTGCAGCGAGGACGACGGTTTACGCAGTCCAAGAGTGCAGCCGAAGACGACGGCTTGTGTTTCCCATCTCCGTCTCGACAACTTGTCTCGCCCTCGCATGGACGTTTGACCACTCGATTCGGGGCACACTTGACTGCTGTCAGCCCACAGCCTCGACGGACGACACGATGAATTCTGGGCGCGACACAGCCACGCGCCTCCGCGCGGCGCTCAATCCGCTGCGGACGACGGCGCTGGGCGGACCGCCGCTGGGAATGGGGACGCCCATGTCGGCCGTATCCATGTCATCGCATCCCGGCTTGTCGGCGCTGACACACACACCCCAGAGCGCCATCCAGCCCTACAACCCGCAGCAATGGGTGCCGGCCAACGGCATGAGCACGAGTGCTGCGACTCCGGAACGCCCTCACCAAGCCGGAGGACAGGGTGAGTATTTTTTGTCATTTTTTCATATTTTTTTTTACATGTACTTTCTCTGACCGGCAGCATCCCCCCTTCCTCCGCCGCCGTACTCGCCGCCCCGGAGCCAGCGGCCTGTCAGCGGCATCTACGAGTCTTCGCCGGCCAACACCTCGGCCGTGAGAGCGCCCCGTCCGACGCCCGATCCCCCCATCAACTTTGCACCGCCGCCCGGGACGACACGCGGGGGCTCGCGAGAACGCCGCTTCGGCCTACCGTTTGGCCGACGACGCGACCCGGAACCGGTGGTTCAACATTTGCCGCACCAGATCCAGTCTTCGTCTGCCGAGTACTACAGCCATACGCCGCCTCTTTCGCACTCGCCACAGCTGCGCCCCAGTGCGGCGGCGGCAGGGCCTGTTCCGCCAGCGATCCGGCCGCTCCACGTACAGATTCCCAGCAGCCACGTCTTCCCAGTGGTCCCGCCGGCGTCGCGCCGAGCCACGTCGGCCAGCGCCGTGGAGACGCCGACATCGGCTCGATCCCGGTCCTCTTCGCAGGTTCGCTGGGAGCCCGGCATGCCGCTCCCACCACCTCCGCCGGGGCCGCCGCCGGGGCCGAGCTCACGCTCGCAAAGCATGACCAGGGTCTATGACAGCGGCGGCAACAGAGAGTCGGCGATGCCGACAGCGACCACGCCCGTGGTCTCCCCCCCTACGCGCCGAGCACCGCCGGCTGGCGTGGCCATGCTGGGCCCGATACCGCCGACCCCGGCAGGCTGGCTCGAACAGGGCACCACAACGCCCGCGCCAGAGGACAGCGCTCCGACGCCCGACCGGACGCCCGGACAGGCACGAGGCAGTTCACCGCACCGGGTGTCGTTGACCGAGAGCGTCGTTTCGAGCAACAGCAACAACAGCACCAGTGCCGGTGCCGAGACGCTCAGCGAACGGCGTCTGTCACGGACGGGCGCCGTCCGCGGAGAAAAGACATTGAGAGAGCGACGCAACGAGAGCCGCACGCGCATCGGCGGCCTGCGTCACTCGGTGGACGGTTCAGCGCTCGGCGGGCAAAGCCACGGCACCGACCTGTCCAACATTATCATCCCTGCTATTAGCTCGTTGCAAGGCCACGGCCGCCGTACGGCTTCGGACGGCCACGACGGCAAGAGCACGCCGCAGTCGGGCGACACCATTGCCGGCACGGGAACGGCCACACCCCCGCCCTTTTCGTCGCCACAGAATGCTCGGCCAGCGACAACGGCGACGCCTACGAGCCACGTGATCAGCCGGGACACGGCCATGGGCCAGACGGCCGAGCAGTTTAGCAGCGGCACGGTGGCGCGGTTCGTAGAGTTTTCGCAGCGGGAGGCGGCGGCGGCCTCGGACACGGAGCGTGTGAGACTCTTTGCCGACTTTGTGGTCAGCGAGTCGCGCATCCGGCGCGAGCGGTACGCAGCGGCCATTGGGGCCATGGGGTCGGAAATTCTGGACCTGACGCGCGACCTATTCCGGCCAATGGAGACAGGGGCGGGCGGCCGACGGAGAGAGTCGATTACGAGCGGCAGCGGGCCCGAGTACACGCCCATGTCGTCCGAGGCGAGCCGATCGCACCGCGATTCGCTGACGTCAGTGTGGCGCGGCGACACGCCGTCCTCGGCCCCGACGTCGGCACCGCCGTCGGCGCCAACATCTGCCACCCTGGTGACGTCAAGCCGAGGAGGCATAGGAAGCGGCAGCAGCGACAAAGACGCCAGCATCAACGGCAGCCAGCATGCGTCGTCCCTGACCCTGACCATGCCAACGCCGACGCCCATGTCGCCGACGGGTCCACCAGCACTCAACAGCTGGCAGCAGCTGTCGTCCAACTACTACATGCCGTCGCTATCGCCCATTCTGAGCATGAGCGTCAGCGAGAACCACGACGGTGCCAGCTCGCGCGGGCGCACGGCCAGTCGCTGGTGGGAGTCGAGCGACAACGGCGGCGGCAGCGAGCGGCTGGAGCGGTCCAAGCGCGAGTCCAAGTACATGGGCGTGCCCAAGGAGGCGCGCGAGGCGCTGCAGTGGGCGGACATTACGCCGGGCCAGCGGCTCAGTGCAGGTGGCCTGAATCGAGGCGGTGGCGGCATGGAAAGCCAAAGCAGCAGCTCCAGCCAGCACTATGCCGAGTACGCCTACTCGAGCGAGTACCCGCCCGAAAAAGTACCGTTGCAGGAAGAAGGGGGCGACGGCGGCCCATATGGTATTTTTGCCTCAATGATTGCGCCGGGGCCCTCTGGGACGCTGCCGTCGCCGCTGCCCCAGGCGACGCCCACCACAGCCGGCCAAGCAGCCGCAGCCGACGACGGCCAAGCCGGATCGGTGCCGGGCACGCCCAAGGTGGCGGGTTTGGACGTGTCGCGGCTGGTGACGTTGCCGCCGCCGTACCCGCGGCACCACCCGGCGGTCAACAACAGCCACCCGGAACTGGCAGAGATGCGCACGGCGGTGCGGGCGCTGCTGGACCTGAGCGCCGTGGCGGAGGCGCGGGGGCGGTTTGCGCGGGAGAGCGCGGCGGCAGCGGCGGAGAGCGAGCAGGAGGCGCAGACGCAGCGGGAGGCGGTGCGGCAGAGCCTGCAAGAGGCGGTAGTGGCGGGCCAGATGAGCTATGCAGAGGCGGCGGCGATTGAGGCGGACGGAGCGGCGGCGGAGCAGGTGCGGGCGCGGGCGCTAGAAAAAGCGGCATTTGAGCGGTTCCAGGCGACAGTGGTGCAGCCGGTGCACGGGCAGCTGACGGAGCGGATCGCAGAGGCGACGGCGCTGTTTACGGCGTTGCAGAAGCAGCTAGTGGTGGAGGCGCGGGAGCCGAGTCCGAACCGCACGCAGGAGGAGGGCGACGAGCAGCCGGAATTGCTGGAGCAGCTGACGCTGCTCAAGTGGATCTTTGAGGCGCGCGAGGCGCTGCATCGGGCGGTGTACGACGTGTTGACGGAGCGCAACGACCGGTACCGGGACATGGTGCTGGGTCCGTACGGGGCAAACGGGGCGGCGGGCGGTCTAGACGACGCCAAGCGGGCCAAGCTGGCGGGAGCGACGGCCTTTTTCGCCGACGACGCGGCCAAGCGATGGGCGACGGCGGCCGGAGAGGCGCTGCAGCGCACGCGGGAGTTCCGCGACGTGGTCGAGGCCAGCGTGGTGCGCGGCGTGGAGGCGCAGCTGTCGGCCTTTTGGGACATTGCGCCGGCGCTGGCGCAGCTGCTGGAGCAGATTCCGGCCGACCTGCGCGGGTTCCGTGTGTGTGTGCCGGCGGCCGAGGTAGCCGAGACGCCGAGCTACGCGGCGCACCCGCTGCAGTACCTGTTTTCGCTGCTGCTGCACGCGGAGAAGAGCACGCACCAGTTTATCGAGTCGCAGACGAACCTGCTGTGTCTGCTGCACGAGGTGCGCGAAGCGGCGGTGGCGGCAGAGGCGCGGGCCGGGGCGGGGACGCCAGGGTCAGGGTCGGCATCGGGGCCAGACGAGGCTGGCGAGCGGGCGCGGCTGACGGCCGATTTGCAGGAAAAGGTGCGTCTGGTGCAGGACCAGTGGCGTTCGGGGCTGGGCGACAGCATTGCGCTGGTCAAGGAGCGCGTGGGCGGCTGGCTGCTCGAGACGGGCGGCTGGGACGAGAGCCTGGAGGAGGGCGGGGTGGGGTGGAGCGCGGTATAGGCGAGGGCGGGGTGGGTGGAGGGGGTGGTGGAAGTGGTATAGGCAGAGGGCGGCGGAGGCGTCCAGGCGTAAGGTCGACGATACCCGGCCCATTGCCACTACAAACGGCTACATCTGGTGGAAAAGGTGTTTATTCGTATTCTCGTGTACATGTTTAATAGACAGTGTCTCCATGTGTCCTCCACGGAATTCGAGTTTCGTCGGCCTATCAGACAGTTTGAGTTTCGGCCTCTTCGCAGTTTGAGCTTCGGCTAGTTTGAGCTTCGGCCCTCCATATAACGGTTCGAGCTTCGAGAATAGTCAAGCTTCGCTGGTTATCCACCGTTCCTCACTTATCGGAAAACTCTGTCGGCAGGTTCATGCCGACACGCCGCGCCGACAGCCGCACGCGCTCCTGCTCGTCCATCAGGCCGGCCATGCCCGGGTTGTAGCGCTCGAGCAGCATGGTGTGCTCGCGCTGGGCCTGCAAAAAAGCCAGGTACTGCTGCGCGTGGGCGGGCGACTGATGGGGGGGAATCGGCGAATCGGCGGCCGGCTGGGCCTCGAATTGGGCGCGCAGCTGGCTATGCAGCGGAGCGCGAGGCGACGCCAGCAGCGGGCGCGGCGGCAGCTCGCGGAGGAGGGCGCGGTAGAGGGCGCGCATCGAGGTGGTCGGGGCCATGGCGAGACGGAGTTGACAGAAGAAGAGAAAAGAAAAGGGTGGGTCCCAGAAATACGGAGTAGGCGGCTCTTTAGCTGTGGAGACGGGCAAAAAAGACAAAATAGGCGGCTCTTAGCTGCTGTGGAGACGAAAAAATGCCCATTTCGTAACCTCTGCCCTCTTCACCTCGTCTCGACGCGGTCCAACCCCAGAATGCCACCACGCATGTCATGGCAGCATGGCTGTGGCAAGCACGTGCGGATACCGGTGCTGCTGCTGCGGCCGCTGCAGGATCGGCTGGCCGAGGCTGTCGGCATAGCCGCCGCCACACGCATTCTTGGGCGCCGTCCCGGCCAGCCCGGCCGGCGCTGTTTCTGCTCCTCGGCGGCGGCGGGAGCCGGCAAAAAGATTCAAGGGGCGGCGACGGGAGCCGGCAAAAAGACCAACGGGGCGGCGGCCGGACGGAAACCGGCCTCCCCCTCCCCCCGCTCGGCTGCGCCGTCCTGGTCGCCGCCACCTCCCAAAGTCGTTGGCGCCCTCTCGTTTCTTCCGTCTTGGCGCACGGCCGAGGACGAGACGTCTGTCGCTTCTACTGCCGCCTCTGTGCGAAAAGCCCACCCCCCCAGCACGTCGGCCCTCGACCGCGCCACGTCGCTGTTTCTGCACCCGCCGCCACGCTTCCTCTACTCGGCCCCCCGTTTCCTCCACTTGCCGGTCAACAGCCGCGTGCCCGAGCTCTGCATCCTCGGCCGGTCCAATGTCGGCAAGTCCACGCTGCTCAACGCGCTGGCCGGCCTCGAGACCGGCGGCCGCGCCGGCCGCAGCCACGGCGCCCGCACCAGCCGCGCCGGCCTCGCCATTACCAGCGCCAAGGCCGGTTGCACCAAGACGATGAACGGGTACGGTTTTGGGCCGCCGCTGCGAGTTAAGCCGGCGTCGTCGTCGTCGTCGTCGTCGGCTCCCTCCCGCTCGCAGCGCCGCGCGCTGCCCGGCGAGCCCATGCCGGCCCACAGCCTCGTCCTGATCGACATGCCCGGCTACGGCTACATGTCGCGCTCCGAATGGGGCACCGAGATCACCAAGCTGTTGCGGCGTCGTACGGCCCTGCGCGGCGCCGTGCTGCTGGTGGACGCCGTTGCCGGCATCAAGGACGGCGACCGCCAGGCGCTGGCCATGCTGCGCGACGCCCGCGTGCGCACGCTCGTCGTCCTGACCAAGGCCGACAAGCTGGTGGGACGTGGCGGTCGCGATGGCGACGAGGGCGAGCCGGACGGCGATCTCTGTCTGCGCGAGCAGTGTCTAGAGGTGTGGAACGTGCTGCGGCAGACGGAGCGCCAAGGTTTTGGTGACGCTTTTGCCAGCAGCGACGTCTTTGCCGACACCGACGCCGACGCCGACGCCTCGCACATCCCCTGGATGGAGGGCCAGGGCTGGGACCGCGAGATTGTCGTCACGGGCGCCGGCGACCCCAAGGGCGGCGGACTCGGCGTGGCCGGGGCGCGACTGGCGCTGTGCCGGCTGGCCGGGCTGGTCAAGGCCGAGGCGGCACGGCTGGCCCGGGAGGACGACGACAAGACGGTGGCGGCCCAGAAGACGGAACCAAGGCAGGCCGCGGCCGTTGAGACGGTGCCGTTTGACCAGATCCGCTGGGCCGAGACCAGCACGGCGGTGACGCTGGATCAGCAGGAAGAGCTGCGCATGATTGAGGAGATGGAAGCCGAGCGCAAAGAGCGTGCAGCCGAGGCCAAGGCGGCGCGCCAGAACAAGGCGATGCTGGCGCGGCGGCGGCGGCCATGGCGGCGGGAGGCCGGAACGAGGCGATAGGCGCATAAAGCTTTTTGAAAAGGGCGCACATCTCACATTAGACAGGCGCACATTTATATTCACATTATAGATAGGCGCACATCTATATTCTTAGACATCCTCGTTCCCCCGTTTCCGCCTTGGCCGGCGCCGCTCGACACTCGGCAGCCCACTCGGCAGCCCTGGCGCGGCAAACTGGCAGTTGGGCATGAAAATGTCCCGCAGCGTGTTGACAAAGCCAATGTCGTAAATGTTGTCGACATCGCGCAGTCGCCACACCGGCGTCCAGGCGCCCACGCCCGGGTACTTGGCCGAGTCGGCGGCCGTCGGCGGCCGTCCGTGCATGGTGCGCACCAGCACATGCTGTGCCTCGAGGGGCCAGCGCGTCATGGCGCCGGTGCCGCCCCCTGCGGCCTGGCCGAGCCGCCGCCGAAAGACGAGCCCCTCGGCCATGTCGATGCGCCAGTCCGACCATTTGAGGCTCTCATTGGTCGTCTGGCCGACCCAAATGTTCCACAGATTGTAGGCCAGCAGCCCCCAGACCAGCGGGCACAGCAGCACGGCCAGCAAGCCGACGCTGCCGAGGCCCATGCGGCTGTTGAGGCCCCAGGACCAGCCGACGAGCCAGTCGTGCAGGGACAGGCGATCTGTCGCGTCGGCCGAGCGCGCGCGCCAAAACAGCAGCGTCCAGTTGGGCATGGCGGCGCGCACGCCCTCGGTGACCAGGCTGAGGCTGACGACGCCGCCAAACGTGGCCAGCAGGCCGGTCGAGAGCAGCAGCAGCAGGAACCAGTGGTGGTTGCCGGCGCCGACGCAGTTGTTGATAAAGATGCAGTGGTGATCGAGGCGGGCGACGCAGCGCTTGCAGATGCTGCAGTGTTTGCTGCGCGGCGGCTTGAGCAGGTTGCAAGTGCGGCAGCGCGCGCCCGGCCAAAAGAGCGCATAGTCGTAGGGGTACTGCTGCATGTGGTGACGCAACGAGCCAAACGTGACGGTGCCGGGGTCGGCGCTGGCCGCCAGGTACAAAAACACGTACGGCAGCACCACCAGGACCACCAAGGCCGTCCGAGATGCCCTGCCCAGAAGTGGCCAGGCCGTCGGTATGGCCACGTACTCGCTGCCGGCCAGCAAGCCAAGGTAAAAGATCTCGTCTGCTTAGCCAAGGTCTCCATCCGGGCGCTCTCTCGCACTCACCACAACGGTCGGATGCCTGTCGTTCATCATGAAGCTGCCGAACCGCCGCATCGACGCCGTGAACCGGCCCGCCGTCAGCAGCCGGTCCAGCGCCAGCAGGGACCCGGGAAGGCCTACAAACACCAGCCGGTGCAGCCAGGCGATCGGGGTGTGTCTGTTTGGTCAGTCGGCGAGCCGCCTCTTCTTTTTCCCTCCGGCCAGGCCTCACCGAAAGACGGGCAGCCGCCCGAAAAAGGCTACAAACGTCACAAAGGAAATGGCCAGCACAATGCCGGCCACCGTCGCAATCACGCCCATTGTCTTTTTGCCGGCCCGCTGCCGCGAGTTCCCTCCAGCGTCACGCGGTCGCAAAGAAGTGGTGATGGCGTTGCAAGAGTACAAACCCAGACACACGTGACAACTCTTACCCAACGTGGGGCTATACCGCGACGATCACGTGATTTGGTGTTTACTGTGCCCCACTGGGAAGCTCATCTTCGCGTTGGAACCGATTTCCGTCATCGCCGTTGCGCCCATTCAGCTTTTGCTCTCTCCACGCAGGAAAACGCGCAGTCGGCAGGCACCGGCCGTTTTAATCGCCATGAGCCTCTTTCAAGACTGCGTTTTCTGGCTGTCGGCGCATGTTCCCTCTGCTATCAAACACGAAATACTGGTAAGTTTTGTTCTCGTCTTCTCTTCTCGTCTTTTCGTCTTCTCGTCTCTCGTCTTCTCGTCTTCTCGTCTTCTCGTCTTCTCGTCTTCTCGTCTTCTCGTCTTCTCGTCTTTTCGTCTTCTCGTTTTCTCATCTTCTAACGTTCAGGAAAATGGCGGCAGGGTCGTCCTCATGGAGGCCGACGCCACGATCCACCTGGCCGACCCGCTGCGGTCGAAGCGGCCGGGCGCCTACTCGTGGCATTGGGTCCGCGACTGCATCAACAGGCGCCGACGACTCGATGTGGAGCCGTACTTCATAGAGCGTATGTTGCTGCCGTCGCACTCTCAAGAGGTGGCCGGGCCGGCGGCCGCCCTCACGGGCATGCCCACGAACACGCTGGGCCGCAAACGTGTCCGCGTCGAGTTTACCGCCGAAGACGACCGAGTGCTGCGGCGTTTTGTGCGCACACACGGCAAGCCCTCGGGCGAGCTGAGCCCCTACAGCGTCTCGGGCTACAAGCTGTACAAGGAACTGGAGGCTTTGGTGCGTTCCAACACGCCAGGGGGCTTTCAGTTTCGCCCGTGCTAACCTCCAGGATCCCCGACACTCGTTCCACTCTTGGCGCGACCGCTGGCTCAAGAAACTGGCTCTTTTGCCGCCGACCGGCGACGATTTCCCAGACGAGGCCGCCCAAGAGGAGAGCGCAGAGGTGCAAATGATTGCGCCACGGCGGCGGCAGCGAGAGCGAGTGATAGCGCCCGTCCCGCGACGCCCGGCGATCCCACCGCCGGCTGTGGTGGTTTCCGCTCCCCGGCCACGCCCTGGTCCCAGCCGAAGCGCTGACCAGCCGCTGCCGGAAGTCCATGCTGATGCCGATGCTGGGCGTCCGCAGACGCCGCCAGCCCGGCCTCGCTCCTCGGAGCGCCATGCCGCCTTCCCAACACTGCCTTTTTTGGAGCAGAACGATGTGCGGATGATTTCGAATCTGCAGCGAAGCCCGCCCGACCTGGACGAGGCCGGTCTGCAAGCGCTCTTCCAGACCATGGCGTCAAGGGTACGTGGAAACGGAGGAGGGGAAGATAAGACGCAAGGAGACAATTAACATGTCTAGTACGAGGGAAGCACCGCTGAGGAATGGGCGGAGCGCTACAACAGCCTACGCAACCAACTGGCGGCCTTGCAGCAGCGGCCGGTCGAGAGCGACAACGCTGTCGGCGAGGTGGCGGACGTGGCGGACGAGGTAGCAGACATGGCCGCCGCAGACGGCTCTGATGACGGCGTCAGCGACACTTCCATCCTGAACGAAGTGGCCGCCCAGGACGAGCACGCCAAGGCCTTTTATCTCAATCTCGAGCTGTACGGTACGGAAAACGGCTTATACGTGCCGCCGTCCATTATGATTGGCGGCCGCCACCTGGAGACGTGGGCCTTGTGGCTGGCTGTGCGCGAAGTCTCGTCCGGGCCGGACACCCGTGACTGGAAGAAGATTGTCGAGGTGCTCAACCTCGACGTCGACGCCTATCCTCTTGTGGAGCAGCAGCTGGCCACATGGTACAACCAGAACCTGCTGCCGTACGAGCAGCTCTACAACTCTTGCATGGAGGATGAGGAGGAGGAGGAGGAGGGGGGGGGTGAAGGGGAGGAGGAGAGGGAGGAAGAGGAAGCCGAGGTCTCCCAGATCAAAGGCAAAGGCGTTGACCAGCTGCGCAACACCGTGCCGGCGAGTAACAAGCGCCGTTTAATCGAGGCTTTCGGCTCTGATGCAGCCTCGCAGGACGATGTCGACGACGACGAGTCGGCCTTTGAGCCGCCACCGGCCAAGAAAACACCGCCACGCGCGCCGCACACATCCCGCCAGCTGCACCAGACGCTGCCTCTCTCGGCCGCTAAGACGCGCAAGACTGCCCCGGAAATGCAGGCGCCGATCAACATGTTGGACGAGGATGGTGCCGCGGCCACGTCGGGGCGGTCGGCCACACCGTCGGGGCTACGACGCCGAGCAGCGTCGCCCAGCCTGGCAAGAATCCGGAGCGGGCGGCGGTCGTTGCCGGCGACCTTTCGAAACAGCAGTCTTGGGGCCCAAGCGCAGTCCATGTCGCCCGTGGCCGAAGGGCATGGAATACACTGAGGCAAGGGGCAGGGGAGGCAGCAACGTGTTTTGCGAATTGGTATGCTTTGGGGGAAAGGGGAGGTGGAAAGGGGCAAAAGGGTGGAAAGGGGCTTCTTTGATATCCGGCGTTGAGGTTGCACTGGAGAAGGAACACGGTATCTTGCCTAAAGGAAACGTCTATTCAGAGCTGCTGTAAAATGCGTGAGCAGAAACCGCTGCAAAGCCCAGGCTATTTATAGCTCGCCCCTGGGGCTACAGCTCGCCGTTGTGGGGGCCCAACGCGGCAGCGCGACAAACGACGTGACACAAAAGCACCCGCCAAATTGGGCAGGATGCGCGCCTCAAGCCGCCGTATTCACCGTCTGCGTACACGTGGCAAAGCAACCCCCATCTCGAGGCTTTTTACGCAAAATACAACGGCGAAAATCGGGGTGGTGTGGTGACCGCTGGGACAGCCCGCTCTTAAAGCTGGAATGGGCCCCGGTTCTGTTTCATTGTCCCCCGTGCCAAACGGTCCCAGAACACGACTTTTGGCCTCTTTTTCGTACCCTTTGCCCCATGGAAAAGCCAATGCCTCCGGGCCGCGGAGGCGAGTGTGGCCTCGAGCTGGACGTGCTGTGTGCATCGGCGCCGGGCACACGGGCCGGGCCCATGAGCCGACTTCCAACCGGCTCGGTTTCCGGAACCGTCTCTCGGACGCCAACGCTCAACGGCAATGTCTCGACGGCGACCACGCTGGTGCCGGGGCCGATTGGGGTCGTTGCTCGCACCATGGCGGCAGAAGCAGCGGCGGCAGCAGCGGCAGAAGTAACAGCAGCCGCCACATCAGCCACGACCGCCGCCGCTGCTGCCGCGGCCTGCTCCCCCCCCGGCGATGTCGACCCGCGTCTGTCCCGGGCCGGCGTCGATACTGCCACCAGTGCCCCCCTGGAGCGGGTGCCGACGTACTTGCAGCCCAACATCCCACTGCGCGAGCGGCTGCATCACTTTACCTTTGCCTGGTACACTGTGACCATGTCGACGAGCGGCGTGGCCCTGGTGCTGGGCATCACGCCACACCGGTTCACCGGCCTCAACGTCATTGGCCTCGTCATCTTTCTGTTGGATCTCGTCTTCTTTGCCGCCATCACGGCCGCCCTCGTCTGCCGCTTCGCCCTGCACCGGCACACCTTTCGCCGCGCGCTCACGCACCCGACCGAGGCGCTCTTCTCCTCAACCTTTTTCCTCTCCATTGCGGCGCTGCTGTCATGCGGCGTCATTTACGCGCGGCTCTTCCGCCTGGCCACGGCCGACACGGCCGCCACCACCACCAGCGCCCTGCACGGCCGCTTCGCCTCTTTTTTCGGTACCATGTTTTGGATCTACCTGGCCGCCACCTTTGCCTTTTCCGTCGCCCAGTACCACCTGCTCTTCACCGTCAAGCCCGACCGCCGCCTCACCTTTGACTCCATGACCCCGGCCTGGATCCTGCCCATCTTCCCGGCCATGCTGGCCGGCACGCTGGCCAGCGTCGTCGCCCCCGTGCAGACGCCCGCCCGCGCGCTGCCCATGCTGTGCGCCGGCCTCGCTGCCCAGGGCCTCGGCTTCCTCGTCTCCGTCTTCATGTACGCCACCTACCTGTCGCGCCTCATGGCCTTTGGCCTGCCCGCCCAGCGCCCGGGCATGTTTATTGCCGTGGGGCCGCCCAGCTTTACGTGCGCCGCCTTTATCGGTCTGGCCGCTGACTTTCCGCGCGCGCTGGCCGCCCCCGGCAACGCCGTCTTTCTGGCCTCGCTCTTGGTCAGCGATAGCGCCAGCTCGGCTTCTTCCGCCGCGCTCGACCGCCAGGCCGCCCTCGCCCTCGTGCCCGCCATGGCCGCCTCGGTGCGGCTGCTGGCCGTGCTGGCCGCCATCTTCCTTTGGGGCCTCAGCTTCTGGTTCTTCTTCTCGGCCGCTGTCGCCACCCTGGCCGGCATGCCCGACCGCCGCTTCCACCTCAGCTGGTGGAGCTTTGTCTTTCCCAACGCCGGCCTGACCGTGGCCACGATCCGCATCGGCGACAGCGTCGGCAGCCCGGCCGTGCTGTGGCTGTCGTCTGCCATGACCCTGGCCTTGGTGGCCTCGTGGCTCTTTATCGCCTTTCGCTGTGTGCGCGCCGTCGTCTACCGGGAGATTGTCTGGCCGGGGCACGACGAGGATACTTGAGGAGTGGGAGTGGATGCGTCGTTGCTTTTTTTCGTTGCTTTTTTCTTTTTTCTTTTTTCTTTTTTCTTTTTTCTTTTTTCTTTTTTCTTTTTTCTTTTTTCTTTTTTCTTTTTTCTTTTTTCTTTTTTCTTTTTTCTTTTTTTTCTTTTCTAATATTTTTTAGATTCCCTTGGCGGCACGGCTGCTTATGCGTTTGTCTTTGTCTGTAGTCATGGATCATGTCGTATTTTGGATCTAGATATTTCGAATCACCTTCAGCTTCCCTAAAATAAGAATACATCTACTCTTCACAGATCTCTCCGTTCCTCCTCTCTCGAAAGCAGCTTTACTGTAATAACATTCATAAATAAACAGTAAGCATGTGTCAGTGGTATCCCCAGCAACAAATGGTGTCCATTAAAGGCAGCGATAAAGTTGCTCACCTGCGCTTCAGTTTTACTTTATTAGTCATTGGTCAAAGTGTGTTTTTATCGCCTCTCCATTACACGGAAGAAAGGTGTCTGTTTAGGCCGAGCAGCCTGAGGCGGGATGATAGGCATATGGCCACTGACAAGGATGAACAAAAGACTGCGTTTTTTGGCATTACGAATATTAACGATTAGTTTGGGGGCATTACGACTATGAACGATTAGGTTTACGAATGGTTTATGATTAGGATTGGGAGGTGTTGGGCGTTTCGGTTACTAGTTACAGTAGGATTAAATGTTAATAGGCTAGAAGAGCTAATGGATGAGGCTTCATAGTATCTGGCGCAATCTGTCGGGCTTGGATGCATTGCTGAGATGCTGAGGCTGGGCTAACCAAAGCTGGAATGCATTCAATTAAAGTACCATGAATACTCTGGATAAATCCAACGACCGGGATTTGCTAAAGCTTGTAAGACGAATCTGATTGGACAGCTGCACATGGGGTAGGATTTAGCCTTTTGGTGGGATGTCAGGCTAGCTTTGTTATAAGCAAAAGAGTGGATCCTCCTTGTTCACTAATCAAGAATGAGGCGACTCCGACAAAGGTGAGCGTTGGAGGCTTTGTTTTGCCGCTTCTGCGTAGTACTTACCACCATGCGGTGTAAGCTCTGTACGAGGTCTGCAGATTGGCTGCGTTGGCGTCTTATTTGTAATTGTTGCTGACAGGCCGAGGAGAAGCCACAAGGGTGTTTCTTGTTCTGTCTGTCTGCAGCTTTATCTTTTTCTCTGGCGCAGAATAAAACAGTATAGTCGGTCGAATCGTCGTGGTATATTGCTGTGGGAAAGAAGGAGCGAAATTGCTGTCAGAAAAGAAGGAGCGAAATTGCTGTCAGAAGGAAGAAAGCGAAAAGGCAGTAAACAAGGAAAACGGCGCCCGCGCTGGGCTTCCCTACAACGGATCGTGGTATGGCCGAGTTTGGTGTCGAGCTTGACGGCAACGGCATCCGGCCACCAGCGCGTCCGGTGAAGAGCAGCAAGCGGCGGCAGGTGGCTGCATCGAGCTCCCCCGAGGGGCTGGCCACGTCGGGCGGAGCGATCCCGGCCTCGGAGCAGCCGCCGGGTCGCAAGACGCCTCGCTCAGGCGACAGCGATGATGCTGGGGAGGAGGCAGGCAAGCGCCGGATGCGCGGGCGGCCTCGCATTGACGTGTCAGACTTGACAGCAGCGGATGTAAGTAGGGGAGGGACAGCGGCGGATGTATAGGAGAGGGACAGCGGCGGATGTATAGAAGAGGGACAGCGGCGGATGTATAGGAGAGGGACAGCGGCGGATGTATAGGAGAGAGGACAGACAAGCAGACTGACGCCAACAGCGCAGACGGACGCAGATTCGGCTGGCGCAGCGGGCCTACCGCGACCGCAAGGAAAAGGTCATCTTTTCGCTGGAGAAGCGGGTGCAGACGCTGGCCGAGGCCAACGAGGCCATGAGCCATGCCTTTATGAGCCTGCACGACTTTGCCGTCAGCCGCGGCCTGGTCGACGAGCACCCCGAGTTTGCCCTGCAGCTGCGCAGCACCACCGAGACGTTTCTAGAGCTGGCACGACAGGCGAGCGGCGCCGAGGACGAAGACGGCGACGACGACGACGGCGGAGGCCTGGGCGGCCCGGCTGCGACCACGGCGGCCGTCGCGACGTCTGGCATGCAGCCCCCTCGCCGGCAGGCGAGGCCGAGTGGCAGCGGCGGCGGCAGCAGCAGCAAAAGAAGCAGAAGAAGCATGAGCTCTTTCGACGAGGCCATGGCCGCCTCGGCCGCCTCGACGTCTGCAGCCATGGCTGGTCCTGACCCGCTGTACGAAGACGTAATGTCGGCTGCCTTTTCCGAGCAGATGGCCGCCTTCTTGGCCGGAGCAGGAAACAGCGGCAGCTACAGCAGCAGCATCAGTATCGACAGCAGCCGCAGCGGAAGCAGCAACAGCAACAGCGGCATGGAACCGGCAGCAGCAGTGTATCCCCCCAGTGGTGCCGCGCTGTCGCCGTTCTTTGCGGCTCCGACCAACGTCGCCCAGGGCTCTCAGTTTGCCTTTGAAGGCCACGCCGCGCATCAGCATCAGCAGCATCAGCAGCATCAGCAGCAGCAGCAGCAGCAGCAGCAGCATCAGCAGCATCAGCAGCAGCAGCAGCAGCAGCAGCAGCAGCAGCATCAACAGCAGCAGCACATGGCCCCGTTCCCGTCTTCCGGGCTCGCCTCCGAGTCCATCATCATGCTACCGTCCGACTGGATGCTGCACCGTTCCAACACGAGCCTTGAGCCAGAGTTTCCGCTGCGCCTGCGCCGCCGAGCCTATGAAGAGGGCTACGTCTTGACGATCAATGCGCAGCTGATGCCCAACAGGTTTGCCAAGGTGTTTGGCTTCTGCACCATTATCGAGACCGCCGAGCAGATCGTTGCCCGATTGCGCGCGGGCGCTGACGCCGGTGGCACGGGCGCCAACATGGGTGGCGCGGCATCGTGTCCGTCGCCCGGGTCCGGCTTCCTGCCGTACGTGACCAAGATCACCGACCCGGCGGCGCTGCCCAAGCACATCCGCGTGCACCACCCGACGGCCGAGCAGGCGCCCGACCGCTTCGACCCGAGCACCTACGTGTCGTACCCAGGCTTTGAGGGCGTGTACTTTGACCACTTTGAGACCGACACCTACCTGCGGCGCCGCGGCGTCGTCATCCCGCCCAACACAGACCGCGTCGTGGTCGAGGTGGACGCGGCCGACTTTGGCGGCGCCGCTGCCACGGGCGAGCAGACGTCGCCGCCGCTGGGCCCGCCGGGCTCCATTACAGCCTACGGACGCCAGGATGGGAGCGGCAGCGGGAGTAAACGGGGAAGCGGAAGCGGAAGCGGCGGCCTTGTTGGATTCGACGCCTCCTTCTCGACGTACTCCCCCCTATCTCAACACAGCCGCGACAGCATCTCGGCATGGTCTGGCGGAGACGCTGTTTCGGCGGCGGCCGTCGCCACCGCCAGCCAAGACACCGACGCCCTGGCGGCCACGCTCATGGGCTCTACGGCGCTCTTCTCCCCAGACCCCATGACGTCGTCCTTTTCGGCCACAGCCGCTGGTGGCGCCGCCTCGACGGGCTTTTCAGACATGTTGCTGGCCGCCGGGACAGAGCCGCATCCTGGGGCCATGGCCGTGCGGCCAAAAAGGGTCTTGACCCTGGACGTGGAACAGTTTACGCAAGGTAAGGCCCCGTTTGTCGAGGAAGAGGAAGCCTATGCTGACCAACTAGAATTGATTAATAGATGCGTTTGCCTGGGCCACACGCCCGGATTCCGACCGGCCGACGTGAACTCGGCCTTTTGGAAGGCTGCCCGGAGCGTTTTGGCTCACTGATGTGTGGGAAGCTGGTACAGTTTCCGTTCAGGACACAATATGTACACTCATGCCGGGGCGGAAATAATGTAGGAATATAATATGAGGCTCTCTCTGACTTCTGTACCAGTTTCCTCCGCCACAGCGTTGCTCTGCTACCCCTTATTCCCTTTCTCTGCCCTCCTTTCCAGTCTTTTCTTTCTCTGCCCCCCTTTCCTCTGTCTGTTTGCTTTGCTCCCTTTGCTCCTCCTTGGCCTGCCCCTCCTTTGCCTGCTCCTCCTTTGCCTGCTCGGCCAAGGCCCGCTCGGCGTCGACAATCTGCAGCAATGCCTTGGCCCGCGCCATGGTGTCGGCGTATTCGGCGGTGAGCTTGCCGGAGATGTACCGGGCGCTGGCGCGCACGGAAGCGGCGTAGGAAGCACCCTCGGCCGAATCGTCGTCGTCATCGAAAGCAGCACTGCGGCTGCGGCTGCTGCCACCCCTGTCCGGCTTGTGCGGCTCGGCCAACATCTTTTGCACAACGTTTTCCCAGGCGTCCTCTTGCTGGGCAAACGGCAGCTCTTCGCGGAGGAGCCGGCTCATGAGCTCCTGGCGGTCGCGGCGGCGGCGGCTGCGCGTGCGGATCAGCTGCGACAGCGCCTCTGGCTGAGGCCTGCGCAGCCGCAAAAAGGGGATGCCCGCCGCATCGGCCGTCAGCACGGGCACCTGGCGGCGGCGGCGCGGGGGCAGCGTGGGCACGTATTCGTAGTAGCGGTAGATGAACTGGCCGTCGGCCGAGCTGCCGCTGGCCTCGGGGATCCAGCGGCGGGTCAGCAGAGGCACGCGCGGCGGCGCGGTCTCGGCGGGTTCGGCAGCCCGGGCTCGTTTGCTGTGCCACTTTTGCCGCTTCTCCTCGAGCGCGGCAAAGGCCGCCGTGGCGGCCGGTTTTTGCAAAAAGGCCACCACCGACTGGTGCGCCGGGGTCGAGGACTGCTTGGCTTGGGCGAGCAGGCCGAGGAACTGGCGGAAAAGACGGTCAACAAGGCGGCCTGGCTGGGCGACGCCGCGGCGGCCGACTCACCTTGTAACCTTGGCGCAGGGCGGAAAGAACCAGCCGGCGGCTCGTGTCGGCACGGTTATGCCGGAACCCCTGCCGCACCAGAGCCTGCAGAGGCTGCTTTTCTGAGGGGACCAGCCCGTCTGGCACGGGCACCTGGCCGGCCTGCCGAAGCAGCGCCCGGTAGAGAGCAAAGCCTGCCCGAGTCAGAGGCGAAAAGCAAGGCAACAAGCTCGGCGAACCTACATGCTGTGCGATGACGCGCATTGCGGGCGGGAATGAAAAACTTCGGCATTCATCTGGCGACGGAGAGCGGCCCAAAGAGGTCGCCTGCTTTTCTGCGTATGGTTGCGGAGGCCAGGCCGTCTTGCATCGAGATGGGTTTTGCCGTTTGCTGTTGGGCGCTTTTCTCCTAGTGTCACGTGCTCGGATGCCGACGCCGGCAAGGCTCCATCCCGGTTTGCCCTTCTTTTTCTCAGTACTCAAGCGGTCTGGCTACAACCATTACGATCACAACCATTGAACGGAACCGGCGGCAAGCCATGAATGGAAAGACAACGGTCTGGATGAACAAGACAAAAGGACGAAATAAATACAGACAAAAACGGAGACGCCGCCTTAAAATGCCAACACCATCAGCCGTACGAGAGCAGTCTGCCGGCTCGACTTGCCAAAGCCGCAGCCGTCTGCCCCCATCAGATCGTATCCTTGTAAATGGCGTAGCGCGAGCCCTCTGGCGGCTGTGGCAGCTTCTTGTTCTCCTCCATGTATCTGCGAGCAAACGACTTGTCAGCACGGAGCGGCGAGACGGAAGCGGACGGCCGTGGCTAGACTTACTTGCGTATCGCAATCAGGGCCGCCTCCAGACTGAGCGGGTCCTCCTTGGGACGGGGGTTCTTGGACAGCTGTGCGGCAATGGCGTCCCAGTCGCGCAAAATGCCGATATAGTTGCGGTCCACCAGGCCGTTTTCGCGGTCGACGCCGGGCAGGTTGATCTGGCTGACAAAGTAAATGATGGGCGGCTCCTTGGGATAGTTCTCGCCGCAGTGCATCTTGAGCTCGTAGATGCGGTTCTCGTGGTTGCCCTGGGCCAGGTCAGCAAGCCAGAGTCCAGCAGCTGGCACGGCATGGTCGGATTCTCACATGTGGCGGACCCCAAATGGTCCCACGCCAGTTGGTCATCATAATGTCTTCCGGGTCTTCCAGGCCGTACGAGCACGCACCTGCCATGGCGTCAGCCGCGGCGGGAAAGGGTAAACGGAAAGACGGGCTGGCTTACCTGCGCCCATTCCCTTTTCGCCCTTTTCGAGCTCGGCGAGGAGCTTGAAGCTGCGCGGAACTTGTGCCACAGCCATCGTTGCGAATGTGTGTTCTGAACGACGGTGCGCGAGAGGGTGGAGAAGCAAAGGGTCGAGCAGAGGAAAAGGCGGGTGAACGGCAGAACAGAGCACAAGAACCTGGCAGTGGGACAGAGAGCGAGCTCGAGTATGGTGACTGCGCCCAAACGGCTATAATGAGGCGGCGGAATGGCGGGGTCGCCTGGCACGGTGCAGAAGGCGGTGAGGGATTCTGCCGTCGGAGGAGTCCACGTATGCTAGCCCTGTAAGTAGCAACGTCGACCGCAACGGCACAACGACTCGTTTGGCACCGACAAGACGCGCATGACAATCGCCCGCTGCCGCTTCGTCACACCCTTGTTTCCCCCGACACGCAATTATGTCGACAGGCCCTGCCTCGCCCTCGTGTAAAAGATGACGGCCCAGCTGCTGGCTTCTGAGCTCGGCAACCTCATCCAAGAGAGCAAGCGGAAGCACAATGATCTTCGCCAGGTGAGCTTCCTCTCGCAGACGGTCAGGGCTTTACTGACAAGTGACGCTGCAGGCGTCTGAGCGATCGCTCGACGAGCTCAAGAACCTGCGAGACAGCTCCGAGGCCCATATCGGAGCAGGTACACTCCTCTGTTCTCTTGTTCCCCGGATGCTCTCTGTGCCTCGGATGATGCTGACTGCCCAGAACTCTCGCACCGCCCCAACTTTGTTAACCCCTTTATTATCGCTTGCGGGACGCGCAATGTCAAGTTCACCAGCATCGCCATTGTCTGCCTGCAGCGGCTGATAGCCGCCAAGGGCGTCCCCCCATCGCGCCTCGACCAGGTCCTGCAGGCCATCCGCGATGCCTCGTCCATGGCGCTGGACGTGCAGTTGCGCATCCTGCAGTCGTTGCCGTCGCTGCTGCAAAACTACGCCACCGACATGTCGGGCGATCTACTCGTCACCGCCCTCAACATTTGCTTTGTCCTGCAGGCCAGCAAGAATGTCGTTGTCAACAACACGGCCTCGGCTACGCTGCAGCAGCTGCTGGTGTCTGTCTTTGACAAGGTGGCGGCCGAAGACAGTGGGTTTTGTGCCCCCCCCCCTTTGCATGACAAGCTAACCTGGACAAGAGGCCGCCCCCCGGTCGCGCCCCGTCGGCGAGGCCCCGGCCCAGGACGGCGCCACGGTGGCCCTACAGACGGCGGCCTTGGACGCCTACCGCATCTTTAACGACGTGTGCCTGCTGGCTGAGGCCGGCCGCCCCGAATTTCTGCGCTTCTCGAACCTGCCGCAGACGTTTGGCCTAGAGCTGATCGAGTCCGTTCTGACCAACCACCCGGCCATTTTCGCGTCGCATCCGGAGCAGCTGGAGATTTTGCGCGCCCGCCTGATGCCCTTTCTCATCAAGAGCCTGCTGGGCAGGCCCAATTTCCCGACGGCCGTGCGCCTCGTCCGCGTGCTCTACACGCTGCTGCGTCGCCACATGGCTCTCCTGCCGTCCGAGAGCGGCCAGGGCCTGGCGGCGCTGGCCCACGTCCTCGACCAGGAGACGCTGCTGTGGAAGCGCGTGCTGTGCATGGAGGCCTTCAAGGGCATATTTTTTGAGCCGGCCTTGGTGCGCCAGATTTACATGCTCTACGACGGCCAGGCGGGCGAGAAAAAGATTTTGCAAAACCTGCTGGCCACCTTTGTGCGCGTCTCGACGGAGCGGCCGAGCGTCATCGGTCTCGGCCACCAGTCGACCATTCCCATTGCCGGACCGAACGGCGGGCTGGGCTCGTCTGCCGCCGACCAGGTTGTGCTCGAGGCGAGCGGCGTCTCGGGCATTATTAGCGGCTCCGTCAGCTCCGAGGGCAGCAGCACGGGCATCAGTTCGCAGTGGAGCTCCATCCGGACACCCTGCATTGACCAGCTCGACAAGGCCGAGCCACAGACCATTCCCGACTCGTACATTTTTGCCCTCATCCTGTCCTGCATCACCTCGCTGTCCGAGGGCCTGGCCAAGTTTATTCTGCCCCTGACGGTGCCGGGCGACGGCCGGCGCAAACGCACGTCCAAGCAGGAGGGCACGCCCAAGGAAGAAGCGGGCAGCAGCAGCAGCGGCGGCAGCCTGGAGCGGTCTGCGTCGTTTAAAAAGAACCCGGTCCCGGTGAACCCGCTGGTCTTGAAGGACCATGCGCTGCACCCCGAGGTCAAGGCCTATGCCGACATGATTGAGCAGTGCTGGCCGGCGATCCTGGCGACGTGCTCGACCTTTTTGTATGCGGCGCTGGACTCGGAGTACTACCACAGCCTGGTGCGGGCCTTTCAGCGGTTCACGCACGTGGCCGGCCTGCTGCAGCTGACGACGCCTCGCGACGCGTTTCTGACGACGCTCGGCAAGGCAGCAGTGCCGCCGAATGTGCTGACGGCCTGTCTGAACGCGGGCGCCCGGCCGGCCACGCCGACATCGGCCGGCCTGGACACGCCCAACAGCCTGTTTGGAAATGCCCGCGGTCTGCTCAGCGTCGACAGCCTGGTCAGCCAGGGCTCGGCGGCCGAGAAGCCCCGGCAGCCGTCGGCTGATGCGGGCGCCACCAGCATCAACACGCGAAACCTGCTGTGCCTGCGCGCGCTGCTGAACCTTGGCATTGCGCTGGGGCCGACGCTGCAGGCGTCGTGGCAGATTATCTTGGAAACGCTGCAGCAGGCCGACTTTGTGCTCTTCTGCTCCGGCAAGGTCCCCGGCCGCATTGCGACGGCGGTGCGGGCGGCCGATGCGGCGGCCGAGGCCGAGGCCAACACGCTGCTGTCCAACTTTGGCGCGGAAATCAAGGCGGTCGAGACGGCGGCGTCGCGGCTCTTTGAAAGCACCGTCGATTTTCCCAACGCGGCCTTTGTGGAGTTTGTCGTTGCCATTTGCGGCCTGCTGGAGAAGCGGGCAGAGCCGTGTGGCGAGGGCGACGACGAGCGGCAGCAAGAGCAGCAGGGCCAGCGCCAACGCCAGCCGCGGCCGCTGCCGCTCCGGGACCCCCCCCACGGCAACGGCTCGGCAGACGGCGTGTCGGTCGGCAAGGGCGCGACGCTGCAGGCGCCCGTCGTGAAGCACAAGCGCGTCATGAGCATCACGACGACGCCGCTGGCTGGCCCGACGCAGGAGGACCAGTTTGTGCTGGCCAAGCTGGGCGAGGTAGCCTTGATCAACCTCGAGCGATTGCTGTACCACGACCCCGACGTGTCCGGCTGGACGCCCCTGACCAACGAGCTGTCGATGGCGCTGGGCTCGGCCTCGACGAACGCGGCCGTGCGCATGCGTGCAGCCGAGACGCTGGTGCGCATCGTTTTGGAGGCCATGGCGGCCGTGTCGGCGAGCAAGGACGGCAGCAGCAGCAGCAGCACGCAGCGCGGCGCCATACAGCTGCGGCTGCTCGAGACGTTGCGCGCGTCGCTGGCGGCGCTGCAGACGACAGAGCGTCGGGGCAGTTCCGTCTCGACACAGGCGACCGACATTGACGTGCACAAGGTGCTGCTCGACGGCACCAAGAGCCTGCTGGAGGACAGCGGCGAGTCGCTGGTGAGCGGTTGGGACATTGTGTTTGACATTATCGACAGTCTCTTTGTCGACGACGGCACGGCGCCCGTCGATGCCAACGGCCTGTCGGACCGGGTGTTGACGACGCGGTCGGTGCGGCTGATCAAGTCGTCGTTTTCGTCGCTGCAGCTCATTTGCTCCGACTTTCTGCCCTCGCTGCCCAACACGTGCTATCTGCATCTGATTGACACGCTGTACAAGTTTTGTTCGCAAGGCGACGACCTCAACGTGGCTCTGACGGTACGCGAGTTTTCATGGTTGTTTTTTGGCTCGAGCTAATCGATAGACGGTCACCTTTTACTGGGCCATTTCCGACTTTTTGCTGAGCCGCAGCAGTTCCATGTCCATCACGGCGGCCATGGAGGGTGGCTCGAGCGATGCGGCGCTGGTGGAACTGGCATACAAGACGACGCACGCCGGCTCGAGTGCGGCGCTGTGGATGTTGCTGCTCCTGCGGCTGACGGCGGTAACGACGGACCAGCGCTTGGAGCTGCGAAACAGTGAGTGGCTCGAGCATGCTTCACCATCCCCCCGCTGACACAGCCAGGCGCTATACAGACGCTTTTGCGCATCGTGCACGCCAACGGAAACAGCCTGACGGCCGAGGCCTGGGCGGTCTGCATCCGGTTGGTGATTTTCAAGCTGCTGGCCTCGACCGAGCTGCGGCTGCGGGCGACCATGGACAAGGGGGCCAGTGCGGCGACGCGGGCGGAATGGAACGAGACGGCCGTGGTGATTGTCAATGGGGTGTCGGAGCTGATGGCGAGCTATCTGGACGTGCTGGCCGCCCACGTCGTCTTCTCGGCACTGTGGGAAGAGCTGCTGGCCCACTTTGCCACGATGCTAGACTTTGAGGCGCTGGAAGTCAGCACGGCCGTGTTTGGCAGCCTTGGGGGGGTCATTGCCAAGAACGACCACTGCTCGCGGTCGGCGCTGAGCAAGCAGGCCATTGATCTGGCCTGGGGGCTGTGGTCACGCGGCGTGCCGGTGCGGCAGCCGGGGCCGGGGCCAGAGGCCAAGTCGGCGGCGGCCGAGGACAACCAAAAGTGTCTCGTGTCGTGGGTCAACGCCCTGATAGAGATGGAGCGGCACATGCGAGCGGACATGGACCTGGACCGGATTGGCAAGATGATTGGGCTGCTGCGCGACGCCATTGTCTGGGCGAGCCCGGGCAGCTACTCGAGCGACATTGAGTACGTGACGCCGCTGCAGGGCCGTGTTCTCGAGGTGTTTAAGCTGGTGCGGACCGACGTGCCAGGGGCGCCGGCGGCGCTGATCACGCAGCTGGCCGAGTTTGTCAGCATGGCCTTTGAGGACCGGCCGGGGCCGGGGGCGGCGCCGTCACCGAAGCGGACGTTTGTGGCCATGGCCAAGGCCACGATGCCGATTCTGCACTTTCACATTACGCAAAACACACACGACCCAGACATGTTTGCGAGCGGAGCCTTTGCGGCGGCGCTGGCGGCGCTGGCGAAGCCCATTACGCTCAAGTACCGGTTCGCCATTCGGACCAAGAGCATCCAGCCGTGGAAGGAGGCGGTGCGGGCGGCGCTGGCCATTCTGGACAAGACGCTGCCACACGTGAGCGAGGAGCGAGTGCCGACGGCGGCCTTGCAGCAGGTGTGGGACGTGATTGTCAGCCTGGCCAACGGGATCATGCGGGCCGACACGCAGGCCGGCATGGAGGGCATCACGGACAGCATCATTGCCGAGGACCAGCAGTTTGACATGGACGCGTTCCGGAAGCTGCGGGAGCTCATTATTCCGCGGCTCGGGTCGGGCGCCGTGGCCGAGACGACGCGCCGGGCGTATGCCGAGGGCCTGTTTCGCCACTCTATTGTGCACCCGCCGCCGCCATCCGAGGCGGCCGTCGTTTACGGAAGCGACGGCCAGCTGGGCCGGCTGCTGCAGCCGGGCCGGGGCAGCACGACAGACCCGGCGCCGACGAAGCGGGCCGAGATGAGCTACGTTTGTTTGGACGAGCTCTTTTTGCTGGTGACGGCCGACGACGACGCCGAGGAGCGGCCGTCGATTGTAGTGCAGCCCCCGACGCCGCGGCAGCCGCCTCGAACCATGACGCTGCCGGCCGACGACGAGGCCGGCCGGGCCGAGCCCGAGCGCGCCTGGCACGTGCGTCTGGCCAAGACGGCGGCGCCGTACCTGATTTGGCGGTGTGCGCTGACGATTCGCGCCTACGTGGCCGACCAGCCGCTGCGGGGGCGGATGCCGCAGCCTCTGTCGCAGCGGCAAGAACTGTACCGGATCCTGCGGTGTCTGGTGGCACTGCGGTCGGAGCCGGGGGCCATGCCGGACCTGGACGGCGTCGACGGCGACGGCCGGAAACACCTGCTACGGCTGTATCCGCTGCTGACGCGGGCCGTCCAGGTGGCGGGCACGGCGGGTGACGACAAGACGCTGGCGCTGGTGGGCGAGGCGCTCGATGCCATTGGGACGGAGCTGGGGGTGTAGGGGGTGTACTTGCTGTGTGTACGCTGTGTACTTACGCGCTGTGTACTATACAAATCAGTTTACGCGTTTAATTGGGTACTTTGGAAATAAGTTTAGAGTTGTGATGCAAGCTGGTCATGATTGTTCTCCCTCCGTCGTCTTTTCTTCTCTCCCGGCCCATAAACGCCGCCCAATAGTGTTTTTGGTTATTTATACACCCCGGACAATGTCTTGGTATCAATGTCGGGTCAAGGCCTGGCCTGATGGGAAAGTCTAGTCTTGTTTCTTCCTTGTTCCTGGCTTGGCCCGCGCTTCACCGCGCCCCGGCCGTCTTGTCAAAGTCCTGGGCGATGCGGTCGCGCATGGCCTTGCTGTCCATGACCGGGGCAGCGGCGGGCGTGGCGGCATCGGCAGCGGACGGGGCGCCATCGACGACGCCGGTCTGTGCGAGCAGGTGGTGAGCGGCGGCGTGCGGGTTGGTGGCGGACGTGGCGGCAGCGGCGGCGGACGAGGGGCTGACCTTGCCGTAGACGCCGAGGGCGGTAGCAATCATGCCGGCCATGTCGCCAACGTTGCCGGGCACGACGACGGCGGTGCTTTCGCGGGCGAGCTGGGCAAACGCGTCAACGTACTTGTCGGCGACCGACAGGGCGACGGCGCTGTGGGCAGCCTCGGGCCCGACGGCGGTCATGCTGCGGGCGACGGCGTCAATGGCCGAGGCGGTAGCGGCGGCCTTGAGGCGGATAGCCTCGGCCTCGCCGGCGGCGCGGTTGATGTGTTCGGCGCGGAGGGCTTCGGAGGCGAGGATGACGCTCTGTTTGTGGCCCTCGGCAATGTTGATGGCGCTCTGGCGCTGGCCCTCGGAGTCGAGGATCTCGGCGCGTTTGGACCGCTCGGCGGTGACCTGGCGGTGCATGGCCTCGACGACGGCGGCGGGCGCGTGAATGTCGCGGATCTCATAGCGCAGGCAGGTGACGCCCCAGGCCTGGGCGGCCTCATTGATGGCCGCCGTGATGTTGGTGTTGAGCGCGGCGCGTTCCTTGAGCACGTGGTCGAGCGAGAGCTGGCCGATTTCGCTGCGCATCGTTGTCTGGGCGAGCTGCGAAATGGCGTACTCGGCGTCCTCGACGCCGTAGCTGGGGGTCAGCGGAACACGGGCACCCCAGACCTCAAGCGAGGCGGCTTACCTGGCCTTGTAGGCATCAAACACGCGCGTGTACAGCACGCCGTCGAGCTCGAGCGTCACATTGTCGGCCGTAATGGCGCTCTGGCTGGGGATCTCGAGCGCGACCTCCTTGAGCGACTTGACGTAGGCGATGCGGTCCAAAAAGGGCATCAGCAGGGCCAGGCCGGGCTGCAGGATCCGGTCAAACTTGCCCATGCGCTCGACAATCCAGGCCGTCTGCTGTGGCACGAAGCGAATGATAGTGTTGGCCGGCAGCGACGGTTTTTGGAAATACGCCGCCGGCACGCCCGACGAGCCCGCGCCGAAACTGCCCATGGCCCCGAGCAGCGGCGACGGGCCCGGCGCCGCACGCCGCGCGCTCGTCTGCAGTTGCCGGCACGCACCAGCCGTCGGCACGCCCACGGTCCGCCGTGTCGCCCGTGCTGTCGCCTGTCGGGCCGCCGCCGTCACCAGTGTGGACTTTTCCGCCATGGTCGACGGAAGCCGCAGCGCTCGCGGGCTGCGCCGGAGAGCCGGAAGCTGTGCTGTCCGGAGGAGCACCGCCATGATACCACACGCTCCGTGTCTTGCTGTAAAGGGTCCGGGTGGAGAGTGAGTTGTGCCAAAGAAGTGGCAAGGCGGGGGGGGGTAGTCAGTCGTGGGAGGGCGGGTGGTGATGAAGAAGCAAAAAGAAGCTCCCGGTGACGCGATACGCCAATGGAAATAAGTGGGGTATTATGTAATCATGTCCTGGAAGAGGCCTTCTCGTCCGGACGCACCCACGGCTTTGAAGCCTCCAGGATGTAGCCCATCTGCTCGAATATGACCAATGTGGGATCTTGTCATGGGGAGAGATGCGTGAATATGAAAAAATCAGTCCAAAAAAAGTCCACATCATTCACGTAGAACCAGGGCACAACGACTCCCTTGTGTTGCCCGAATCACGTGCAATCTCTCTATATCAACTGGTCATTTTCCTTCACCTGGACTTGAAAACATGGTGGTTTGATCAAGTTATTCTCATCTGAGAAGAGTGTGAGCGACCCGACACAGTCCAAAATCCAACATATTTGTCCTTTCTGTGACGCCGCATCGACTCTCGCCATTGCTCCATCCATATGAGTTCAGAGACGGTGGGAGTCTTGCAGGGCAACATTGGGAGCATGCTCGAGAATCTTGAAAGTCCTCAGCTCTACAAGAGTCGGATCCTTGATGTATGTCACCGGCTCCAGAGATTGACAGATCTCATCCTTCTTGGTACTGGATTGGATCTTTGCTGACATTTCTTTAGACAAACGTTAGCCGTCAGACAGAAGAATAGCCGACAAACGCATTGCTGATTCAATCTGAGCCTTAGGAAGAAGGCGCAGTTTAGGGGTGGATGGAGGGTAGAGCGCCGAGCATCAGTTTACGACGATTTACTCTTATACACAGCTTAATAGACACCGAGGTTGACTTTGTTTTGTGTCCTGGAGAAGCAATGTCCTGACAGGCATATATAAACCAGTTTGCATATTCCAAAACGAACAAGCCGTTGTCACAATCAAAACACCGCCCCCACCATCTACAGCTTAAACTGCTTGTTGAACCAGGAAATACACTGGTCCTCGGCCTTGCTGGCCTGCGCGGCCACGTCCTTGTTCTCGATGGAGTCTGCGCGGACGCAAAAGCCGTGGCCGCAGCCAGTGTAGATTTGCAACTCGCCGCGGCTTGCGGACGGCAGAGCCTCGACGACGGCGCGGACCCGTTTGGCCGTTTCGACCGTCATGTTGGGATCGTGGTCGCCCACGGCCAGGGAAATGGGCACGGCCAGGGGGTCGGCAACGTCGGCGGCAAAGTCGAAGAAGCTGGGGTGGCCGATGAAGCCGGCGTTGATCAGAGCCGGAGCCGTCTTGTGTGCCAGCAAAAAGGTGTGCTTGCCGCCCCAGCAGAAGCCGGCAGCACCGATCAGGGCGTCCGAGCCGCGGTCCTGGCGCAGGGCCTGGAAAAAGGCCAGCACGCGCGGCCAGGACTTGCCGATGCGATTGGCCAGGATAAAGGGCACGAAGCCGACAATGGCCCAGAACAAATGGTATCTGAGCTTTCAGAAAAGCAAAGGCAGGGTGTTCAGAGAAAGGACCTCATCTTACGGTTTGGCAAAAAAGCTGCCATTCAGGACAACAAACATGGAGTCCATGACATAGAGGGGTGCGGCCTTGCCTACATGGTGTCAATAAGGCATAGATTGAGGGGAGAGGAACAGAGCTGACCGTCCATAAAGTCGGGCAGATAGACGGTGTAATGGCCCTTTTCGGCATAGTTGTCGGCGAGCAGACGGTTATTGACAAACTGCCAGCCAAAGGCATCGGGGATGATGACGATTTCGGCCTGAGGCTGGCGGCCGTCGACCGGCTCCGAGACATATGTGTCGAGGCCAAGCAGCTTGATTTCCTTGCCTCGAGGCTTGCCCGCGTGCAGAGAACCGGTCAGGCAGTCTGGACAAGACATTGTGTAGGCGTAGATGGGGTCAAGGCAAGACGGATAAGAAAATGGCACTCTGGCGGATGAAGAACAATGGAATCTTTTATATCAATGGCAGTCTGACAACGCTTCTGCATATGGTAAGCACTCGGAGAAACCGGACTTTACTGTGCAGAAACCGACTATATTTTCCTTTTTATCCTCTGTGTCCACGACCTTTTATCCTTCTTTATGCGTGTCCACCCTCACCCGAATGTTATAGTGTGGCTTCCACCTTGGCCACGGCCGCCATGAGCTCACGGCAGCGGGCCTTTTCGGCGTCCGAGGGCTCAAAGTAGGGCCGACGCGGGCGCATCTTGGCCTCGGCGTCGGCAATGTGCGCATGGGTTGCGGCGGTAAAGACAGCGGCGGCGTACTTGGTAGTGGCAATGCCGTTCTTGCAGGGGCGCTCGGCCAGGGCGGCCTGGTGGTGGAGGGCGACAGCCTGAGCGCGATCGGCCTCGCGAGCCTCGGCCGTGCGAACATCGGCAGCAGCGTCCGAGGCGGAGCCGGTCCAGAGACGGTAGACGCGCACCGTCGTCTTGGGAAAGACATTGGCAAAGGCCGAGATGCAGCCGGCGGCGCCGACGGCCAGGGCGCCGATGAGAAAGTCGGCCTGGCCGGCGTAGATGCGAAAAGTGTCGGGGGCAAGTTCGGCAGCGAGACGGGCGACCTTGGCGACCTGGCCGCAGGTGAGTTTGACGCCGACGACGACGCCGGGGTGGCGGCGAGCCAGGTTGGCAATGGCGTCGGAGTCGAGGTCGACGCCGTTGCAGACGCCCGGAAAGTTGTAGAGCACGAGCGGCAAGGGGCTGACGGCGGCGACCTGGTCGTAAAACGCGGCCACCATGGCGGGCGGGCTGGCCTTGGCGCCAAAGTAGGCCGGCGGCAGCAGCAGGCCGTAGTTGGCGCCGGCGGCGTGGGCGTCGGCCAGGAATTCAAGCACCTGCGCGGTGCTGTGGCCGCTGACGCCGGCCATGATGGGAAAATCGGGGCCGACGGCAGCGCGGGCGGCCTCGAGCAGGGCGCGGCGCTCTTGGCGGGTCAGCAAAAAGGTCTCGGCATTGGACCCGAGCACGACGAGGCCGGCGAGGCCGGTGCTGGCCAGGTAGGCAAAGTATTTTTTCTGGTCCTCGAGCAGCAGTTCGTCCGTCACGGGGTCAAAGAGCGTCACGGCCGGCGTCCAGACGCCGGGGGGGGGGAGCGTGGGAGCCATGTTGGTGGTGGTGGTGGTGGTGGTGTGATGGTGTGATGGTGTGTTGTTGGTCGGGGTTTCCCGACTTCTGCGCCTGGGCTGCTATGCTGTGCCAACCATATAGCCAGCGGCCCGCGTGCCCTCTTGTCTTGGCGATATCGGGCTTAGGCCGCCTCCAGCCGCCTGCACCAGCAGCACCGGGCCAAGCTTGTCGACAGCGGCCGCCGCTAGGACTCTAGCAGGCACAGCTCCACGGCGAATGGCACGCTGGCTCAGACAGCCCGGTGGTGCGGGGGGGGATCGAAGGAGGGAGAAGGAGGGCCAAGAGGGGGCGAGAAGGAAGCCAAGAGGGGCGAGAAGGAAGCCAAGAGGGGCGAGAAGGAAGCCAAGAGGGGCCAAAGGGGGGCAGCGAGAAAGAGGGCTTTTGCCTTTGGGCCACGACAGCTCGTCTTTTTCCACCTCGCGTCTATCCGAGCTTCAGCATGGCCACGGCACCAGACTCGTCTCGCAAACCGCGTGTGCTGATTGTGGGTGCCGGCATCGGGGGTCTGTTTTTGGCGCAATTTCTACGCAAACGGGGCGTCCCCTTTGAGCTGTACGAGCGCGATGCCAGTCTGACGGCCAGAGGGTCCGGCTGGGCGCTGGGACTGTCGAGGTGAGTGGCGGCCACGGCCCGACAACCGCCGCAGACGCTGACGGCGGCCAGGCTCGACGAGTACAAGGCCGTCATGCCAGACGATGTGCCGTCGCTGCGGCAGTCGTGCCATTTGCTACCGCTGGACTTGCCGTCGCAGTTTATCATTTACCCGGCGCCGGGCGTGCGCATCGGCGTCGAGGACACGGCCGAGACGCCCTTTGTGCGGGCCAACCGTGGCCAGCTGCGGCAGCTCATGTTGACCGGCCTCGACGTGCATTGGGGCAAGCAGGCCGTCCGCGTCGACGAGGACCCCGTCCGGCACACAGTCACCCTCACCTTTCAGGACGGCAGCTCGGCCACGGGCGACGTCTTGGTGGCTGCCGACGGACTCTGGAGCAAGAGTACGTCTCGCTCTCTTCGTCTTGTCCCTTCCTCTCCACGCTCCTCGTCGTCTTCTCCCTCGCTCCCTCGCCCCTTGTCCCTCCCCCCTCGCTCCCCTTCTCCCTCCCCCCCCCGCTGACCCCTAGTACGCCAACACGTCCTCGGCCGTGCCAACGACGACACCCTGCAGGCCGTCCCCATGTCCATGATCCATGGCGAGCGAGACCTGGTCGGCGCCGCTTTCGAGAAGCAGCTGCGCCTCGGCCACAGCGCCTACATCTCGGTGCGCCCCGGCCTCATCTTTTTCTGCGGCCTCGACCGCGTCTGGGCCGACGGCCTCGGCGGCCGCTTCTACTGGTTCCTCTACTACCGCGACGACGACGCCGCCCGCCCCGACCAGTGGCTGCGCACGGCCTCGCGCGCCGAAAAGTACGCCCGTCTGCTCGACAAGGCCGCCGTGCTCGACCCCCACACCACCGAGATCCTCCGTCTCGGCCCCGACGGCACCTTGGCCACCCCCGGCAGTGCCGACGCCGCCGGGCTCCGCGACGCTTTTAGCCTCTACTACGACGCCATTATCGAAAGCGTGCCCTCGCCCTCCCGCATCGTCCTCCTCGGCGACGCCGCCCATCCCACGACGCCCTTTCGCGGCGAGGGCGGCGTCGCCGCCATTGAAGACGCCCTCAAACTGGCCGCCGTGCTCGACGTTGCCATTCACGACTCGGCTGGCGCGGCCGACTTTCAGGCCGCCCTCGACGCCGCCCAGCACGAGATTCTCGCTCGCGGCGGCGCCGTCGTGCAGTCGGCTCGCGACGCCATCCGCAACGTGAACCCGCCCCAGGGCGGCCCGCCGCGCAGCTTTGGCTACTGCGTGCGGCCCATGCCGGAGCCGGCCGCCGACGTCCAGCTGAGCGGGCTAAAGTCAGAGTAGCCTCGATAGCCCCATAGAAAAACACTGTTTATTCGCCAACGCACAGGGGACTCTTTCTATTTTACAGACCCAGAAACGCCAAGACAGTCCCTTCTCCCATGCCATGAAGCCAAAATGAAAAACCAGGAGAAACAATTTGCCACTCGGTGCAGGACCGAGGATGTAGAGCAATACTCGAGAGGAGAGGAGTAGAGAGGTCCAAGAATCGGCACGCCTTTATGCCGGCATCGGCGCAGCACCGGCGGCCGTGGGGGGCTGTGGGAGTTAGCAAGAACAGCAGCAGAAGAACGAATAGAAGAAAGAGGAAGAAAAAAAGGGAAAAAAAAAGAAAAAAAAGAAAAAAAAAACAGAAAAAAACGAAATAACAAAAAAATACCTCTAGCTTCGTGTTCCCGGCCATCATCTTTTGGAATGCAATGCCGACGCCCTCGATGACGGCCAGCAGCACGGCACAGCCAATGGCGCCGTTGCGCGCCGCCTTGTAGCCACCGCGAATGGCCAGCGAGCCGCCGGTAAAGAAGCCGGCAATAATGGCGTTGTAGGGGTCCTCCTTCTTGCGGATGCCCTTGACGGCGCAGTCAAAGGTCGAAAAGAGGCCGCCCCAGACGCCAAAGTTGCCGCCCAGCACGGGCGCGCGCATCTTAATGGCCGTCATGGCACCAATGCGTCGTTCGCCGTACGGCGAGTTGCGGAAACCCTTGATGCCGTGCCACACGGTGCCGCCGATAGCCTAGAGGTCAGTAAGAGAAGGAGCAAAAGGCAAAAAGGCCAGCAAGACAACATACGCCCATGCAGAACGCGCCACCAAAGTCTGTCAGAATGACATAGGGGCAGGGATCGCGTCCGTGATCCATTGTGACAAGAGGAAGAGATCAAAGAGTCTAAAGGACAGACGATGGAGAGAGCGAGGGCAAAGGCGCTCCGGGCCTGTCGTCGGTTCCGCTGTTTGCCTCGGTGGGCTCCGTTTGCGTCTGTATGGTGGGATATCAGAGGTGCGCTGTGCTCACGGCTTCGGTCGCTTGGTCGTGGATCAGTGTCGATTTTGCCTGCTCGATTTTTTCTCTCCGCCCACCGCCGAATTCTGCGCCCGCTTTGCCAAGAGCCGTTGTGTGATTGGCTAGCCGTGATGTGTAAGCGACGGGGCTCCTCTAGTGGATAGAAGCATAACCGCAGGCCTATCTAAGCAATTTTTCTGTATATTCACTTCTCCTTCTTTCCTGCTAATTCATACCATGGAAGAGCTCCGACGCAGTTGGGTCAGCTGTACATGACACGCCCTTGACCGAAACTCTAGAGATGCTGGAAATGGCGGTGTCCAGAGTTGTCGAATCGTTTCTGCTACAGCTCGCAGATAGCAACAGACAAAAGAAAGGTAAGTGTAGGCATCCGAAGCCGGAGGTCCAGTACTTCAGCTCTGGGGTCTGCTGTATTTCGGCTTGTTAGCCACCTTTCCCATGACGTTGAGCTCTCCAGTATATCGAAGCTACGATTCTGAACGTTGAGATCTGGCGTGAGACAACAAGTTGTGTAAAGCACAAAACATGGCAAACCAACTTAATTTGTTTTATTTACAACTAATACAAGCAATTTGTACTGTCCCAAACAGCTGAGACACTTCCAATGTAGCAAGGTAGATCGTACAGCGATGCACCAGTCATTTCTACGGATCGCATCTACCGATGAGCTCATGGAGACAAACAGGGTTTATGCAGGACGGCCGATTGCTGCTGCCGGTGCGACTGTCTGCAGAGGCTGTAACACCGTTTTGAGGCCTTTTCTGTTTCCACTTTGCGTATATATAGCTGCCATCCTGGCATGCTTTTGCTCTCTCTTGCTACTTTGGGCTCATGTCTTGTCCCCTCTTACAGTCTTGCAAGCGTGCAGTTTCCCTATTTCCCGCTTGAGGCCTTGTTAGGCTGCTGTTTCTGGTTGGGCGCGTCCGATTAGATGGAGGCGGTGAAGCGTCTTTTCCTGCAGCTTGTCTGGCTCCTTCCCCCATCTACCGTCCCGACTGTGAAGCCAAGCAGATGAGCAGCCTCCCGTGTCTTGTATGATGCCATCACTAGTCCTTTGGCGTCATTTGCATGGACCAAAGCTGCCGCGGCGAAAAGAGTACAAAAAGGTGAAGCTCAGTGCGAGAGAGGCTTCCAGGCGATACCCGCCCGCCCATATTTCGCCTCGTGCCACCAGCTTGGCCACGTAAGGACACCTACCACGACCAAGGCCTGACAGGACGGCTTCTAGCCACCATGGCCGTCACACGGCTCGGCTGGGGAGCCAGCGCCGGACCGGCCGATCGATTCCGACTCGACGACGACAACGGCGGCCTCGGCGGCCGCACGGCCATGGTGCAAGGCCATGCAGGCAGCGGCGGCGAGTGTCCCAGTTGCTGCAGCCTCGAGGAAGACGGAGCGCTGGACCGGGCGAAAAAGTGGCCAACAACGTCGCAAGGCAAGTGGTAGTCTTTTCCTTCCAAAACTCCCACTAAAGACCCCGCCTTATGGCGAGCTCGCACAGGCCGCTGGCGTAAAGTGCAGCGGGCAGACCCACTTTTCTTTCGTACCCAATTTCACTGCCGAGTCATCGGTTCACTTCTCCCACCGATCCCAGCCTCACTCCCCGGCCCTGCATCACGGCCTTGCATCCGGGTCTTGCTATCTCCGATTTCCTGCTGCTCCTTTTATTTTCTAATTGGCTCGTGTTTCCATCCTTTATCAGAGGCTTCATCTTCTTTTCCTCTCTTTTCTTCCTCTCTTTCTCTGCTCTCTTTCCTCTTTCTCTCCTCTTTCTTTCCTCTTCTCTTCCTCTCTTCCCTCTTTCTTTCCTCTCTTCCTCTCTTCCTCTCTCCCTCTAACCTTCCAGACGCCATGCCTGGTGTCCCGCAGTCGCAACAGTGGCCGCCGTCTCTGGCCCTGGCAGACGGCGAAAGCACCACGCAGGCCTCTGTGCCCGAACGACTGCACGACCTCAAGCACGACAGCTCCGTCCTGGCCACCGCCGTCAACGACGACTACATTTTCGCCGGCACCCACGACGGCGAGATTCTCATCTGGAGCCTCGACGACTTTCAGCTGGTCCGGCGCATCCAGGCCCACCGCCGCAGCGTCTTGTGCCTCTTCCTCGCCTCCTCCGGCTCCTCCTCCCCCATTGTCCCCCCCGACGGTGCCTCTGACGAAGCCCCGACGGGGCTGTCCCCCCCCCCGGTGGACGCAGCGCTTCCCCAGCAGCTGCTGGTCTCGTCGGCCGGCGATGCCATTATCAGCATCTGGTGCCCGCGCACGTTTCGGCGCCTCTTTGAAATCTACAGCACCTACGACGTCGGCGACATTTTTAGCGTCGCCTACTCGGTGCAGCAGCAGACGCTCTACATGGGCGCGCAGGACACGTCGATCCAGTGGGTCAACGTGGGCGACCCGCGCCGCCGCGTGCCGGCCGACTCGGCACAGCACCCGGCCAAGCGCCACCACCGCTTCTTCGACTCCAAGGCCGTCGGCGGCACCTCGACGCCGCGCCGCAACGACGAGCGCTGGGCGCTGACGCCCAAGGCCCAGGCCGTCCTCGAGGTGCACCCCGGCGCCATTTGCCAGTTTGCCCACTACGGCTACGTCTACTGCATGTTGATGGCGCGCGGCCCGGCGCACACCGTCGGCACGGACGAGGAGGTGTTGATTTCGGGCGGCGGCGACGGCACGGTCAAGATTTGGCGACTTGGAGGCCGGCCTGGCCGGCGAGGCCGCACAGACGGACCCGACAGTGACGGCGACGCGGCCAGCGACAGCGAGGACGCCGTCGGCGGCATCTCCGAGGCCATGACGCTCGGCCAGGACGACGGGCACTCGGTGCTCTCGCTCGCCATTGACGCTTCCTTTCTCTACTGCGGCAAACTCGACGGCCTGGTCGAGCTCTGGGACCTCGACACCCAGCAACGCCTGCGCGTCATCAAGGCCCACGACAGCGACGTCATGACGCTGCAGATGAAATGGGGCTATTTGTGGAGCGCCTCGGCCAATGGATATGCGGCGGTAAGTGCCTCTTTGGCCCGTCTGCCGTCTTGGGCGCCGGCTGACCCCCTAGAAACACAGCACGGTGCACTACGGCGACAGCACGCCCGACGCCAACCCGCCGGAAACGGTCAGCCAAAAGTACCAGTGCATCGCGCGCTGGAAGGCCCACGACGGCAAGATCCTGACCTCGGCGGCCACGGCGCACAAGCGGTCGCGGCTCTACATTACGGGCGCCAACGACGAGATTGTCAGCGTCTGGCGCGTGCGCGACCCCTGCTCTGGCGGTCCCTCGCAGGCCGAGGAGGAGGCCAGCGAGGATGTGCTGCTGCAGAACTTGCGCGAGTTTGTCACCTACAAGACCGTGTCCTCGCGTCCCGAGTTTTCCGAGGACTGCCACCGCGGCGCCACCTTTTTGTGTACGCTTTTCAAGCGTCTCGGCGGCGAAGTGCAGATGCTCGTGTCCGACGCCCAGGAGCACAACCCGGTCGTGTACGCCAAGTTTGCCGGCAAGCGCCAGCCCGAGGCCGAGCGCAAGCGCATCCTGTTTTACGGCCACTACGACGTGGTCGCGGCCGACACGCGCAAGGAGAGCAAGTGGCGCGGCGACCCCTTTGCCATGCAGGGCACCAACGGCTACCTCTACGGCCGCGGCGTCAGCGACAACAAGGGCCCCATCATGGCCGCGCTCTACGCCGTGACGGACCTGATGCAAGACAAGAAGCTCGAGTCCGACGTCATCTTTCTCATCGAGGGCGAAGAGGAGGCCGGCTCGCGCGGGTTCCAGGAGACGGTGCGCGAGAACCACGCGCTCATTGGCCGCGTCGACTACATTTTGCTGGCCAACAGCTACTGGCTCGACGACGAGACGCCCTGCCTGACCTATGGCCTGCGCGGCGTGCTGCACGCCACCGTCTGTGTCGACTCGGCCCGCCCCGACCTGCACTCGGGCGTCGACGGCTCCTACCTGGTGGCCGAGCCGCTGTCCGACCTGACGCAACTGCTGGCCCAGCTCAAGGGCCCGCGCAACCGCATCATGATTCCCCACTTTTACGACGGCGTGCTGCCGCTGCAGCCCGACGAGGAGGCCCGTTTTGACGCCATTGCCGCCATGCTGATGCAGCGCCACGCCCAGGCCAAGCAGCCGGCCGACCACGCCCAGCTCAAGGCCAGTCTCATGTCGCGCTGGCGCGAGCCCAACCTGACGCTGCACCGCTACAAGGTCTCGGGCCCCGACGGCAGCCTCGTCAGCAGCCACGCCTGCGCCAACATTAGCCTGCGCCTCGTGCCCGGCCAAGAGGTCGACGACGTCATTGCCTCGCTGCAGGCCTACCTGGCCCATCAGTTTGCCCGCCTCGAGTCCGCCAACCGGCTGACGGTCCACATCAACAACAAGGCCGAGCCCTGGCTCGGCGATCCGGACAATTACATTTTCCGCACCCTGGAACAGGCCATTGTCGAGGTCTGGGACATGGGCGCGGCCGCCGCCGACCAGGACGGCGACCGTGGCCGTGCGGCGGGCCCGGCACCCCCCAAAGCCCACCGGCCGCTCTACATTCGCGAGGGCGGCTCCATCCCGGCCATTCGCTTCCTCGAAAAGGAGTTTGGCGCCCCGGCCGCCCACCTGCCGTGCGGCCAAGCGAGCGACGCCGCCCATCTCGACAATGAGCGCCTGCGCGTGGTGAACCTGTACAAGAGCCGTGAGATTTTCAAAAAAGTGTTTCACAATCTCTAAACGAGATCATGAGACGGCCTGTTTTCACAATCTTTAAAGGCAAACGAGATTGAGACTGCCTGTTTTCACAATCTCTAAAAGCGAAGAGATTATGAGATTGCATGATTATGTGTTTACGAGCATGGATAGACGGGGCTCTATAGGATCGGTGATGCAGAGCGTGCATTTGCATTTTATTCATAATCGTCATGGCCAGGCCGCTTACTATAGTCGCCAGTACCCTGCTTCCAACCGATGATGTCTGGTGTCGTCATGAAGAGTTAGCCGGCAGTACAGTCATGAGGAGTGAGCGGTCCAGTACAGTCATGAGACGATGATCGAGCAAGGTAATCTCTTGGTTGTGGAATGCCGAGACGTAAAAATAGGGCATCAGCAGAACAAAAATAGAAGAGAACAGAGGCATTGTCTCCAAAATAAAACACGCTAGTCCGCATATAGCATAGCGGCTGACCCCAGATGCGTTGCGGCAGAGGCTGACCTCGTCTGATTGGTCGAGCTGCTCAGCCCGGCGTACAAGGCTGTGCTCTTGTTGGCTTCTCTCGCTCGCCTCGCACCGTCGGACGTCTTCCAAGCTTTCTCAGCTTCCTTCCGCCGGAGCTTCTGTGCGGTAGAGGTAAGACGTAGGGTGCCGAGGGAGTTTCTGTATTTGACGCCTATAAGAGTCGTGCTATATCTCGACATTCTCTTGCAACTCATCGTCTTTATCACGCCTGATTCCACCATCTGCCATTACGCCCTTTGCCTTTTGGTTCCTTTTCCAGCATCTCTCACCCATCATGCTCGTCAAAGCTAGCCTTCTTTGGGCGGCGGCCGCCGGCCTGGCCGCGGCCCTGCCGACCACCACGACGCCCTCGCTCGCCTCCCGCACCGTCTCGCGCACGGGCGTCACCCACAGCGTCGTCGCCGGCCGCGGCGGCGCCCTCTTCTTTGACCCGGACAATGTCGTGGCCGAGATGGGCGACATTGTCGAGTGGCACTTTTTGGCCAAGAACCACTCGGTCGCGCAGTCCTCGTTTGCCGACCCGTGCCACCCGCTGGCGGCCGGCTACGGCCAGCCGGGCGGCTTCTTCTCCGGCTTCCAGCCCGTCGCCGCCGGCCAGAACCAGGCCCCCAACGTCTTTCAGTTCCTCGTCGACAGCAGCGCCCCCGTCTGGTACTACTGCGCCCAGACGGTCGGCAACCACTGCCAAAGGGGCATGGCCGGCGTCATCAACCAGAATTTCAACTCGCCCAACACCCTGGCCGCCTACAAGGCCGCCGCCGCCCTCACCGGCGTCTCCCACGTCCCGCCCGAAGTCGAGGGCGGCGCCGTCATCCCCAACCCGAATCCCGACGGTGGGTTCTAGGGAAAATACCCTACGCGCATTCTGCAGTGGCCCCCTCTGTATCGCACTGCTTTCGCCAGTTTGATCTCTTCTTTTTGTCTCTTGCATCGTTTCATTCGTTCTACGGGTCATTGCGTCGGTCATTATCAGGCATCCAGGTTCGGCAACGGGTTCATTCATTAGGACGGTGGGTAAAACGGGATGCCATAGCATAGGCTTAAATACAAGTACTATCGTTTAGAGCTCACTTGCCCTCCAAGCTAAATATGTGGTGGGAATAGGTCCAATATGTACAGTGAAGAAAATGGAGCGCAGCAATAAAAAACAAAAAAAAGCTTCATGAACAGTCCGTCAAAAAAGCACAAGCGAAGCAAAGCCGGGCTCAACTGTCGCGGCGGGCTGCCGTCCGTGTGGCCAGCGTCTTGTTCTTGGCCGTGTAAAAGTCCTCCACCCAGCCCTTGATGACGGCCACCTCGTTCTCGATGACGGCCATAACGCCCGCGTTGGCCAGGCCGTTGGCGTAGATCAGGTCGCTGCAGTGGATGCCGCCTGGGATGACGTTGACGGGCGCCTCCGGGGTCGACTGCAGCGGCCCGCCGGGACGGAACTCGGACGACACGGTGGCGTCCTTCCAGGGGTCGAACTCGCCGTTGGCCCAGATCAGGCGCGTCGTGTTGACGGCGTCCCAGCCGCCCGTGTAGGCGTTGACGTCGGCGGGGGTGCGGCCGAGCGCGGAGCCGTACGAGTAGCCCTCGGCGTCGGTCGGGAAGTAAAGCTGGCACTGCCGCTCCCAGTACGTGGTGTTGAGGAAGCGCGAGACGACGGTGGGGGTGCCCTCGGGCGCGCCGTCCTGCCAAAACATGAAGCTGGAGGGTCAGTTACAAGTCTTTGTTTTCTCTGCGTTCGTCCCGCGCACTCACGGCTCATTGCACAGCAGCCACGTCCACTGGCGGCCGGCCGCGTTGTCCATGGAGACGTCGGTATAGTAGGGATTGGAGGCGTTGTGGCTGTCGTAGCAGTCGACGTTGTACTCGCCAGTGAAGTAGCCCGTGCTGGCGCACGAATTGGGCAGCATGATCTCGGCCGCCCACTTGGCATAGCCCTGGAGAGCTCTCTTCAGGCCGACGCCCTCGGCGCCGGGGAGACCGGAGTGGCAGCCTGTGCGGTTGAAGACACCCGAGACAGCATTCTGCATGTGAGCGAGAGTCGGCCAGGACATGCAGGAGTCACCACCTACCTCGATGTAGTCGCAAAACTGGTAGACGTAGCTGTACCCCGTGTCAAAGTCATGGCTCTGCCAGCCCCAGAGGCCGCCAGCTAGGGCTCTGTAGCGTGTCAGAGGAAGATGGGGAGATGCGGACCAGCGAGGATACTCACGAGGCAAAGTCGTCGCTGTGCTCGATGCCGCCGAGGCCAAAGGTGTGCTTGAGCGCCTGCACCTCGGCCGCAGAGCCGGTCTGGAGCACGTCATCGACGTACGCAACGACGCGCTGCACGTCGGCGCTGCAATTCTGCGGCAGGCCCTGACGCACCGGGTCAAAGTACTGCCAAAAGTCCTCAATGGTCTGCACGACGGCGCTGCTCGCGTGATAGGCCCAAAACGTGCCCGGTGCCACCTGGTTGACCCAGGCGGTCAGCGCGCCCGAGTAGCTGCCACCCGACATGACCCAGGGCGCGGCCGGCGCGTTGCTGGCTCCCGTCGTGTCAAAGGGTAGCTCCACGGTGCGCGCAAAGTTGGTCACGTCGGCAATGGCGTTGGCCAGCGTCAGGAAGCGCAGGTTCTTGGTGGTCAGCTCGGCAAAGGGCGTGCTGCGGCCCCAGTAGCGGTGCTCGAGCATTACGACGGCGCCGCCCACGGCCTGGGCGAACTGGCCGGTGATGGTGCGGTTGGTCAAGTAGCCGGTGTAGCCGTCGCCGGCCTCTTCGCCGGGCGTGAAGAACACCACGGGCGCGCCCGGACCGGTCCAGAACTGCGTGCTCCACCAGAAGCGCTGCGTGAAGTTGCCCTGCGTCGCGTCGCTGTGGTCGACGGCCTGCTGGAAGACGCCGGTGCCGTGGGTCGCCTGCCCGGCTGCCGTGCTGCTTCCGTCCGCCGGCACAGACCGGGTCACGCTGTCAAAATTGAGGTCTGCGGCGATCAGTTTTGGCGGCGACAGGTCCGTCGTCCGCAGCAGGCCGGCCGATGCCACCGAGGCCGCGAGCAGGGCCGCTGCCGACGCAAAAAACTTCATCGAGGCGGCTGGAGTGATGGTGGATGGTCTGAGCTGTCGTATTGTGAGTTTTTGTATCTGAGACAAGCGAACCAGGGCAAAACGATCGATGAGAAACACAAAGTGAGACAAACGATACAACTCAAATCCCGGATGGATATGCGAATATGGAAACAGAGACAAGGAACGACTGCAAGACAGCAAAGGAAGAAGAAAAGAAAAAGACAGCACAGCTGGCTATATAACCCACGCACACTCTTGATTGCAAAGTCTGAAAATCACACGCTTAGCTTGGCTGCAATGGCGAGGCTGGAGAGACAACATTCCAGACGGACAGGCCTGCCAAAACGTGTCGCTGGGCCCTATTTATGGTCTCCCTACCTCCTGGACCACACCAAACATTCCAGTCAACGGCCAGTCGATGCCCGCTGCAAATGCCAGTCCCAGCCAAGCCTGGTCCGCCTCGTTATCTGATCTTTTCGGTTCCCCAAACGAGAAGGCCAGTCGCTCTTCGCATCGTTGGAAAGAGAAGGAGTCAAGACCGAAAAACAGACCGACGATGCCCGGCCTGCTTCGACCTGCCCCAGCTGGACTTGGCGGCGCCGGCCAGCCTCGGCGTCCGGGACCGAAGTTTCCATGAGGCTTCCGTTTCCTGGGGTAGCCATGTCGATCTATCTAGGAGATATTGCCAGAAAGGTGGCCTCTCGTGATATCGAACCCCCCGAATGCTCTAGCCTGTTGCTACGCAGCGACTCGACTTCCGTTCTGGTGTTCTAGCTGAGTAGCCGTGCATCCTGCCTCTCGGCAGAGAATCGTTCAAGCGTTAAGCATCATTTCGGCGATGCACGGTCTCGTCATGTACCGGCGGGAGAAGCGGTGGAAGATGCGGCTGAGATGGTGAAGGAGCTGCTCTTTTAGGCAGCTAGCAAGAGCGGTAGCGCTGTGCACGGGCCTAGGTGGTCGTTATTCCTCTTTTGAACGCCCTCACAGACGTTTTCCGACTTTCCGATAACCACATTTATCGCCAGTCGCTGACCTTGATCCTCGGCACAAATCCAAGACTCACCATGCGAACCATCAGAATAAATCGCGAGTAATCACACAGCGGAAAAGGTCTCGTATCAAACAAGCACCGACCAACAAAGACAAACGCTCTTTCGTCCCAGCATCAGCTTTGGTACTCCTTGGGCACGTAGCGAGTGCATCTTATGTCACCTTTTTAATCCATAGCCGGAATACTACCACAACAAGAAACAGTACGGTTATCTGAACCGCTAAATAAAGTCGTCCAGCTTCGTGTCTGTATGTCGCTATCACCGCCATCGCCGGCATTGATAGTTGTAGCCAGAGTCTACATAAACATGAATATTGCGCAACTCCTCGTAAGGAGAGGATAAAAGCCGCCCATAGGCCACCGTTTCTTCCGGAACAAAGCTGGAGAACACCAATCACTTTCATACAAGAAAGCAGGTGCGTCTGGCATACCTTCCTCTCCTTTGTGCCGTTCATCAAACTGCCGGGTTGGTGGTGTGCCGCCGCATGGCGAATGCCGCCGGTTGTCCTTTCCGCATGTAGCTGCGCAGATCGAGGTGCAAGTGATGCTACGTGGGGAAGTTGCGGCGCCGATAAGGGCAAGCGCGTCCGATGGCGGCCGACTGCTCGCCTCTTGTGCCTTGCTTTTGCTGCAGCCGTGCCGCCCGCCGATAGCGCCGTTTATTAGTGCAAGACTACGTACATACACTACAGCAATCACCATCAACGCTAAAAGCTAGCAAGTGGGATTGTGGGTCCTTTCCTACCGCTGCAGTATGTTATCTTTGTGTCAAGCAACGCTGGCTCGACCCGTTACCTCCTTCTCTTGCCTTTTTGGTCCCGTCCTTGGCCGTTTCTGTGGCCATTTCCGGAATCATCCTTTCTCTCTCCGCCAATTTCGTATCCGCCAACGAGCCGTCTTGTCCTGCCGCCTCACACGGACACCCTTCTCTCTCCAAGACTGTGAGAACGCCCATTACAGAGACCAAGTCTCTCCGCCGAGCCGCAAATGACGGCAGATGAACACACACCGCTTCTTGCGGCCTCTTCCGGGCCTGCAGCCGGACCAGTGCCCGTTCCAGGTCCGGACTCAGCATCTCCGGCCGGCGGCACCGGATCGGTAACACCGGTTAATGCGGACCCGGCGCTGAAAGCAAACGAGGATGCTCCGTCATGGCTGAAATGGCTTGTCTCGCTGCTCAGCCCGGCCAATCGGGTTCTGCTGGCCGCCTTCCTCATCTCCTTCAGCTTCAATTTCACGCAAGTTAGCATTTTTTATGTCTTCCGTCTCATGGAGTGCGACGTTTACTACGGCAGCCACCCGCCCTACGAGGGCACCGGTGACCGCTGCGCCCTCAACGAGATTGCTGCCGGCACAGCCCGCCAGTTTACCATTGTGGGCATCTCCACTACATTTTTCGGTACGTGGTGTTCTGCCTGCTACCTATTGTCTTTCCCTCCCACTGACGGTCCAGGCACCATGAATCTCTTCATTACCGGCCGCCAAGTCAAGAAATGGGGCCCTCGCGCTGCCCTGATCTTCCAGATTACCGTCCCCATCATCCGTGTCCTTACGCAAATCATTGGCGTCGTCTGGGGCGGCCAGCCGGGCATCTGGATCTTTCAGTTGTCCCAGATTATCACTATTTTTGGCGGGCCAGCCGGCTATATGTACGGTTTTGAATAAGCGAGTTTGATGCTTGTGATTTGTTGTGTCGCTGACCAGACAGTCTCGTGGTAAACACCATTGCTGGCGAAATCGTGCCTCCGAAAGAGCGCACCGCCTTGTTTGGCAAATTGCAGGGTTGTCTTATGCTCGGCGTTGCCATTGGATTTCTCTGTGAGCACGCCCGCCGCTTCGGCCTTGTCTGTCGACTCTTTACTAACCCGCTCAGACGGGGGCATTGTGGGCGACAAGTATGGCGTTGTGCGGCCCTTCCAGGTTGCAGCCGTCCTCTTCTCCGTGTCCAGCATCTATGCTGCCACGTGCATTCCCTACCTTTCCCCCGAGTCGTTGTCCAATCCGAAAAAGGCGACAGGGAAAGGCATTGCTGCCTTTATTGAGCCGCTACGGGTCATGTTGCCGAAAAAGATGCGGCTTGCATCCGGCCGCGTCACCAAGCATTACGGCGTCTTTTTCCTGTGCACTGGAGTCTACTTGGGCGAGCTCGCCACAGGCTATGCTCCTATGCTTCTGCAAATGTACGCCACAGCCAAGTTTGGCTTCAACCAGACCGACAACGGCTTCCTGCTGTCCGGCAACGGCTTTATGCGTGCCGTCTTCCTCATCTGCATCTTTCCCCACGTTATTTCTGCCGGCCGGAGTTGGTTTGCACGGATCTATCAGAGAGAAGCCAGATCCAAGCCAGCGGCCTCGCCAGCTTCCAGCGACGTGCCCACCGTTGTCGCGGCTGGCAGTCAAGACGATTCGGAAAATGGCCACGGCCGTTCAGAAGAGTTCCGCAGCATCATTCCCACACAGCCAGAGCAGTTTGAGGTCTCTACCGAGTTGCAGTGTGAGGAGGAGCCCATCATCCCTGAAGAAAATCCCGAACAGGATGAGGCGGCTATGGCGTTTGATCTTTTCTTTTTGCGCTGGAGCCTCCTGGTTGATGGCCTCATCACCGGCAGTGCCGCTCTTGCCAGCGACGGCTGGCACATGTACTTGATCTCGGTGCTTTTGCCTTTTGCCTCTGGAACCGCGCCGGCCGCCAAGGGCGTCATCACATCCATGTGTCCGGCTTCTCAGCGCACAGATGCGCTCAATGCTATCACTCTGGTGGAGAACATAGCTCGCATGTCTACGCTCGTGGTATTTGGCCAGCTGTTTGCCTTTTTGGTGGGGATCGGCAAGGGCCATCTCACGTTTTATTGCAACGGGGTATGTTTTTTGTTTTCTTTTCTTATTTTGTCTTGGAACACAAGGCTTGGTTTCAACTGCATTACTGACCATTTAGATCATGGCTTTCATAGCCATGGGCGTTCTTCTAATGTCCCACTTCCCCTCCCCTGACAGCGAACTCTTTGACGAAGACGACGAGCTGGAAGACGAAAGCGAGCCGCTTCTTTCTTCCCCGCCAGCCACGACTTCCACTACCTAACCAACGTTGAGTGAAAATTGTATGTATAACCTATGATAAAAGTTGGAAACGAAAATGTGCAGCTGTTATATACCTTTTGTTTGGAGTCGCTTTTGGCACATTATGAGCCTTGTGGTTTTGAAATATATATCCCATGTTTTTTGGAACATCTCCACGGGTGCTTTATCACCGCATTGGCCGAAACTGTGAAAAGCGATGAAATGTTGGGGCGCCGTTATGAGTCCAGTCAACACCTTCTTTGGCTGCTCATATCCGATTCGCTGTCACGCACGCTAAAGATGTCACCATGTGTGTCTGCAACAGGCCTGGCCATACCCGGTCCAGAGCAGGCTCGGCAGATCACTGCGGACCGTCAAGGATCGCGACGCCCGCATGCAACGCCTCTTCGGCCAAGGGAGAGATACCGCTAATGTGCTTAGTCAGACGACCCAGAAAATCGTGGAGCGCTAACGTGTACGACGTAAAATGAGGCGGAAACTGTCGCATCCATGGAGTCCTCCTTTGTCCAATATTGCCGCACTCAAGGCTTTATCGTTTTCCGGTAAATGCTAATGGTTTGTCAATTGTAAAAGTAGAGCAAGACAGATAAATCCAAAAAGGGGCGCGTCAGACTTTTTGATTTAGCGAGACTGTGGAGCACGTTATTACACCCTAAAATAACGAGGCTGCGTCTAGTGAAATACTTGGGGGCCTTGATAGTGTTGGTGGCGATGTGACGTCGTTGATCACAGAATCTAGCCTTTAGCATTTATAAAGGTTTTTTAAGCCTACTAAGCAGAAGCGGTATTTCCAAAAAGAACGAAAGAAGGAGGGTAAATAGAAAGTGTACATTTAACCAGTCTCATAACAGTATATCAACCTATGCCGCTCTGTTATTTCGGGAACAATTAAACTCACCAGGCGTAGACGCCGCTCAGTTCACATTCCCCCACATGCCCAAACTTTTAAACTCGTCTTTGTGCTCCTGCTAGCGTTTGTATTCTGAAAGTTTTTGTTTCTCCGTGGGGAATTCGCCTTTGTATGGTCATTGTTGCGTCACCGTCAAAAGGCCGTCTCCGCATACTCATTACTGGGCACTGTGCCAGTCGTAGAGAGCTGCCACTGTTATAGGGCAAGAGTTTGTTAGACTGTCATGATTAATGTTATTTGTTTTTATTTCTGAAACGTCGGTATTGTTCTGTTGGATAACATGGAAATCACTTGAATCAATATTCGTTGTTCTCCATCATACATTGCCGGAGCAGGCTTGAATGCAACGGAGTGAATTGGCACCCCCCCTTGGAAAGGCGGAAAGCACCCCAACATGTGCCCCATGGCACCGGCAGCAGCGGCAGCCGCCGCATGGGCAGCCTTGCCTGCTGTTAGGAGAGCCAATGATGCCGCAGAGCCTCGTCCCGGGGGCGATCGAACGGATGTCGTCGTAGGTGTGCTGTCGTCTCTCTTGCCGCTGGCAACAGGCGTGGTCATGCTTCGGTTCTTTGCGCGGCGCGTCTTGGGCCGCATGCTGGGCGCTGACGATTGGTTGATGCTCTTGTCCTTGGTAAGGAAGCTGATTATTCGTTCTCTCTTCTGAACCTCCTTCACGCCGTCGGATTACGCTGACACTCAGGCTCTTACCATTGTCAATGGCATCATCACAGGCCTCATGGTCCATCAGGGCCTGGGACAGCACGCTCGGACGCTCACCGGCGAGCAAATCACGCTGTATAACAAGGTAGGAAGCCGCAGAGAGACCGGGAAAGCCTGGCGAGGCTCTGCTGCTAACCTCGGACAGTACTTTTACGTGTCCATTGTCGTCTACTGCACCTGTCTGGGCACGATCAAGGTCGCCATCCTGGTGCAGTACCTGCGCATCTTTGCCGTCAAGATGCGCAAGATTACCATTGCCCTGCTCGTGCTGGTCAGCGCGTGGAGCCTCGCCCTGATATTCACCTCCATCTTTGTCTGTCGGCCCATCCGCGGCTACTGGGACAAGCACGTCGACGCCCACTGCCTGCCTGACCTGCCTCGGTGGTACGTCAATGCGGCCGGCAACATTTTGTCAGATGGTAAGTAGAGGGAAAAGAAGGCAAAAGCAAAAGCTCACATTCAGTCGTCATCTTTGCCCTGCCCATCCCCGTTCTGTGGCGCCTCAACCTGCCGCGCTCGCAGCGCCTCTCGCTCGTCGCCGTCTTTGGCCTCGGCTTCTTTACCTGCGCCATTTCTGTCATGCGCGCCGTCTTTCTCAATCTCGGCGACGACCGGACCTTTGGCAACGCCAGCGCCGCCACCTGGTCCATGACCGAGCTCTGCTGCGGCATCATCTCGGCGTCGCTGCCGACGCTGCGGCCCGTCTTCTTCCGTCTGCTGCCGGTGCCGCCGTGGCGACGGTACGACTGGCGCAAAGCCACGGCGGCGGCGGACCCGAGCACCGCCAACACGGACCGGCCGGCCCGGCACGACCAAGGGGGGGACGGCGACATACCGCTAAAGCCCATGCTTGCCCACAGCAGCCCCCAGAAGTCCCGACGAAGCTGTTCCCGGGACTTGGACAGCGGCGTTGCCGGCCTCGACCGGCAGCACAGTAGGGACGACGTCTCTGCCGTGCCGCCGCCCATCTCAGCCGTGGGCAGAGAGGCCATGGTGGCGTCTACGCCGCCTGGGGAGCCGTCGCCTCTGGCGCCCCGACGCCTCTTTTCCGTCGGCTCTCTGGCGCAGTGGCCGGCCTCGCTGATGCGGGCCGGCCTCCGCGGCCTGAGAAAAAGTCCGCCGGCCGAAAAAGTAGCACCGCCGCCCACGGCCGCCTCCATTTCCGTTCTCATCTCGGTCTCGGTCTCGGTCTCTGGCTCTGCCACGGCCTCACGGTCAAGCTCTCCCCCTGCCTCGCGGCCGGTCGCCGCCACGACGGCCGCCCCGGCCACTACGGATTTCGATCCGCCGCCTGATCTCGCCAAAGGGCCGCCGCCTCTGCAGCGCTTGGTCGCCCTCGGCCTCCAGTCGGGCACTGTGACGTCGATCGAGGCGTGGCCAGACGAGGCCACGGACTGCGTGTAGGAACAAAACAACTGTTATTTATTAGAACGTAAAGAATAGAATCTAAATCAACTTTGACTGGAGCACATTCAACAGATTAAATGGACGACAAAATGAAAACCAACATGGTAATAAAATATGCAAGATAAAAGGCTTGCAGCCCGAACTAAATGACAAACTCAATTCAAAAATAAAATTTCCAAGCCCCTAAACTCCAGTCTTCCATGGCTGTCCAGACCCCTTCTTGGGCTGATACGAGCTCCAGGCAAACGCGTAAAACAATGGATCGAGATATGCCCGTGCCTCGTCTTCTCTCCCCCCCTATAGCATGCCCTTGCCCTTGCCCATGCCCAGACGGAACCCCTCGTTCTCGCCCGTGGTCATCCAGAACATGACCGACGCCAGGCCGGCAATGACGACAATGGTCAGAATGCTGGCACCGGCGCGGTCGCCCGTGGTAATGGCCTTGACGGTCGTGGTGGTCTTGGTGTCGGAGCCGGCGGCCGAGTTGCCCACACTGGTGCCGCCCGTCGTGTTGGTGACGGGCGGGCTGACGGTCTCGAGATCGATGAGCAGGCTCATCATGGCGCCCAGTGCGTTCATCTGCTGGCCGGCGCCCGTGTCGCCGTCGTACGAGGCCGTGGTCCAGCGGAAGCCGCAGGTACCGTCGGCATTGCAGTTCTTGATGGCGGCCGTGGCCGACGTCTTGAGCACCGGCATAATGGTGTCGTGCATAAACGGTGCCAGCTGAACGGCCACCGACAGCCAGCGGTGCAGATAGCACTTGTACGAGTACATGTCGGCCGTGCACTGGACCTTGTCGGTCAGCTCGCAAGCCATCTCAATGGCGATGCCGTTGGGGAAGAAGTAGGCCAGCGTGCGATTCGTCAAGTGCTGGATCTCCGTCGCCCAATTCTCCTGAATGGTGCCGTTGGTCTGTCATGTTAGCGATTCTGTCATCCCTCGTCTTCGCCATCGCATCCCTGACCTGGTTGTACATAAAGGCCGCGCCTTCAATCAGGGCCGCTGCCGTGTACGAGAACTGAGCCTCGTTGATGTCGGTGCAGTTCTTCTCGACGTGGCCGCCGTCGAAAATGTTGTACTCTTCGTCAATGTAGCCCACGGCTTTGATCCAGTCGTAGGTCTTGGTCGCCCAGTCCGAGTACGTCACGTTGCCCGTATAGCGGCCCAGGCGCGCGCCAATGTTGAAAAAGATGGCATTGGCAATGGTGTTCTTGTAGTCATAGCCATTGTTGGCAAAGGGGATCTGCCAGCGCAGGCCGCCGCTGCAGTTGGTCAAGTCCCAGCGGGCAGCCTGGGTGTTGAAGACGGCCTGGGCAAGGGCCAGCCACTGCGGCTCGGTCGAGTTGGGGTTCTCAAAATTGACCTCGGCCGCCAGCATGGCGGACATGCCCCAGAAACCCTGATCGTCGTTGCCGAGCGAGGCCGTCCAGTTGGCCGGCATGAAGCTGTTGTCGGGCGCGCCGGCCTGGAAGACGAGTGAGTACTTTGCTGTCGGGTTGTACGACTCGTCGCCGGTGTAGTGCCAGTAGTCAACCATGGTGCCCCAGAGGGCGCCGCCCTCCCACCAGTAGTAGTCGCCGTTTGGTGGCGGGCCGGGCAAGATGCCGGGAGTGTTGCCTGGAAAGCCAAGGGTCAGTCGAGAAGAGAGGAAATAAGGTGCTCTTCACAACCTACCGGACAGGTTGCCCTTGTAGTAGGACATGAGATTGTAGGCGACCGTTCTCATGCCAGCCTTGATCGAGTCTGGACGGTTAGCAGGCAACAGAGAGGAAATATAAAGCCAAGCAGCCAGTAACGAAGCCATCAAAACGCACCGGCTGACGTGATGTCGACTTGGATCTGGGCGTTGGCCGTCACGGCACAAGCGCCGAGCAGCAGCAGCTTGGCGAGAGATGCAGCCATGGCGACGCAAGAGGGAGCGAGGACGAGGCAAAGAAGACTGCAAACAAGGCTGAATGCGAGGAAATGTTGATCGTCTTGGCACTGCCTGCTGCGGCAATAGCGGCCTGTATTGCGTGTGGCTCTCAGCAAAGGTCGTGCCGACAGTAAAGACCGGTCAAACAAAGGAGCCAGTCGCGTCAAGGGATGGCGAAAGGGCCAAATTAAGGTCCCAGGAAAGTCGAAAAAGTTGATGCAGAGTCGAGCCAAGGACTGAACAGTATACCGTAGAAGCAGCCCAGAGGCTACAGAGAAAAAGTCACTGAATGACAGACGGCAAAGAAGTAAGAATATCGACAACAAAACTCGGGAAAATAAACGAGCGATACGATACAAAATGATTGCTTGGGCAAAGAAAGAGCATCACCAAAATGCCGACAGCCTTGAAAGCCGCGATGGAGGAAGGAAAAGGGGGCCCTTGCCCCACACCGTCTGCTGGCTATGCTCGTATTCCAGCAGAGGTACCTCAAGTCCTCGCCTAAATGCATACAGCGCCGAGGTACACAGTGTTTTGTAAGAAACCGGGTCTAGACGCCCGCCAGCGGTTAAGCGTAATTATAGCGTATGCTCCGGACTTTGGCTAGCACATGTATAAGCTGGGAATGGGGGGAAACCCACTAAAAGCAGAGTCCAGACCCAATTTGCGGCCCATAGCGAGCCATCCTGACACAGCAGATTGAGGCGCAGTCAGGACAGTGTGTGTACGGTATCGGAGATTAACTTGCGGTCCACGTGCACCTACACGTGACCTAACACTACCTGACCAGAATCGTTGGACGGAATTTTGCCGTGCAGCAGCAAAAGGCCAGTAAAAGATTCGAGCTTGGGGGCGTGTAGCGCGGAATCTGGCGATAAAGCTGTTCCTGATGTAGTGTGGAGCTAAATGCAAAATGGTTCCGAGATAGCCGTGAGATCTTGCGCAGGTACATTTCAGACAAAAAAGTAGTTGCAATGTATTTGGGTTAATTGTTAAGCTAGACAAACAAGCATTTTCGTTGGCGTGTTTTACGACAAGAGCAGAAATGAATCGAAAAACAAAACGTAGGTATTTGATTACGGACAAGAGCAGAAGTGAAACAAAAACAGAACGTTGGTATTTGATTATTTCCATGGGAATAATTACAGTGTACAACAGCATAGTGAAAGCATATTCCACTCTCCCAAACGATAGCAGCCAGCAACAAAATGGTATTAACTTTTTCGACGGTTGGGTTTCTGGCCAGCGTAGGCGCGGGTAGAAAAGGGGAGAGAGGAAGAGGAACTGAGGAGGAGGAAGAGAGTTCATGGTGGATGTAGAAGGTGGGCATGGCCGAGTATCGGCCACGGCGTGTTCCGAGGGCAAGGCGGGCACGGCGGCCATCTTAGATGGCGACCATGTGCTCGGGCTGGAGCTGGTTGACAATGGCGTCCTCGTCGACGTTGTGGGCGTCGATGCGCTTCTGGGCCCAGCGGCGCAGGCCGGGCACCTTTTGGCAGATGGCGAGCCCGGCCTTGGCGCCGGGCAGGTAGCCGGTGCGCTCCTCGTACATGAGGGCGACGACGCAGGCAATGATAAAGAGCCAGTAGACGTTGTAGGAGATGACGGAGCCGTAGGTGCCAGTGTTTTGCCAGCCCAGCAGGGAGTAGAAAATGTCCCAGCCGTTGTCGGTCTCGGGGTTGCAGCAGTTGATGTGCCAGACGGTCCACTTGATGTTGTAGGAGCCGGGGCCGCTGCCGGCCTCGGAGACGTCGGAGCCGACCTTTTTGACAAAGGTGTGGTTCTGCAGACTCCAGATGGACTTGGAGAACATGCCGGCGGCGATCAAGTAGAGCACGGCCGTGCAAAAGATGAGGAAGAGCTGAATGGTCATGTAGTTGCCGCCGCGGTAGAGAAAGTAGCCGATGAGCAGGGCCGCCAGCGCGCCCGTGATGACGGGGATGGGAAAGGCCGTGGCCGGAAGACTGAGCGACACGCCGCCGACAAAGACGACGGCCTCGACGCCCTCGCGCAAGGTGGTGATAAAGGGCAGGATGAACATGACGTTGCGGCGGCCCCAGTGGCGCATCCAGTTGCGCAGGCCGCCCTCGCGCAGACTCTTTTGCGACACGAGCGACTGGGCAATCTTGACGCGCCACTTGGCCTGCATCTTGTTGATGCGCAGCAGCGCCAGGCCCATGGCCGTGATGATAATGGTGGCGATGAGGTAAAAGATGCCCTCCCACAGGTCCTCGGAATTGGCCCAGACGTTATGGCCGGCACCGTAAAAGGCGCCAATGAAGCCGCCGCCAATGATCAAACATACCACCACGCCCGCCAAAGACCCGAACCATACCTGCCGCACGAGCCGTTTATACAGCTTGGCGTCCTGATCCGGGCCACCCAGCACCTGCTTCAGAAAAGACAGCAGCACCGAGATGATGACCACGGCTTCCAGCACCTCGCGGAAGACAATGAAGAAAATCTGCACGGCAAACACGTTTTTGCCCATGATGGCGGTTGGCTGTAGTGTGTGTATGTGTGTGTGAGAGAGAGTGTGTCGGACCGGGGGGTAGGTCGACAGACAAGCGAGAAAGGTGGACGGAACGGAGTGGAAAGGAGGGAGAGAGAGAGAAAGGAGAAGGGAGGGGAGGAAAGAAGGTCAAGGATAAAAAGGAAAAGAAGAAGCCAACAAGGGAAGCGAACAGGAGATGCAGCCAGGGCGTGAGTGTAGAGATGAAGAGGGACAAGGCCGATAAAAGGCGGCAGAAGGGGGAAAACGTGAACCAGGCCCGATGAAAAGACGCACCATCGACAGACACGGACAAGGTACTTGGCAAGCGGTACAGCGGTACTTTGGGCCCTTCTCCACGACGAAATCGGAGGAGGCTAGCCGGGGAGGACCAGGCAAATTACGGGCGAGGAAAAGAAGGAAAAAAGGCGCCAGGGCCCGAAAAAAATCTGATAAAAATTGATAAAAAAATGGTCGCTAGCGAGGGCCCGCCTGGCAAACTACTACCACCACCGGCCGACCAGGGTCGAAGTGGGCAATGGACCGAGGTTACGTCGCGGGTGAAGCTGCGTGTGAGCTGTACGAAGAAGCTGGTTGCTTATCAGATGCCCAATGATGCGCCCAACTATGCCTTTTGGCCGCCTTTCCTCTTTATCAATCTGAGCGGCCGTTTTTCTACTTTGCCGTCTCCCTTTGTGCTTTCCCACGCTTTCGCTTCATTGCCATCAACAGCCTTCATTGTCATCAACAGCCCCGTCACGTCGTGCTGCTGGCCCCCAATGTCAACCCGTCTGATCTGATCAGGTGGAGCGTCCAGCTGATTTGATTGTTTATGCTCTACGTTCTCGTCATTTCCGTGCACGGTTGGCCACTGCGGCATAAACTGAACGACTGTCCTCTCTGTTACGGCATCGTCTCTTGCCAAGCTGTCTTCGTACCAGCTACCCGGCCGCCAAGACTGCCAACGACGGGCCCATGTTGCATGAACTCGCGTGATACCGGCCGCGCCAGGACGCCAAGTGCCAAGAACAAAGAGGAGAAACAAGCACACCAAGCATTGCCCAGAAACGGCTAGGGGAGCCTGAGCAGGACAACCTCCCAAAGACAGCAATTTGCCTGCCGATCGGCCACGCCGCTCAGAGTCGCCGCTGAGGCGAGGCGTCGTGGTTCGACTGGCTCGCTGGGCTTAGTTCCGGGCGATTATCTTTGATCTTATCTCTACGGTGCCGTCATTTGTGCGTGTTTTCATTTTTTTCTTGTTTTCCTTTTTGATTTCCCTTTTGTTTTCCTAAACTTTGTCCTCTCGTCCGTGGCCTGTCTCTCTCGCCCGTGGCCTCACACCCTCACTTCCTTCTTCTCCTTCTAGATCCTTTTAGTCCCATTGTACTGTCAAAGACGGAATCCTGCCTACGTAAAATCTCCACCATGGTCTCCCGACTTTTCCTCGCCTGTTTTTAGGCCTGCAGCTAGTGCAGAAGGCCTGAAAGGGCGGATGTGGAAGAAGGAGGCCAATGGCGGCCATGTGCAGACATGTGCCTGTGCCGGCACCGGCCTGGCAACGGGCACGTTGGCTGGTGTGCTGTCGGCAGCGTTTCATTTGGCCGTGGTTTATTATCTGATCGTGCGATAAAATTTTCGGCGCTAATCAGCACGCTAGCCCCGAAACAGCGCTTGCAATCTCCCCGGAAAGCGCCCTCGTATTGGATTGCGTGCCCACTGGTGGGACGACTGGGCGCAACGTGCAGGGAAAACGCGCCATTAAAGTTATCTGATCCAAAGTTCAACATGCAGACATTTCATCTCCAACATCAGCCTATTTCGCATTACTCCCACGTCTTGGCTGCCTGGATTCTTGTCTTGGCAATGCTGGACTCTGCCTGGATTCTTGGCTTGAATGTTTCCAAAGCGTCGCTTGCGAACCTCGGCCGACTATATCGCGTCGATGGGATGCCAGGTCGGGATCCCGGCTTCGGACGGCTCTCGTAGTGTCGTCCTTCATTTCTGCGCGGCTCTCTGTTCATCACACACCATCACGCACCACCGTCAGCGCGGCTCTACGTTCATCACACACAATCAGCCATCTCCACCGACATCACACACCATCAGCCATCTCCACCGTCGACTATGCATCATCCTTCCCTCTAGTCTGGAAGGGTATTTCCTGCGGCATCTTCGCTTAACTCTAGCCATGCCTGGCAAACCGGCAGTGGCGTGCCAGCAAATTTCCATTCTCCCGCTCGTAGTCCAGCATGCCGCCATGGCCATGCCAACACACTTTTCCATTTCCTCTACCAAATGCCATTGTCCCACTCTAGCGAGAAGCAGGAAAAGAAGAAATTTCACGTCTAATGAGCAGCCTTAGCGTCCTCCCATCGGCGGTGCATACCCGTGGCCATGGCATCCTGCTGCTGTGCCTGCCAGCCCTGCGGATGCACCTCGTGGAAGACGACGATCACACGACCATCTGGCCGCTCTGGTCTCGGCCATGGGAGACGGCAGGTCCGTTGGCAGTTTGCAGTTTGCCAGTTCGGATATCGTTGCCGTGACAGATGCTGAAGATCGAAACATGTTGAAAGTACGGCTTCAACCCACCAGAAGTACGGCTTCGGCCCACTCCTATAGACCCGCCAGAAAGTAGTGTACGCTTCAAGGCACACTCATAAAAGACCCGCTAGACCTGGAGGGAAAATCAGGCAAAGAAAAAATGCCCAGAAAAGGTACTTGCGGTACCAGCAATAGGTACTCGGAGCCGCTGCCGCTAGCTCTGTCGGCTCCACTATCACGATCTAGCCGTTTTTGGCCGAACCTGGCCTTTTTTTTCTGGTTTTCTCGGTTTTCTTACGCACGTTGCTACCAGTAGCTCGGCCCACCCCCTGGCCAGCATTTCGCCGTGCTATCGGGCCAAGCTCTTTCCTGGGACATTGCGGTGCTCTGCCCTCTGCTTCCGGTGCCGCTCTTTAGCTCGCAATAGAAGCGACCCAAGCCAAGACTGATGCGGAACCATGGCAGACGTGGGGAGATGGACTGCAAGCTTTGCGGTCTCGTCGTAGTGCGGTAGCGTCTAGGATGGAGTTGTGCCTGGCTGGCCGAGTCCCTTGCCTTTTTTATCTGATCCGCTGGCAGAGCGGCATTGACTGATAATAACCCGCCTTGCCGTGGCCGTCTGTCGTGCTTTTGTCTGTGCCATCCGTCCTTTTCTCCTCGTCCTTCCGTGTCGCTCCGTCCTCTTCTTCTCTTCTCTTCCTCTCGTCTCTTCTCTTCTCTTCCTCTCGTCTCTCTTCTCTTCTCTCTTCTTCCCCTCTTCTCTTCTTCTCTTCTCTTCCTCTCGTCTTCTTCTCTTCATCTCCTCTCCCTTCCCTCTTCCTTTTCTTCCCTCTTCTCTTCCTTCTTCTCTTCCCTCCTCCTCACCCGTCCTTGACCTCTTGACCTCTTGAATCTTCTCACCTCCCAACCTTGCTTCCTCCCACCTCCACCCCCCATGGTTCGCCACGCTCTCGCCGGCGTGCTGGCCATGGCCGCCGCCGCCCTGGCCAAGACTGTGACGTACGACTTCAACGTCTCCTGGGTCAAGGCCAACCCAGACGGCCTCTATGAGCGCGACGTTGTCGGCATCAACGGCGAGTGGCCCCTGCCCATTATTGACGTCGACAAGGGCGACCGGCTGGTGGTGCACATGCACAACCAGCTGGGCGACACCAGCGCCTCCATCCACTTTCACGGCATGTTCCAAAACGGCACCAACGAGATGGACGGCGCCTCCATGGTGACGCAGTGCCCGGTCCCCCCCGGCAGCAGCATGACGTACAACTTTACCGTCGAGCAAAACGGCACCTACTGGTACCACTGCCACACCGAGTACTGCTACCCCGACGGCTACCGCCAGGCCCTGCTCGTTCACAATGACAGCGCGCCCTTTGCCGACCAGTACGTCAAGGAGTACGTCATGACGCTGTCCGACTGGTACCACGACATGCAAAAAGTCCTTTCCAAGCAGTTCATGTCGCTCTACAACCCGTCGGGCGCCGAGCCCATTCCCAACGCCTTTCTGCTCAACGACGGCCTGAACCGCACGTTTGCCGTCGAGCCCAACTCGACCTACCTGCTGCGCATCATCAACATTGGTGCCTTTGTCGGCCAGTACTTTTACATTGAGGGCCACAACTTTACCATTGTCGAGGTCGACGGCGTCTACACCGAGCCCCAGGTCGCCGACACCCTCTACCTGGCCGTCGCCCAGCGCTACTCGGTCCTGCTGACCACCAAGGACACGGCCGACGTCAACTACGCCATTGTCACCGTCGCCGACGCCGACCTGCTCGACACCCTACCCTCGGACCTGGCCCTGAACAATACCCACTGGCTCGTCTACGACGCCGACGCGCCCATGCTGCCGGCCAACGTCACGGCCGCCACCAGCGACGACCTGGTGCCCTACGACGACTATTTCCTGCAGCCCGTCGACGCCGTCCCGCTCTACGAGAACCCGGACCTTCAGATCAACGTCACCGTCTACATGGTCAACCTCATGACCGGCTACAACTACGCCATGCTCAACAATATCACCTACACGCCCCCCAAGGTGCCCACGCTTTACACCGCGCTCTCAGCCGGCAACCTGCGCACCAACGACGTCGTCTACGGCGAGTACACCCACCCCATGATCCTCGAAAAGAACCAGGTCGTCGAGATCGTCGTCAACAATGGCGACAGCGGCACTCATCCCTTCCACCTCCACGGCCACACCTTTCAGGTCATCAACCGCTCGCCCGGCTACGGGCCTCACTTTAACGACTACCTGGCCGGCGACCCCGTCTTCTTCGACCCGTCCAACCACTCCGACTACCCGGCCATTCCCATCCGTCGCGACGTCGTCGTCCTGCCGCCCCAGGGCTACATGGTGCTGCGCTTCATCGCCGACAACCCGGGCGTCTGGATCTTCCACTGCCACATTGACTGGCATCTGGCCTCGGGCCTGGCCATGATCTTTATCGAACAGCCCGACGCCATTCCCACCTCGGTCAGCATCCCCGACGACCACTACGCCGCCTGCGCTGCCGCCGCCGTGCCCTCTGTCGGCAACGCTGCCGGCGACAGCGCCGATTTCCTCAACCTCAAGGAGCAGAACAAGCAGCCCAACACCATCCCCGACGGCTGGACTTCGCGCGGTGAGGTCGCCATGGCGTTTTCCGTGCTGTCCGCCGTGCTCGGCATCATCTCCCTCGTCATCTACGGCCTGGCCGATCTCAAGCACGCCCATAAACCCGCCGCCGACACCGTCGGCCCGGTCGCCGTCAGCTACAATGACGGCTCCTCCGACCCGGACAAGGCCGTCAAGGCGTAATTTTTTTGTTTCTACTTTGTTATTTTTTGTTACTTTTTGCTATTTTTTCGTCTTGTTTGTGAGAAAAAGTTGCGTCCAGGACGCCTACACATATACCTATTCCCCTGTTTGTCCAGTCGGGCCGCAACCGCTTATTCTGTAGCTTGTGGTAGTAATGACACCAGTAATGCGTTGAGACCAGTACATGTACTACGTTCCAAACTGCCGCATCCACTCTAGACACTTGTCCGCCTCGCCTGCCGCCAATGGCTCTGCCCGTGCTGCCGCCTCGAAAAAGTCGTCCATGGTCAACGCCCGTGCAAGCACCCGCCCCCCCGGCACGGCCGTCCAGACCATGGCCTGCGCCCCGGCTTCGTCTGGCTCGCACGGCATCCACCAGCCGTCCCCGTCAGGGCCGCTGTTCGCGTCCACCCGGCAAAAGTGCGTCGCCGACTGTACCTCTTGGGCCGGCTGCCTCTGCGCGTCCTGCACGGCACGCGCCACGTCGCTGCCCGAAAATCCCGGCGTGCGCTGCGCCAGCTCGGCCGCCAGCGCCGCCTCGTTCCAGCCCGGGTTGGCCGCCTCGTGCGCCGCCGCCGCCGCCCGCCAGTCCTCGCCGCCGTGCAGGCGGAACAGCTGCGCGCGCGCCGCCTCGTCCGGCAGCGCAATGTACAGGCGCTTCGCAAAGCGCCGCCGCACCGTCGCCTCCAGCGTCCACGGCCGGCTGGTGGCCGCCAGCAACACGACGCCGTCGCCGACGCCGTCCAGCTGCACGAGAAACTCGGCCATGATGCGGCCCGCAGACGTCGCTTCGCTGCTGCCGCACAGGGCATCGATCTCGTCAAGGAAGAGGACCGATGGGGCCTGGCTGCGGGCCAGCGCAAACAGTTCGCGCACGAGGCTGTCTGTCAGACGCAAAGAACACACTAGCTGGACGCAAAAGACACTCACGCTTCACACTCTCCCGACCACCGGGAGGCCATGTCGCTAGCGCTGACGCTGAACAGCGACCAGCCTCCCTCCGAGGCTGCCGCCTTGGCCAAGTAGCTCTTGCCGGTACCGTCTGGCCCGTACAGCAGAATGGCGGTGCGCGGCTTGCCTTTGCCCTGGAACAGGTGCGGGAAACGCAGCGGGAACACGACCGCCCCCTGCAGCACCTCCTTGGCCGCCGTCAGCCCGGCCACATCGTCCCAGCGCACGTTGGGCGTCTCCGTCACGACGCACCCTTTGAGCGTCTCGCGCAGTGGCTCGTTGGCCACATCAGCACCAGAGCCAGCACTGCCCTTCCTTTCCTTTGGCTCGCTTGCCTTTTTAACCTTGTCGCGCGGCTCCAGAGACAGGTAATACAGCATGCGCACAAACTCGTCGTGGTCGATGCGGCCGTTGCCGTCCACGTCGCTCTTCTCCCAGATGGCGTTGAGCGAGTCCATGTCCAGGCCCGTATCCAGCAGACACCGCGAAGCCTCCACGGCCGTCATGTAGACGCGGCCGTCGCCGCGCAAGTCGTTCCACACGCCGTCGGCCATGTCGACAAAACTGGCGGGCACTTGGCACCGGGCCATGAACTGGCCAAAAGTCTCCCTTGGCAGCGCTTCCTGCTTCTGTGTTGACGGTGCTTCGGCCTCGAGTGCCTCGAGCTCCTGTACTTGCGGCTGTCTCCGCGGAGGGAGAGGCGGTGGTGCATTCAGAGGCCTGGGGACCGGGGGCCGAGCTGGTTTTCGAGCCGGGGCCGGAGCTGGTTTTCGAAGCGGAACGGTGGCCGGAGCTGCTGGAGTAAAGGTGCTTGGAGAATGGCCCAGCGGTGGCTGCTGGCCCGCCGCAATGTACTCCATGGCGTCGGCGTCCAGGCCGTCGGCCGTGGTGTTGTAGACAAACGAAGAGCGCCCGGCGACAATGGGCGCAAACTCGAGAAAGAACTGGCTGCCATCCCAGGGGCAGAGCACGGTGCGCTTGCTCAGGTAGACCATGGACAGGACAGTGCTGCCGGGGACGGCTTTGGCGCGCAGCTGCAACGCCAGCGTCTCGGACACGCCGGTCCAGCGCAGAGAGCCGTCGCGCAGACAGATCAGCACGGCTTCGTTGGCGCCAAAGAAGACGCTGCGCAAAGAGTTGGTCTGCACGGTGTTGCGCTTGGGGCCGGAGAACTGCAGCTGGTCCGAGGCCAGAGAGACAAATGCGTCGGGGAAGTGGCCGGCCGACTCGGGCGACAGCAGCGTGCCGCCATGGACGAGGATGACGAGATAGGCGCCTCCGGGGGCGAAGACGACAGAGTCGATGCGAGCAATGATGCTCGACTGGTGGCAGACGGCAATGGACTGCAGCACGTCGGGGCGGTTGGACATGACTGCGGCTCGTTAGGGCTGCACAAGACAAGCTGACGTCGGGGGGCACGAGGACCACGTACTCTTCCCATCGCGCAGGCCAACGCAGTAGGAGCCGTCGGGACTGGTGGACAGCCAGTCGATGCGTGTGCCGGCGCGGCTCTTGTTCTGGAACGGTTCGCCGAGCGTCGTCCATAGCCCTGCGAGGCTGGGGGGGAGTTGGCGGCTGATAGTTGAGTATTTGGTTCTCTTCTTTGCTCTCGCATTTCCTCTTTCTCGTATTCCCTCTTTCTCGCACACCTGTCTCTCCTCCCCTTTCTCTCCCTTCTTCCCTTACCTTGCGGAAAACACCTCATTTCCTATAGCCCACGACGCCTGGGACGGGCCGAAATAGTAAAACACCATGGCGAACACACGCTGGTAAAACGCGCAAAGTAGTCGTGGTGCAATGCCGGCGACGAGGCCACAACCCCTCCATCGTGGGCGTCGGGCGCTTTCTATTCTGCTCTGCTGGTTCGGCGGTGGCTGGACCTAGCCCGAATGGTGGCCAAGCGTGGCTGAGCAGCCCAGTGAAAAGGGTCATACTTGTAGCCTGTAGGAGGGCGAACTCGATCGGCCATGATAGCCGGCCTTGTCCTTTGATGCCATCGTTAAAGGCCTTGACCACATGTTCGTGCCGTTCTGTATGGCTCGAATCCGGGGTCTGTGGCGGTTTGATCCACAGAAGCGGTGCCAGGGTGAAGCAAAAGGTTAATCCTCGATCCCGACGTTAGTGCACGGCGCTGTCCCCCACAAGGCCCAAACGCAACGGCAAAGGGCGCTGCAGGAGTCAGGGAGAGATGGGCGTTATTCGTCTTCGTTTTCGTCTTCGTTCTTCCTTCGTCTGTCGTCTTGTCTTGCCATTGCAAAAACATTATCCTCCTTGTTGTCTCGCTCTCTCTTCACCTTAAAAGACCCTGCAGGGGGTCATTGCATCCACGTGTAGACCCCTGCTGTCCGTTGCCGCACATTGATATCGGCGTAGCGCCGTGTTGAGGCCGAATCTTGACTCGTTTCCCCCTGCCTTCCAACCTTCCGCTTGGGCCTTTTTGGCATCGACGTGCAGGCGAAACAGCGGATGCAGAGCCGCCGTGCAGCAGTGGAACGTGGCAGCTGGCCGGCAGCGTTTTGCTGTATGCTGTCTACACCATCCGTTTGCCTCTGAGCGGTTGCCAAAGGCCGATCCCGTGATGCTGATGAAACAAAGAGGAGCGCCTTCCGCTTGTGTTCCTTAGGCAGGCACGACCAGTGCTCCTTCCGTAGCGGTCACAGCTTGAGCGCTTATCCTCATATCAAGTCATATGCACTATCCTGGCCATTATCACGACTTTACTTCTCACACAAACAGCATTGATCATGACAGCCCAGGGTGTGGTGACACTTGCTCGCGCCAATAGCAACCGCCATGCCCCTTTTCTGCCTGACAAGGGGAGACCGCCCACCGTCTCTCTGAACGCTTTTCTGCTTCACTGATTGTTCCTTATCCCTTTGCTTCCTGATCTTGTTCTTTTTTCCACTCTTGCTTTGCGCCACGATCGTCATCTTCTTCCCGTTTTTCTGCTTGCCGCTTCGTGGGATCTTATCACCCTCATCTCTTCTCGATCATTCCGGCGTTACCCCTGCGTCCCCATACCCCTTGCTCTAGACCGTATCCACGCTAGCCGATCAGGCCAACAACAAAGGGGCACACGAGGGACGACAGGGGGGTCCGGCCAGAGAGGGAAAGGAGCGGCCGAATCGAGCGAGCAGGGCATTGGACTATTGGATTTGCCTTTAGGTTGGGCTGTCACTGGGCCGAAAAAAGGGAAAACGAGAGAGGGAAACCAAAAAGCCAGGCAAAATCACCAAACGAAAGAAAAACCACCCAGAAACACCCACTCATCAACAGTGGCAATTTCGGTCGGCTTGCTGCAGCTGCAGCTTGCAAACCCAACAGGCTTCTGCAGAAGGCGGTCGTTGCGTTCGATTTGCATACAGAAGAAACAAGGTCTCACCGGCATAGCTGCGCGTCGCTGTGCAGCGTAACAACGGTCTGTTCCCTGCTCATCCTTCTCGCTTCTCTGTCCTTTATTAACGCTTTTCTATTGCTAGCTTCGCTCCCTCCCTGCTCCGTCCTCCCTCTGTTGCCAAGATGCAAGCCGACGTCTCCCATCGAACTCAGCGACGGCGGCCAGACATCAACGCCAATTCATTGACGACGCGGCGCGAACGAGGCGACATTGATCGAGACCAAGACCCAGACGACCAGGACGGGGACGACCGGGACGACCGAGACGACCAAGAAAACGAGCCCCCGCGGACGCCGCCCAACCGCAGCTTGGCAACGGGCTCGCGGGCGCCCAAGCACAAGGCCGCCGACAGTGACACGTTTCTCGAAATGTTCACCGCCGTCGACGCCAGCTCCGGCCGCGAGAACACCAACATGCCGGGCCAGCGCGACTCGCACGACCTATCGCTGCCCTCGCGCAACGTGCGTGACTCGCTCGTGTCCAACATGCTGCTGTCGCTCGACCAGTTCTCCATGGGCGGCGCGCCTTCGCGGTCGACGCCCGGCTTTGACGACACCCACCTCTACTCGCTCTCGGGCAGCGTGTCCATCGCCGGAGGGGGAGGGGCCCACGACGATCTGCACCGCAGCAGCACGGCGCCCTCGGTGGCGCGGTATCCCGGCGGTGGAGCTGGCCCTGGCCCGGCCCCCCGCCACGGCTACTCGTACAGCTCCGACTACGAGGCGGCCGACGACGCCAGCCGCGTGTCGGGCAGCGTAGCCTCACGCGGCCGCCGCAGCAACAGCAGCTCGGGCTTCCAGTCCAGCCTGGGCCGCATCAACAGCATGCGCGAGTCGCTGCACCGCGGCAGCCAACCCGGGACGCCCCGGCTGCTGCACTCGCGCGGCGGCAAGGGCAGCAAGAGCAGCAGCACCAACAGCATCGACAATGCCGGCTACGCCCAGGTGCTCGGCAGCCAGCGCTGGGCCCACGGCTTTGGCGGCCGCTCGTCCAGCTTCGACATGGGCCCGAGGCCGGTACTGGCGACGGCTGCCTCTCAGCCGCAGCTGCAGAAGCTCCAGCAGACACAGCAAGCACCGCCACAGCGACCACACCAGCCGTGGCACATTGACTTTTCCAACAACTTTTTCAGCGACGCCTACGACGACGCCGCCCCGATGCCTACCGTTCCTGGCGGCCCCCGCAAGCTCGTCTCCATGCCCTCGATGCCGTCGATCCCCTCCTACCAGCGCCCGCCCCCGGACCCGGTCCCGGAACACGGCCCCGAACGACGCCGAAGTGTCCGCTCGTCCCGCAGCGCCACTGTCGGCCGCCAGACGCAGATCAAATACACCACTGCGGGGTCTGCGGCGGCTGCTGCGGCGGCGGCCGCCTCTGCTCCGCCCTTGCCTGGCCTCGACATCGACTCGGCCCCGGCTCCGCATGTGGGCTACGAAAAGTCCAAGGAGGTGCTGCCCCCGCCCACGGCAGTTCATCCTCCTCAACACAAGGACCGCCCTGGCTTCTTCCGCCGCGTCTTTGGCTCCTTCCGCGACACGGTCACCGGCAACGACACCCCTCCGCCCGTTCCCGCCGTCTCTCAAGCTGCGGCCGAGGTCTTTGCTGCCGCAGCCGCCCAGGCCAAGGCTCAGAGCGCGCCGCCCTCGCGCGACAGCCACCACTCCTCCCATCACGCCACACTGCAGAAGAAGCCCTCTGGCTTTTTTCGCCGTCGCAAAAAGAGCATCTCCGAAGCCGAGGCCCCGCCACCGCTTCCTGTGCCCATGCACATGCCAGGGGCGTTGTCCGGCGGCGCTGGTGCTGGTCCTGCTTCTGCGACGGCGGCTGCCCCCTCGGCGGCTGTGTCCGGCCATGCCCAGCTGCCGTCCCAGCCTCAGCCTCCGCCTCCGTCGCAGCCACAGCAGGCTGCTCTGCCACCTATGCCGAGACTGTCGCCCCCCGTCGACACCGACAAGGCCAGCCCGAGCCCGGTGACGAGTCTGCGCAAGGCTATGAGCCCCTATCTTAAAGGCAGTCCATCGTTCCCCAACGGGGCCACCGGCCTCGGCGTGTCCATGCCCTCGGCTGTGGACGACGATGTCGACAACGAGGACGACGACGACACGGCCTTTGACGAAGGCGCTGGTCCCGGGCCGGAGTTGGTGCTCTCCTCCCACAACAGCGAGGCCAACCGCACCGTGCGTGGCTTTTCGCCCGACTACGAGCCGTCGCCCAATGCTACGATCCGGTCCGTGGGCCCCGACCCGCCCAAGCCGCAGCCGCAGCCGCCATCGCGTGCATCTACGCGGCTTCTGGACACCCCGACCCGACTGCCGCCGCAGCCGCCACAGTCGCAAACGGCACACCCGGCTCGCTCGGGCTCCTTCCTTAGCGACAACAGCGACAGCGAGGACAGCTCCCGCCTCCGTCGCCGCAGCCGTGGCCCGCCCGGTTCGGCCGACGGTAGAAGCAACAGCTCCAAGCTGAGCCTGCCCATTGAAAGCACTTCTGGCCTATCGCCGGCCACGTCTCCCCGCCATGCCGCCGGCTCTGCGCTGCCGACGGCTTCCAGCATGCCGAGCCTGCTCAAGGCGTCGACGAGCAAGCCGATTGTGATTACCAGCGAGCCGCGTCGGTCGATTGACGAGCCCGAGTTCGTCATTGGCGATCCCACCGAGGACGACCGGCAAAAGGCGCTCAACATTTATGAGGGCAGCGAGGACTTTATCCAGAAGCAAAAGGCGGCCGCCTGGATGGGCGAGGAGGGGCCGGTGCGCCAGCGCACGCTGCGCGCGTACATGGACCTGTACGACTTTCGGCATCTCAGCATTATCAACGCGCTGCGCGATCTCTGTAGCCGGCTTGTGTTGCGCGCCGAGACGCAGCAGGTCGACCGCATTCTGGTGGCGTTTTCCAACCGCTGGGAAGCGTGCAATCCGAACCACGGGTTCAAGTCGATTGGTACGTTGTCGTTTGTCCTACTCTCTATGCTGTTACTGACGGACAGACGTTGTGCATACCCTGTGCTATTCCATCCTGCTGCTGAACACGGATCTGCACATGGCCGACATTGAATCGAAAATGACGCGCAGCCAGTTTGTCAAGAACACCTTGACCACCATTCGCCAGGTGCTGGCCGAGACCACGCCCGAGGTGTACAGCAAGCGTGCCAGCTTCCTCCCCCACAAGACCTCGGGCGCGAACCTCGGCATAGCCGCGGCGGCAACCGATACCAGCGACACCAACAGCCTGGCGCCGCCTTCGTCGGCCGGCCAGCCGAGCCGTCCCGAGTCGCCCCTGGGCCATCGCCAGCCGCACGACGACTGCGGGCCATTGGTCAAGGCTCCCTTTGAGGGATCCTATCGCGCGTGGGAGGCCCAGATGGAGATGGTGCTCAAGGACACCTACGCGTCGATCCGCGACGATCGGTTGCCGCTCTTTGGCGCGACCGGCAGCGGCGCGGCCGAGCACGGCGGAAACGGCAACGGCCATGGCCCGTCGAACCAGAGCCAGAACAACCTGTCGGTCATGGGCATGCTGAAGCGGACGCCGAGCGTGCTGAGCAAGACGCCGTCGGACAGCCAGGCCTCGACGCGCGGCCGCGTGGCCGAGACGTCGGGCACGCGTGCCGGGTCGTCTCGCTGGGCCTCCAAGAGCCGCTCGCGCGTGCGTGGCCCCATGACCAGCAATGGGCCCAATGGCTTCTCGTCGAGCCGCACAAGCTTCGAGGACGGCAACTCGATATGGAGTCCGACGGTGTCGTCGGCCACGTGGAGCCGCCAGTCGCTGGGCCGCACGCAGACATCCATGTCGATGGAGTCGTTTGGCTCGTCGTGGGGCCGCGGCGACTTCCAGCAGTCCATCGGCTTTGCCAACGCCCTCAGCCAGGCCATTATCCGCGAGGACGGCACGGGCAGTGGCGGCGGCGGCGGCGGCATCGGTCTTCTCGGCAACGGAAGCGGTAGCATTCTGGGCAGCAACCCGTCTCTGGGAGGCGGTGGCGCATCGGCTGCGCCGGCCACCAGCGCCGACGACCAGTCGGTGCTTGGCGGCGGTTTCCGAGGCGAGAGCTCTTTGCTGGACGACGAGTCGCTGGAGCTGGCCGGCCCGCCGTGGATCAAGGAGGGCCTGGTGGTGCACAAGCACCACCTCGACGGCCTGGACAAGAAGGCGCGCGACCGCAACTGGGCCGAGGTGTTTGCAGTGGTGCAAAAGGGCTCGCTCAGTCTGTTTTCGTTTACGCCCAACAAGTCGCTGCGCGCCAAGGGCCGCAACAACCGGAACAACGCGGCGGTGCCCAAGGGCGCCGTAGTGGGCGGCGGCAACTGGCAGGAGAACGCGACGAGTCTGGGCACATTTAGCCTGAAGCAGACGCTGGCTTCGGCGCTGCCGGCGCCGGGCTACTCGCGGCAGCGGCCGCACGTGTGGGCGCTGAGCCTGCCGACGGGCGCGGTGCACCTGTTCCAGGTGGGCACGCCGGACATTTGCAAGGAGTTTGTGTTGACGGCCAACTACTGGAGCGCGCGGCTCAGCACACACCCGCTGGTGGGCGGCATTTCCAATATTGAGTACGGCTGGAGCGACAGCGTGATCCACAATCCGCTGGTGAATGCCATGAGCAACGAGTCGGGCGTGGTACTGCCGCTGGCGCCGCCGGGCAGCAGTGGCGGCGGCGCGCCGTCGTATCCGCCAGCATCGCGTCCGGGATCCGCGGCGACGGGCCACCACGGGGCCACGGCGGGCGCCGGCCGGGCCAGTCTGCAGTCGCGGGGTTCCTTCCGGTCGGGATCGTTTGACTTTGGGCATATGCGGAGCGGGTCATCGTCGAGCGTGACGGGCGGGGGCGGCAACGGGGGCGTGGGCGGCGGCGCGGGCGCCATGGGCAGCAGCCGACACGGCAAGCTGCCGGGCGACCGCATCCACATTGCGGAGTGGACGCCGCCGACGCAGTCGCTGCGGCCGTCGAACGCGGGTGAGACACAGCAGCTGCAGACGCTGGTGGCGTACGTGAAGAGCATTGAGGACGAGCTACAGACGCACAACGCGCTGCGGTCGCCGATGCTGCTGGCGTTTACGCCGCGGGGCCACAATGCCAACAAGGCCATGGCCAACTGGGAGCGCAAGAGCTCGTACCTGCTACGGGAGATTGTCAAGTACCGGACGTATGTGGACTGCCTGACGGAGGCGGAGCGGCGGCGGGCGGAGATTTACCACGAGCGGGACATTGCACGGCGGGCGGCGCGCGGCGAGGACATTGCCGGCGACAGCGGCGAGAGCGACGGCGAGAGCGACGGCCATGCCGATGGCGACAACGAGAGCGAGGCCGACGGGGATATCACGCTGCGGCCATAATAGGGCTTGTCTTGTTGGCCTTTTCATCATGTTTTCTTCTTGTCTGTATTACTGGTCGGTTGTTTGTCTTTTACGATGTCGACGGCAGTGGCTCTGCTTTCTTGATTCTTGTGATTTTTCGTTCTTGTCTTTCTCTTTTTTCCTTTTTTCACTTTTTCACTTTTTTATTTTTTCACCTTTTAAATCCTTTTCCTTTTTTCACTCTTTTGTCTCCCTTTCCCCCTTTTGTCTCTTTCCCCCTTCTACCCATGTCTTATTCCTTTGGCAGAGCATAACGATGATTCTTTTGGTTACATAGTCATGACTTTAGTGAGTAACGTTGGGCCGTGCAGAATATCGGTCGCCACGGCCACGAGCATACTTTATCGTGAAACACATGATCTGTCGAGTGCAAAGCATGGCTGTCTTTGAACGCTGGTTATATCTAAAGAAGAGCAAGGCCAGAACTAGGAAAGATTAAAGAACGACGAAGCAAGCAAAACGGCCCGAAAACTGGTATTTACAGAACGCACCAAGTACTACGCAAAACACATCAGACATAGCGAGAAAGGACAAACGAGGGAGAGCGGACAAGGAGACGAGTGAAGAGAACGGAGAAGAGCCAAGAAAAAAACTCCAAGGAGTCGCCCGCCGGAAACGCCTCCCAGATGCAGGCTAGGCTAAATTCACAATGCAAGCGGAAGCCAGACAAGACACCACACTAGACGGCCACAATCCCCTCGCAGGCGGCCTCGACGGCCCGGCCACCCATGCCGGGCGCCGCGCGCAGCTGTGCCCACGACAGCGGCGTCGGCACCGCCAGACGCGTACCGTCGGACACGCCGTGCGTCTGCGCTGCTTCCGCGTAGGCAACCAGGGCGTGCGCCTTGTGCGCGCCGACGCCAGGCAGGCTGCCGAGCCGCACGACGTCGCGCGCATTGACCAGTTCCAGCAGGCGGCGCTTGCGCGGCGTCAGCAGCACGACGCGCGATTCGTCGTCGGCGTCGTCGGCGTCCTCGGTGTGGTGGCCGTCGTGGTCGTTGTCGGAACCGCCGGCCGCGTCGTCGTCGTCATAGTCCTCCATGCGCGGGCTCACACCCCGGCCTCGGCCCGGGCCTAGACTGCGGCCCCGGCTGCGGCTGCGCGCTGCCCGGCGCTGCTGGCTCCGCGCACGCGCTGCCGCCGCTGCCAGCCTATCCTCGCCATCGTCCTCGACGTCGGCGTCGGTTGCCTCGGCCGTGTCGTGGTCGTCGTCATCGGCCCGCGCCATGCGCGCCGCCTTGGCTGCCTTGGCCGGGCTCGAGGGAACACTGGCGGCCAGCCGTTTGCGCTTGTGCGTGCTGTGCAGGCCGCGGCTGCGGCTGCGCACGCCCGTGGCGTCGGCCGAGGCGGCCGCTGAAGCGGCCGCTGCGGCCAGCTTCGCCCGCAGCCGGTCCATTTTGCCGAGCAGCTTTGGCTGGCCCGGGAAAAAGGGCAGCGCCTGCTCGTAGCAGCGCAGGGCCGCCGCGTCGTTGCCGGCCTCCTTGTGCTGGCGGGCTAGCAGCAGGCACCGCAGCCCCTCGGCGCGGCCCTCGTCACCTGCGCGCGTGCTGTCCTCGATGCGCCGCTCCAGCGCGTCCAGCCGCTTCTGCACGGCGGCGTGCTGCTCGCGCTCGTCTGCGCCCGCGCCCGCGGCCGCTTGCTTGCGCTGCTCCTGCTCCTCGCGCTCGCGCTCATGTGCCGCCAGCGCCTCGGCCACCTTGCGCTCGACAATGGCCTCGATCTGTTCGGCCGAGAACAGGGGCGTGGAAGAGCAAGGCGCGGCCGTGGCCGCAGCTGTCGTCGTAGTCGCAGGAGCGGACGGCAGGTTTCGGGTGATGCTGGCGGCCGAGTGGGCGTGGATCGAGGGCCGCGCCAGCTTTGACGGGCGTGCATCGGCCGGGTCGGAAGGGCGCTTGCCGGAGCTGGTGCGGCGCAGCTGGGACAGAGGGCCCATGCGAGACGAGGCCGGCGTCGAGCCGGCAGGCGAGCGCGGCGACGTTGGCTGCGGCAGAGCCGACTTGGCGGCAGCTCGGTCCGTGTAGACGGAAAAGGCCTTGACGGGCTTGTCGGGCTTGTCGACCTTGTCGGCCGCTTTGGCGGCGGCCAGGCCGGTCTGGATGTTGTGGGCGTTGCTGGTCAGTGCACGCAGGGGCTGGCGAGGAGGCGCGAGGGCCGAGGCCGTGGCAGACGCGGACAGAGGGGCGGCAGGTCCGGACAGCGAGCGAGGGGGCATGCGGAAGACGACCTCGTTTTCGATTTCACGGACCTCGATGCGTTTGGCGCGCGAGCTGACATTGAGACTGCTGAGGGTGTCGAGGTGGTAGCTGCGGACGGGAGCGAGGTTGAGGATCATGACGGTGATGCCATTGTTCTGGCCGAGCGAGAGGATGCGGGTCATTTTGGATTCGCGGTAGGGGATGCGGCGTTCGCCGCGGGCAATGGCGTCGACGCACTGGCTTAGGACAAAGAGGCTCTTGTTGATGGCGGCGGACTCGACGAGGCGTTCGCGGCCATTGTCGGTGCGGCGGTTGTCCTCGGAGCCGGCCAGGTCAATGGCGGAGGCGGTGCTTTCGCGCACGCACAGCACCGTCTGGCCGTCGGCGTCGTGGGTGGTTTGGGTGACCTTGACGCGCAAAATGGCGTGGCTGCGGCTGCTGTGGGCGTTGAGCTTGGTGGCGGCCGTGACGCGGTTGTGGTTGGCGGCCAGGTAGAGCCGCTCAAAGTCGCGCAGGTCGGCGCAGGCCTGCTCGGACAGGCCGACGACGTGAGTGCGGTTGTCTTTTTCGCGCAGCGGCAGGCCGGCCGGCTGGCGCTTGTCGGGCGGCTCCAGCAGGTCAAAGACCTTGTCGTTGTAAATCTCATAGTAGGACAGCCGCACGTCGACCGTCGTGATGCCGTCGGAATCTTTTTCGATTTTCTTGCCGCGGCGGAAGACGAGGCTCAGCAGTCGCGGGATGACGCCGCGATCGGCCAGCTTGAGCCCGCCGCGCATGGTGTGCGTCTTGCCGGTGCCGGTGACGCCGTAGGCGAAGAGGGTAATGTCGAGGCCCTGGAAGAGGGCCTTGATATGCGGCGCGACTGAGAGGTGAGCAGGGAAAAATATAAAGAAAAATAAAGAAAAATAAAGAAAAATAAAGAAAAATAAAGAAAAATAAAGAAAAATAAAACAAGAATAAAACAAGAACAAAAAACAAAAGAACAAAAACAAAGAACAAAAAACAAAAACCTACCCTCTGCGTTAAACAGCTCTTCTTGCGTCGTCGACCGGTCGTAGACGCTGTTAAAGGTAAAGGAAAACTCTTCGGCCTCGTTTTTTGGGTTCGGGATCTTGATCACGTTGGCCGGGCGGCCCTCCTCGCTGCTGTCGACATGGACAATGACGTCCCTTTCAATCTCCTTGGCCAGCAGCGGGCGGATTCGGGCAACGACGCGGACCGACATGGCTAAACTCTGCGACTCATGAACGCGACAAGAGCAAGGGAACAGAACGTTGTCGAATGGGACAAGGAGAACCGTTGTCGAGCGAGTGGAAAGGGAAGGACAAGGAGAGCCGTTGTCGAGCGAATGGTGAGGGGAGTGAAGAATGAGAAACCGATGCGAAGACCATAAAGTGCGAGAGAAGCCAGGGCGGCGGATTCTCGGGAGCAAGTGTGCCAAGGTGAAGCAAAAGACGGTAAATCATAACAGGTGAAACGCGGCAGCGACCGTTGCTACTAGTGTATAGGCGGCACAGGCTACAGCGGTGGCTGGCTCGCTACAGCGCGTCGCGTCCGCTGTAGCCGCGCGTGTGGTTGCCCGCGGCAACAACGGTTTAGGCACGTTCCCGTTTGGTGGTCCCCACTAAAAAAGTCGGCCTAGTTTTTCCGATCGGGTTCCCTGTCCGGACGGCTGTCGAAGCTTTGCATGTCCGTTTGGCCGACGACGACGACTTGTTGTGTACCTCTCTTGTCTCGACGCAATGCCGGGCGCCTCTTTAGCGCATGCGGCACGGCCGTTGGTGCGGTCCGCCGCCGTGGCGGCCAGAACAGGCCGGCCAGCCGCCACAGGCCATTTTGTGTGCCGGAAATGCATTTTCTCAGCCGCCGCCGGACGTCGCAGCATCCAGATCCGTGCGGCGCCGGCGACCGAGTTCCCGCCCAAGGCGAGCGGCGACGCCTTTAGTGCGCGAGACGACACAGGTGGGTGGGGGCAAAGAGAAGAGAGCAGGCAAGCAGGCAAGCTAACCCACAGACGCCCGCTTCGAGGTGCTGGGCTCGCCCTACTCGCTGCTGTCGGTATCGCTGTCGGCGTCGCAAAAGCTGTATACGCGCCGCGGCACGCTGGTGTCGGTGGCGGGCAAGGCGGAGAACGCACAGTCGACGCTGGCGGTGCTGGCGCCGGTGCGGCGAGCGCTGCTGGGTCTTCCGTTTCTCTACCAGCGCATCAGCTCGACGACGCCGCTGACGCTGCTCATTGGCACCCGCGCGGCCTCGACGACGCTCTTTACGCTGCGGCTCGACGGCACTACGGACTGGGTAGTGGCCCAGCGCCACGCCCTGCTGGCCTGGACGGGCCACCGGCTCACCGTGACGCCGCAGCGGCACCGTCTGGGCGGCGGCAGCGGCGGTCTAGACGGTCTCGGCCTCGGCCTGGCCCACTGGGGCAGCTCCTTTGTCACGGGCCGCGGCCTGGTCGCGCTGGCCGCTCCGGGCTACATTTACCCGGTCACGCTGGCGGCCGGCGAGGAGCTCGTGGTGCACCCGAGCCACGTTGTGGCCTATGCCGTGCAGCAGCGTGACCAGGCCCCTCGCCCGTTCCGATTCCGGAGTGGTCCGGGCGACGTGGCCTCGGCCGCCTCGGCCGCTGCCTCGTCGGCCGCCGCGTCCGTGGCCCAAGCCACACAGCGCGTGGGTCTGCGCCTGCAGGTGCCGCGCGCCGTCGAGCCACCCGTGCGCCAGTTGCAGGGCGCGTGGCAGACGCTGCGCGCCTCGGCCGTCTACCGGGCCACGGCGCAGGCGCTCTATACGCTGCGCACGCTGGTGCGGCGCACCATTTGGGGCGACCGGCTGTTTCTGCACGTGCGCGGGCCGACGACGCTGCTGCTCTCGAGCCGCGGCGTGCGCATGGCCGAGGTGCTGACGCGCGACGACGTCAACGACGTGGCCGACGCCGAGCCGGGCGTGGTTCCGGCGGCAGCGCCCGAGACCGCCGCCAAGCTGGACATTGGTGTGGCGGAAGCGGCGCCGGGCGCCCAGGCCGAGCTGGCCGAAGCCAAAGACTTGAAGGACTTTGTTCGCTAGGGCAAGATTGTACATTACGTCAAGGATCCGGTAAAGGCACACAGTAAAGGCAGAATTGCATGAAAAGGCATCACATACAGAATTGCATGTAAAAGGAATAAAGAATACAATCGATCGTGCCGACTCTTGTCAAAAGAGCGGAAAGTATCGTGTCATGGCAGTCGAGCTTGATCCCGGCGAGTACACACATCATCGGACTCACGTGCTATACCTCAGACGGAATCGAAGTGGAGTCTGTTTTTCGGATCCCGGATGGATGTCAAAGGTAATGCTTGATAAAGGAGTTGACCTTGGCCAACAGCTAATCAGCTGCTATATTATGCGCTGTTCCGGCTAGCCTCCATCGTGCCGCACACGGAGCTTCAGCAAGCCCTAAACCCTCGCCATGGACTACGCCCTTGAGCACCGCGAGAGCTTCGTCGGCTGTCCGATCGACGCCCTGCCGACGCCGGCTCTGCTGCTGCGCCGGTCGGTGTTGGAGCGCAACGTGGCTCAACTGCTGCGAGACGTGGAAGCGACCGGCCTCGACTTCCGGCTGCATGTCAAGACGCTCAAGACGCTCGAGATGACACGCATGGTCCTGGCCGGCGCAGGGCACCGCAAAGTCGTAGTCTCGACGCTGGCCGAGCTGCGCGGCGTGTTGCCGTTGGTCGAGGAAGGACTCTTGGAGGAGGTGAGCTTACAGGCGTGGCCTTGGAGGAGGGGGTTCAACAGGCTGGCCAGAAAAGCAAGCTAACAGACCAGGTCCTGTACGGCATTCCGGTCCCGCCCGGCCAGCTGCCGGAACTGGCCCGTCTGCAGAGGCAGGTCCGCATCGCGCTCATGGTCGACAGCCCGCAGCACCTGGACGCGCTGGAGCGGTTTGCATCCGAGACGGCGGCGCCGTGCTGGCCCGTCTTTGTCAAGCTCGACGTCGGCACCGGCCGGGCCGGACTGCCGACCGAAAGCCCGGCGCTCGAGGCTCTGGTGGAGCGCGTGCTGGCCGCATCGGCATCGACGGCGCCGACCCCCCCCGCCTACGAGCTTGGCGGTTTCTACTGCCATGCCGGACACTCGTACGGCGCCCGGTCCGTCGACGAGGCCGAGGCAGCACTGGCGGCCGAGCTGGCGGCCGTCGTAGGCGCCGCTGCCAAGTGGTCAGCGTCGGCCACGCGGTCGCAGCCGCTGGTCCTCTCCATTGGGGCCACGCCCACGGCTCATGTGGTGCGCCGCCTGCAGGCCTCTTTGCAGACGGCGCAGCAGCAGCGGCTGCCCGGGGTGCGTCTGGAGCTGCACGCGGGAAACGCGCTGGCCAACGACCTGCAGCAGCTGGCCACTGGACTGGTGTCGCGGGACCAGCTGGCCGTACGTGTCGTGGCCGAGGTCTGCGGCGTCTACGCGCAGCGCAACGAGGCGCTCATCAATGCCGGCACCCTGGCCCTGTCCAAAGAGACGGCGGCCGGCGTGCCTGGCTATGGCGTGGTGGCCGGCAAGCCGGGATGGGTGGTGCAGCGCATGTCGCAGGAGCACGGCATCCTGGCCTTTGACCGAGCGGCAGCCGGCAACGAGGCTCTGGGCGGCGGAGACAAGGCGCTGGCCGACGAGGCCGCGTCGGTGGACAGCGTGTTTCGCATCGGCGACAAGGTGGTGCTGTACTGCGTGCACACGTGCATTACGTCTTCGGCGTATCCAGTCTACTTTGTCGTGGACGACAAGGACTGCGTGGAGGAGGCATGGCTGCCATGGAGGGGGTGGTAGTCTTGGTTACGGATAGTACGGGAGGTACGGGAAAATAATTTGATTTAAACAGCTTCCCAGCAACTACGGACTCGTCCGCACAATCTTTTTCAACTTGGTGGCCGGCTCGGCAAACTCGACGGAAATCGGGGCCAGCGGCACGCCGTAGTCGTCGTAGGAAAAGGTGTGGGCGTCGTCGTCGGCCACCATCCAGCGGCGGTTCCTGAGGTCGCCGTCCTGGGCGCGGTCGAAAAAGTTTTGCGGTGCAAAGACGATGCTGCTGACGGCCTCGGTGAAGAGGGTGACGGGAATGTCCTCGGCGCGGGTAAAGTGGTGCATGCCGAGGTTGAACCAGAGGACCAAGTCCTGCTGTTCGATGCTCTCGCCGTCCAAGAAGCGGCCAAAGTCGAGCTGCGGGTTCAGCGGCAGGTTGACATTGTGGATGCTATTGGCCAGCGGTTCCGTGTCGTGCTGGCGCGTCACGGCCAGGTCGGACTTGAGGAACTGGCTGTTGCGCAAGGAAAAGGGCGACCGGGCCTGGCTCAGGTGCATGTTGGAGCGGCCGGGCACGACGCGGTAGCCGCGTTTCTGGCCCCATTGGTTGGTGTGGGCGGCGTTGACGAGGCAAAACATGGTCTGCCCATTGGCGGCCCAGTCAAAGGTGGCCTCGGTCGGGGCCAGCCGGGCGGCCGCCTCGTACTGGGGAAAGGAGCCGAGCTCGGGGTACCAGGGCTGCTGCTGGTCGACGGTGCGCAGCTCGGTGACCTCGAAGCTGTTGGCGCTGTCGACCAGGTCAAAGTCGGCCTTGAAGCTGATGACGTGGTCGTGGTAGGAGCCCTGTGTAGCGTTTTGCACGCGCGGGCCAAAGCGAGCCTGGTCCGGGTAGTAAAAGGAGGACATGAGGTAGCCCGAGGCGCGCACCTCGACCTCGAGCGCGCCGTCCTGGCCAAAGTGGTAGCTAAACATGTAGTCGTAGTTGCCGACCGTCGCGACAAAGCGCACCGTCAGCGCCGCGCCCTTGACCACGCCCAGGTTCTCAAAGCCGTAGGCGCCGCCGGCCTCGCCGCCGTCCTCGGTGCGCCAGTTGCCGGCCCGGTGCCGCGACAGCGGGTGGCCCGTGTCGTGCTCAAACAGACAGACCGACTGCGGGTGCACCACGGTTTCGTTGCCCTCGAAAAAGCTCACGTTCCAAAACGTGCTGCCAAAGGGGCAGTCAAAGCCCTCGACGAGCGGAAACAGCTGCGCCCCAAAGCTGTAGTAGGTGTCGTGGAAGAGCGTGCCGGCCGCCTTGGGCTGCCGGCCGGCGTACTGCGAGGCCGCCTCCTGCATGGAGAGCTCGTAGAGCACGCGCTCGCCGCGGAAGCGCACGTCGTAAAACTGCAGGCCGAGCGGCCGCGTGTGCGTCAGGTAAAACGTCCAGCCCATGTACTCGACGTACTGCTCGGCCGCGTCGACGCGGTACCGCTTGCCGCCCACCTCGAGGCTCTGCGGCGCCGGCCGTCGCTCCAGCGGCCGCTCGCCCAGGCTTGGCTGGTACTTGACGAGCGCCCAGTCGTCGTCGCGGCCCTGCTGCACCTCGCCATTGGCCAGCTCGCCCGCCTCAAAGGCCGCCCGCAGCGCCTCGGCCGTGGCAAAGAGCCGCGTCCGCGTCACGTAGCCGCGCAGCGTCCACTGCCGCACGTCGCTGCCCGTCCAGTGGACCAGCACGTAAAAGTCAATGGGCAGCGCGTACGTGGCCGGCCCGGGAAAGTTGAAGCCGCAGTGCAGGAAACCCTGTTGGCCGTCAAACGACGAGGGCGTGCCCACGGACATGCGCAGCGTCGTCCTCTTGTCGTTGGACCCGAAAAAGCTCGCGCCGTCAAAGAGCGCCGCCAAAATATCATTGACCGGCTGCATCGCCTCGGCCACCACGGCGTCCTCGGCCGCCGCCCGCGCCCGGTCGTAGCCGCGCGCATTGTACGGCGCCGCCCCGCCCATGGCCGTGTTGTAAATGTAGTCGAGCTTGGCCAGACGCGTCTGCGCGCCCACCGGCAGCGGACCGACCATGTACTCCTGCACCACCGGCTCCTCGCGCGCCCCCTCGAACACGACGGCACGCGCGTACGGGGCCGGCTGCCGCTCGGCCGCGCCGCCCTCGAGCCAGGGTAGCACCGCCGACTTGTTCAGCGGAAGCGTGTCGATCCAGTACACCGAATTGTCCGTCACCTCGGCCACGGCCGGGTCCGTCAGGTTCAGCCCTTGCGCCGGGTTGTGCAAAAAGGCCCACACGTCTGCATTGTCCTGCGACGAAATGGGCGCCCACACATTCGGCCGCGGCGCCTTGACCGTCGGCGCCGGCTCGTACAGGTTGAGCTTGTGCTTCACCGCCCCCGGCTCCGGGCCGAGCCGAGCCACCCGCACCACCCGGATCTCGTAGCCGGCAAACGACAGGGCCAGCCCGGTCAGCACCACCACCGCCACCGCTACCACCACGCGGACGGCGGCCATGGCCGTCCGCTCCGACAAGGAGGGGCGTCTTGCCGCCCGATGACGGCCCTCGTCGTCCTCGGCTCCGTCCGGACACTTGCTGTACTGCTCGGCACCGTCCAGCCGGGGCCGGTCGGAAAAAGGCGGCGCCATGTTTACAGATGAATGACTCAAAAATGCTCCTCAACAGCAAGATGCTCGAGCTGCTTTTGAAGCGATGCGGAGATAACAAAGGACCCAAGAATGATAGCCAAAGCGCTGCCTTTTCTATCAAAGCACTTATCTCTCTGGCATGCAACCAACCCAAACCGGCAGTTCGTAGCGACTGCTGATCCAGATACCGCCAATCGCTGAAAAGATACGAATGGTCTTACACAGCATTTCCTATCGCTCCGATGCTGTGGGGTTGTCTGAGATAGTGTCTTGATTCCGGCCAAGGGATAACACGTCGAGTCCTGGCAGTAGCAGACATAGGTGGCTCTATCTTGAGCAAGACATCAAGGTGGCTCTATCTTGAGCATAGACATCGGCTCACTGGATAGCTAGGCTTTGAGCGGCTTGTGCTCTAATCGGCATCCAAGTGACTGTTGGTAGTATTCCTCGGCGAGTCCATGTAGTTTGGCGTGTGAACAAGTCCAGCGAAGCTTCCAAGACGATGTCAGATTGAATGGGAGTGACAATGGCAGTGACTGCTTGGATGTATACATAGCGTGTCCAGTATTTATATTTGGTGCTCTCCATCAATGGAGCAATGACGAAATGCCGAAACGTTATTGTTCATGAATGGACTCAGGCCGTGTCCATGAAACCAACTCAAGGACGGGCCGGGGTTCTCATCATTGACGACTGGCTGTAACCACGAACGCTCGATGCCGAATCAGGCAGATGCGCCGGTCCGCGGGATTCCGCGCAGATATCCGGGCCGGCCATCAGTAGACGCGGCCAATCACCTATAGCCTGCAGACTAGTGCCGGCACAGCCGCCCAGAACCCCTCCAGCAAGAGCACATCGACTCAACATCAACAGCATAGGCATTCCTGTGGCCACCAGCATCAGACAGTCAAAAGGAGGCATTTCTACTACGCCACCAGCATCAGTGTCACAGTCAAAAGGCATCCTGCGCCACCATGACCTCTCTCACTGTCATTGGCGACGACGAGCAGGCCGAGATTGTCATCCACCCGGCATGCACCGTCTCGGCCATCAACCCGCTCATCTACGGCGGCTTCACAGAGTGAGTAACCCCGCCCTGACGGCGCTGCTCGCTGACCGTTCCAGACACATGGGCCGCTGCATCTACGGCGGCCTCTACGAACCCGAGAACGCACACGGGCTCGCAGACGAGAACGGGTTCCGTACCGACGTCATGGACGCCTTTCGCGAGCTGCAGGTGCCCGTGGTGCGCTGGCCCGGAGGCAACTTTGTGGCCACGTACCACTGGCAGGATGGCGTGGGCCCCCGGGAGAAGCGGCCGGCGCGGCCGGAACTGGCCTGGTGCGGCCGCGAGAGCAACCAGTTTGGCACAGACGAGTTTTTGCACTGGTGCCGCACGGTCGGCACAGAGCCGTACATTGCGCTCAACTTTGGCACCGGCACGCTGGACGAGGGTGAGTGTCTTGTTGTCTTGTAGACGGCATGCAGATGCAGGACAAGGCCGGCTAACACGGCGGCAGCCCTGGCCTGGCTCGAGTACTGCAACTCCCGCTCCGACACGTACTATGCCAATCTGCGACGGGCAAACGGCCACGAGGAGCCGTACGGGGTCAAGTACTGGGCCTTGGGAAACGAGGTTTGGGGTCCCTGGTACGTCAAAGGGGGGGGGTGACAAGGGCCGACCTCTGTGCTTACACTTGTCCAGGCAGATTGGCCAGATGACCAAGGAGGACTATGCAAAGAAGGCGATGCAATGGGCCAAAGGTTGGTTCGGTCTCGTGCATGCCTTGACGTTTCCTTGCTGACCTGGAGCGCTCAAACGGCTGGACCCGTCCATTGTGCTGGTGCTCTGCGGCAACAACGGCTATAGCGACTGGGATCGCTATGTGCTCGAGGAGTGCATCACCGTGATCGACATGCATTCGATCCACCTGTACACGTCGAGCCGGCAGTGAGTGTCCAACAGCCTCGTATTCTCTTCTCCTTCACCTTGTCCTATTCTCTTCTCCTTCACTTTGTCCTATTCTCTTCTCCTTCACTTTGTCCTATTCTCTTCTCCACCACTTCCGTCTGACTTTCCTGCTAGCCATCTCCCCAATGTGGTGGCCCCCCTGGCGGCCGAGCGGGCCATTCAGGTGGCCGCGTCGCTCATTGACCTGGCGCGCATCCGCCCTCACCCGATTACGACATGGCCGGAGCGGCCGTCGGAGAAGCCGCGCACGCCGCAGACGCCAACCATTTGCTTTGACGAGTGGAACGTTTGGGACCCGGAGCGGTCGCCGGGCAACGACGGCGCCGAGGAAAAGTACGACGTGTCGGACGCGCTCGCCGTAGCCGTGTGGCTCAATGTCTTTGTGCGCCAGAGCCGGCACCTGGGCATGTGCAACTTGGCCCAGAGCGTCAATGTCATTTCGCCGCTCATGACGACGCCGCAGGGCCTGGTGCGCCAGACCACCTACTGGCCGCTGCTGCTCTTCTCCCGCCACATGCGCGGCCACACGCTGGCCGTGCACCTGCGGTGTCCCGTGTGGCGGCCGGCCGGCCGGGACGCCGAGACGACAACGGTCCCCGAGTGGCTGCAGAGCACGGTGCCCATGCCCTGGCTCGACGTGGCGGCGGCGCGCGACGAAGACGGCTGGATCAACCTGGCCGTCGTCAACATTTCCGAGACCCAGGACCGCGCGGCCCGGCTGACCGGTCTGCTGCCGGCGGTGACGGCCCCAGGGGGGGGGGTGGAGGTGTACCAGGTCGGCGCCGATTGCCACTCTGTGCGCCAGAGCAACAGGACCGGCGACAAAGTTGGCATCACCAAGACGACCTGGGACGGTGCCGGTGGCGTCTACACGTTTCCCAAGCACTCGCTGTCCCTGCTAAGATGGAAGTCTATTTGAGGTGTAGTTTACGAATACAGATATGGTGGTGTCGTGATATTTGAGTACGACGAGTAGAGATGGAACTCTTGAAATTTAGCGAGTTTGCAATGGTTCAAATCTTGCCTCTCTTGTCTTTGAGAAGAAGCCGCATGCCAAAGAGAAAGATGGTGCCCACGGTCAGCGCCAGAGCGGCAAACAGCTGGCCCTTCCAGAAAACGGCCGTCTCGAGGTCGAGAAGGGCGCCGGCCATGGGATTGCCAATCAGGGCGCCGATCCCGCCAAAGGCAAAGACCATGCCCAAGCGAGTGCCGACAAGGCCCATGTGTGGTGTGATGCGGGTCACAATGGTGGGCGGCAGCGACACGAGAGCGCCCGAGGCGAAGCCGTAGAGCACGGCAAAGACAAGGGTGCCGGGGACGTTGTGGATGCCGATCCAGGCAAAGGCCAGCACGGTGGCGGCGAGGCTAATGGGCAAGACGGTATGGACGGCGCCAAACCGGTCGGCCAGCCAGCCCGGCGTGATGCGGCCAAAGACGGAGCCGGCATTGACAAGGGCGATGCTGTAAAACGCAATGCTGCCGTCGTCCTGCAGCGAGGTCTGGAAAAAGGTGGGCAGGTAGAAAAAGGGCAGGTACAGGCCGACAAAGGAAAAGAAGAGGCCAAAGCAGAGCAGCATAAACGGCGCATCCCTCCAGGCAGAGACAACGACCAGAGGGCGACACGGCGCATCCCTCACGGCAGAGACATCGGCCAGAGGACGGCTTGCGGGCGCCAGCACCGTCGGAGCCTTGCGCCTCTTCATGGCGGCCACGGCAAAGCTGTTGCCGGCCAGCACCAGAAAAGCAATCACACGGGTCGTCCAGCCAAAGCCGATGCGATCAACGAGCCGGTGGAAGACAATCGGATAAATGACAGCGCCTAAGGTCAGCGGGGGTCGAAGCAGGCTAATAAAAGACAAAAAGAAAAAACAGCACACCAATGCTGCCGCCCGAGGCGACAAGGCCCGTGGCAAAGGCCCGCCGGGTGGTAAAGTAAGTGGCGACAATGGCAACGCTGGGCAGGAATTCAAAAGCACAGCCGACGCCGACAAGCACGCCTTGGGCCAAAAAGATTTGATAGTACTGCGAGGCCAGCGAGGTCATGACGAGGCCAAAGACGACGCAAAAGGTACCCAAGAGAAGCAGGCGACGAAGGTGGCCCTTGTCAAAGAGGGGGCCGACGACCATGCCCATCAGCAGAATCAAACAGCCCTGGACGGTGCCGATCCAGGAGATGGACGAGGCCGAAAAGGCGGAAAGCAGATTTTCTTCGTAATAGGTCTGGTAGACGCCAAACGTGTTGATGATGCCCCAGGAATTAAAAAAGAGAAAAAAGCCACCGGCCACCTGCAGCCAAGCCATGCGGCCGCCGTTGGGAGGCGTGTTCTCTGCATCTGGCGGCACTGCATTTTCAGTCTCGGACGGAGAAGAGGGATCTTTGTCAGACATTATAGAAGAATAACTGAGGTTGAAGCACTTGTAACCAATTGAACCCTGTCTTTAAAAACTAACGCTGTTGAAACACTTGTAGCCTGTAAACACTATGAACAATCCCATCTGTCCTACAGCCCTACTTTATATGCCACCTCACGATGCTCTTCGCGATGATTGCCAATGCTTTCGGAAACGGGACGGAACATTTCCTATTTGGGACGCTTACAAGCTGAATAATACAGGATGACGTAGCTCGAGAGATGCAGACACTACACTTTAATGCAGGTACTTTTAGGACGTTTTATGCTTAATCAAGTCTGCAGGACCTCTTAGTACGTTCTGCTTAAATCAAGACCTCTTAATACGTTTTGCTTAAATCAAGACCTCTTAATACGTTCTGCTTAAATCAAGACCTCTTAATACGTTCTGCTTAAAATAGGCCAAAGGGTTCCCATTCGGTGTCTATTTGGAGTAGTTTGTAAGCATAATCTCCATCGAGTGGAAGCCACTGGAGCAAAGTTGGGAAAAGACCAAGAGTAAGCGACATGCAGTATTTTGGTTATTAATACGGAACGGGGGCATCTTATTATTGTAGTACGACGTTGAGACGGAGTAAAGCTGCTATTCCATTGCTTTCTGTGGCAGACTGATGGTTTTGCGGAGCGGAACAGCGGAGCGGAACAGCGGAACAGCGGAAGGCCGCTTCTTGGACGGAAGCAGGAAGTTGATGCATGATCCTTTGCCGTGTTGATTGTATATAAGGCACGGGGGATGGCTGGACAGGACGAGATGGTTGAAAGACTACAAACTACAAAGGCGATCTCTAGTTATTTTTCTCCTGTTATTTCTCTCATTGTATTTCATCTTGCTGGACTGCGTCTCACAGTTACTTCATCTTCTGGACTCCGTCTCACCTGTTTATCTCCTGGACTTTCTCTACATCTTTCGCAATACACAATGAGCTCCCAAGAACAGCCTAGTGTCCGGCCCGCCGACAGCCGGCTCTTCCAGCCGATCAAGGTCGGACGGGTGACGCTGCAGAACCGCATCGTCATGGCCCCCCTGACGCGGTACCGCAACAGTGATGATCACGTGCCGCTGGCCATGACGGCCGAGTACTATGCGCAGCGCGGCAGCGTGCCGGGCACTCTCATCATTAGCGAGGCCACGGGCGTGTCGCCGGCCAGCGAGGGCCACCGCAACGGTCCCGGTATCGGCAGCAGCGAGGCCCAGGTCGAGGGATGGCGCCGGGTGACGGACGCGGTGCACGCCAAGGGATCCTTTTACTTTCAGCAGCTCTGGGGCATGGGCCGGTCGGCCGACCCGACGTACCTGGCCGAGCGCGGCTTCGATTTCGTGTCGAGCAGCGCCGTGCCCATGAAGGAGGGGGCCCCGACGCCGCGCGCCATGACCGAGGCCGAGATTTTGGCGTTTATTGACGATTTCGAGGCCGCGGCCAAGAAAGCCGTGGCGGCGGGCGCCGACGGCGTCGAGATCCACGGGGCGCACGGCTACCTGCTAGACCAATTCCTGTCGGACCAGGTCAACCAGCGGACCGACGGCTGGGGCGGCTCGCTCGAGAAGCGCGCGCGTCTGCTGCTCGAGGTGGTGCGGCGCGTGGTGGCCGCCATTGGTGCCGATCGTGTCGGGCTGCGGCTGTCGCCGTACGCGGGCTTTCAATCGGCGCAAAAGACGGACATTGAAGGCACCTACTCGTACGTGGTGGCCGAGCTGAAGAAGCTGCCGCAGCCGCTGGCGTACCTGTCGCTGGTGGAATCGCGCGGCGACCCCGAGGTGCTGGTGCTGGGTGTGCCGCAGATCAACAAGGGCCGCACGCTCGACTTTATCCTCGAGGCCTGGGACAATATCTCGCCCGTCATTGTGGCCGGCGCCTACACGCCCGAGTCGGCCGCCGAGGCCGTCGAGGGCCGCTATGCCCGGTGGAACGTGCTGGTGGCCTTTGGCCGCCTCTTTATCGCCAACCCGGACCTTGTCTTTCGCATTCGGCACGGGCTGCCGCTCACGCCGTACAACCGCGCCACCTTTTACGTGGCCAAGTCCGAGGTCGGCTACACCGACTATCCGTTTAGCGACGAGTTTTTGGCCGAGCAGAAGGCGGTGTCGGCGTAGGCATCTTGTTGGGAGAAAGCCGTCGGCGTAGCTAGGATCTGCGAGAGCAGACCGTCGGCATAGCTAGAATCTGCGAGAGCAGACCGTCGGCGTAGAGATGGATAGATGGCATTGAGGCTCGATTCGAGCTGGACGGCGTTTTATCTGGGATTAGCATAGACGTAGATTGATGAGAAAATAGCTAGACACGAATACACTGCACTAGAAAATAGCGTCATTTTTAACTTGCCACCTTGCGTGGCAAAGCAGCCTGCCTTTTGGCTTGTCGCCCCGGCTCGAGTGCTTGACATTACGGCATAGCATAGTAATGGAAGCCAAGGCAAAAACTAGCTGATTTCTCCGTACTTGTTCCGAGCCTTGTGGCGCGCAAAAGGGAAAAATGATGCCACGGCTGAGTAAGAAAAGTAGAAAATCCCGGCCGTCAAAGGGGCAAATTTCGACAGGGATCTTTGTCGTAATCCTGTCTGCGTCCACGGCTCAAAACCATCCCACCCTCCCATCCACCTCGAAAGCGGCCCAGCACACCACTCCGCTCTATCCGACAAAATGGCCCGCGTGGAACCGGTCAAACGCTCGCGCAAGCAGGTCTCGCGGGCCTGCGACTTTTGCCGTGCCCGCCGAATCGGCTGCGACAATGGCGAGCCCTGCAAGGCGTGTTTCCAGCGCGGCACCGAGTGCACCCATTACGGCGACGACCGGCCTCGCACGCTGCCGGGCGCCCTGCGCGAGATTGAGCGTCTGCGTCTGCGTGTCAAGGAGCTCGAGCTCGAGCTGGAAAAGGCACAGCAGACGCCGCCCATCAAGCCGGACGTTTGCACTGCTTCCGGGCCCCCCGGTCCCCCCGGCTACCCCGGCCCCCCTGGCTACCCCGGCTACCCCGGCCCACTGTCTGTCCAGCATGGACTGCCTAGCCTGTCGGGACAGCACGCCTCGACCTCTCCCTACGACCGGCCGCTCTCTCTGACGGACGGAGGCCTGCTGCTGCCGGCCTCGCCGCCCCTGTCGACCTCGACCTCGGCCCCCTCTACGCTCTCGCCGTCGCGCCAGTGGGAGGGCGTCTTTATCGGCGCCGGCGGCTCGTCCACCCATCTCTACTACGGGCCGACCTCGTGGCTCTACCACATTAGCCGCATCGGCCGCTACCTCAGCCAGGCCATTGCCCAGCCCATGCACGCTCCCCCAGTCCGCTTCCCAAATGGCGCCCCCGACGGGGCTCTCATGGCACCGCCGCAGCGGCCACCGTTACCCTTACCACAGCAGCAGCAGCGCGGCCGCCGCGGAACCGTCAGCGCCACCTATCTCAGCACCAGCACCAACAACTTTCGGCCCCTCAGCCGCTTGCAGGAGGAGCATCTGCTGCGGCTTTTCTGGGAGGGCCCCTACTGCCTGATGCCGGCCGTCGACGAGACGCCCTTTCGCCAACACTATGCCTCGCTCTGGATGGCCGAGACCGACGGCGCCCCGGCCGAGGCGGTGCGCCGCGCCTGTCCCGTCGTCGACATGGTCATGGCCGTCTGCCTCCAGTACGGCAGCACCTTTATGCCGCCGCACATGACGCGGCGAGACGACCAAGACGGTCACGGCCCCAAGACGAGCGACGGGTTTTCCGCCGAGGACCTGGATGCCGCCGTCGCCGGCCGCGGCTACTTTTGGCGCGCCCAGGCCGCCATTGCCCTGCAGCTCAACAGCCCGTCCTTGGCCACGGTCCAGTGTTATCTCTTCATGGGCGTCTACCTCTGTCGAGCCGCCGTGCCCAACATGGTCCACGCCATTGTGGCCCAGGCCGTGCGCGTCGCCACCACCCTTGGCCTGCACCTCGAGCCGCCCTCGGAACTGCCGGCCCCCGAACGCCGTCTGCGTCGCCGTCTTTGGTGGCTGCTCTGGATGATGGACGCCCGCATGTCTACCAAGCTCGGCCGTCCGCTCATGATGGACGCCGCCGCCGCCGTCAGCGCCGCCGAGCCCGAAGACGTCATCGAGGTCGGCAGCTGTCTCGTGCTGGGCGCCAGCTCGTTTGCCGACCCGTCGTCGTCGTCCTCCTCGCCCTCGTCTGCTGCCGCGCTTCCGCCGCCCTCGACTTTTCTCACCTACACCGTGCAGCTGCTGCGGGCCTACCGCATCACCTCGGACATTTGCAACGACCTGGCCACCATTTGCACCGACACCATTCGCCGTCGCCACCTGGCCTGCCTGTACCACGACGCCGACGCCGTCGAGACCTGTGCCCGCCGCCTCGCTTCTCGCCTGCCCGCCCTGCGCAGCTGGACAGACACCGTCCCGGCCGATTTGCTGCTCCGCCGCCGTGCGGCTCACCCGGGCCAGTCCGAGGGCGCCGCCCCCTTTTCCACCAGCGCTGCTCCCCTCGACCTCGACGCCCTCATGGCGCCCGCCTGGCTGCAGCGCCAGGCCGTCTGTCTCGAGCTCAACTACCACACCATTGTCCAGCATCTGACCCGGCCCTTTATCGTGCTGCCCGACCGCGGCGCTTCCTCCTGTGCGGCCGGCGCCACCGGACCCGCCGGCTCCGCCCCCTCACCCTACGCCGCCTCGTCGTCTTCGCCCCTGTCCTCGTCCGCCTACTCGGCGCCCTACGCGCCCACGGCCGACCGCATGGCCGCCCTCAGCGCCGACCATGCCGCCGCCTACGCGCGCATCATCCACCAGGCCGTCATGGAGTCCGACCTGCTGAGCGGCTGGTCCGAGTACGTCGGCCTGCTGTGGAACTCGTCCATCACCTTGATTGCTTTTTTGCTCGCCTACCCGGTGCACACGGCCACCGCCCGCGCTCGCGCCGCTGTCGATCTGGCCTTGGCCGTCTTTGACCTGTTTGCCACCCGCGGCTTCGCCATGAGCGCCGACGCCGCCACCATTACCCGCGACCTCATTGCCCGCACCGACCGTCTGGCCGCCGGAGGCCCCGCCACCGCCGCCGAGCAGCCGTCTGTCGGTGTCGCCGGTGCCGTCGATGCTGCCGCCACCAGTGCTCCTGGTGAAGTCAAGGCAGACCCTTTGCTAGGCAGCAGTATCTTTTCTGCCCCCGGCCCTTCCACCGGCTCTTCCGCCCTGATGCCGGCCTTTGATGGCAACGGTGGCGACCTCTCCTGGCTGGACCCCAACCAGCTCGGAAACAGCGGCGAGTTTGCTCAGTTTATGGACTGGGCCATGTCTGTCGACAACTACAGCAACTTTGACGACTTGTTTTCCTGTACCATGTAGAAAACCGGGACAGGCTGTGTGGAAGAAAAACTGGACAGGCTGTGTGGATGGGTTTATGACGTTATTGGATTGTATCTGTTTTGTATACATAGATGGGAGTTTTAGTTTCAGGAGTTTGACACTTTCAATTTACATTCATTCATGTTTGACGGTAAAGTACCACACCAAATCGATACTCGTTAGCCAAAGCTTGTCTTCATCACATCATCTATACTCTTCTCAAGGTGAGCGTATGGTGAGGGTAAGCGGAATCCCAAAATGTTTGCTTCTGCGTTGTCTGAGAGCTCCAAGACTGGCTATATCATACCACACGCCATCTCTTCTTTCACGTACGGCCATAGATACTGGAGAACACGGGATCCCGTCCGCTCTCCCCTAGTTAAACCAGTAATCGGTGGATTAGTAGTTGGGTCGGTGACGACCAGCGAATACCCGCTGCTGTACGTTTTTTGCTACTCATGCGCTGCTACTTTTTGCCTATTAAAACTACTCATGCAACTGCTGTACGTTTTTTTCCTTTTACTCTTGGATTGCTACTGGCGCAGTTTCTTTTTATTTATTTCGGAAATAATCAGAGCTGACTATTTGACGGCTACAGCCAGGCACGGAACCAAGCGACGCCTGCTCAAAAGCTTGCTCGTGGGCATAACGCACTCGCTTGTCACGCAAGTCGCCGCGGACGGCAAAGCCGTGTACCACGCCTCCATAAAGGCTGATCTGGTACGGGACGGCGAGGACAGCGAGTATTTCCTCCGACTGTATGCTCAACTCATGGGTGAATACGGATCCCTCTCTACGTGGTCGTCCGTCGTGACAAAAGACGGATGGGCGATAAAGCCGCGTCCAAAGGCGTCGCTAAAGACGACAAGGGCCTTGTCTGTCCATCCGCTAGCTGGGCGTGTCACGTAGGTTTCGACTGGTAGGCGGTCAGGACAAAATATGAATCTTGAGAAAATCTGCGACAAACCTGATCCCATGGTCTCAAGACGCCACGAGGGACTTCCATCGTGCAGAACACCACGAATACAGCAGTCACTGGGAGGCAAAGAGGCCATGTTATTAAAGGTATAAGAGTCGCTCTAATCCAAGTTGTATTATGTATAGGCTTGGATCTTTCTAAAAGCCCATCATCTAATACTAAACCTATAATGCTTCTTTTGGGTGGAGATTCTGAGGAGGAACAAATGAAGCGTTTTTTTATCATTATTTATATTGAATATTGTTATGACTATTTATACTATATTTCGTATATTTTCTGCAAAATTGCTTCCAATGTCTGTTATGCGTATTGTTTTCCATTTCTGTCTCGCCTGAACTCTCTCGTCCATCCCGTCTGGGTAACGCCTTTATAAACTGTTCACAGCAATGGGTTTGGCCTAAAGGCAGAGAGGTTGTTTGCCTCAAGACACTTCTTAAGGGATATACCATTTGAGACGCAAAAGTTGGAACGATTGCCAGACAATCTACATCGTTGCCGTGAAATGTTATGAAAAGTATTTTTAAGTCTGTTAATGGATGCTCAAGTCTAATTGAATTGGAATCATGCGTCTTTCTCGACGATAATACATCTATAGCCGACTACGTTCTTCACCCACTGTCACATTCATTCCACGAATAGTTTCATAGTTCTGCGTGGCTAGAATAGTTGCATAATTTTGCGTGGCTAATATTAAACGGATTTCTTGTCTCTATGATCTGTCCCAAGTTATATAGCGAGAGCCAGCAATTCTTGCTGTACTGGCGTGTATATTTTTATTGTATCAATATTTTTGTCTTGAAATATTCAGCATTTTCATGGTATGTGCACTTTTGCATGAATAAATACAAGCACAACGGGCTCCCATCACATTAGGGCCTATCAACACGGCTTCTTTGCTCCGTTGCAATCAATCTCTTCCGTACTTGAAATCCAATAAAATCTTTCATGGCAACGCTGACGGCAGTGAGATCAGCCGGCAGGATGACGTACCAAAATAAAGTCCCGGGAAGATTAGCCAGGCTCACAAGACGTCCGCCCTATGAGGCTGTGTATGGCGATAACGGGTGTTTTTATTGGCAGATGCAGAAATGCCAAGAATCATGCCGCCGTTTCCCAAACCCTGGCGGCCACCATCTTCGGCGGAGAAAAAGCCGAGTCCGCCGTGCCCGCCGTTGCTTTCAGCCATCACTTTCGGCACACGTTCCAGACATGTCGGCATTCAACGCCTATATAATAGAGCGTGGGCCGCAGCCATGTCGGGGTCATGAAGCAGCACCCATTGCCTTTTTTAGACATTTCTCTCGTCATCCCAAGACACAGCCCGCACTGCTCTTACCGCAAAACTCCATGATGGCTTCCCTTGTTCGTCAGCTCTTTCGCCGCAAGCGGCAGCCCCCCCTGGTGTGTGCCGTCGCCCTCGACGACCACGGCCAGCCGCTGATGGACGACCCGTCACACGTGCACACCGAAGCGTGCTTTATCGAGTTGGAGACGCTCGCCCTTGTCGAGCTCTTCCAGTCCCAGGGCTGTGCCTCGTGCCCGCCCGCCGTGCCCGCCATCCAGGCCGCGGCCAACGGGCCGAACCGCCTGCTGCTGACCTACAACGTCAAGCTGTTTGACCACAACGGCTGGACGGACACGCTGGCCCGCAACAGCTGGGACCAGCGCCAGCGCGCCTACCTGCAGCGCTGGAAGCGCAAGAGCCTGTACACGCCGCACGTGGTCGTCAACGGCATCCTCGACACGCCCAGCGGCGCCGAGCTGGAAGACGTGCTGAAGCAGGCGCGCTCGTCGATCCGGGACATGATGATGTCGTACCACGTCGTGCTCGATGCCAACGACACGCAAGTCCGCGTCGACTCGGACGTGCCCATGCCCATGTATCCCGATTTCATGTCCGGCGGCTACGGCGACGGCCACCCGCCCACGATGATGCCGACGCCCCCGCCTCCGCCGTTTCCCGTGCACGACATTATGGTGGCCGTGTACAACACGGCGGACCAGACGGTCAAGATCGGCAAGGGGGCCAACAAGGGCAAGAAGCTCTTGCACCGCAACGTGGTGACGAACCTGACCAAGATTGGGGAGTGGTCCGGCGGCAACCTGACAGTGGCCCTGCCGGCGGCCCGCTCGACCATGGCGCACGGCACCGACGTGGTGGCTTTTTTGCAGGCCGGGGCTGGGGGGCCGATCATTGCGGCCACAAAGGTGTAGTCGCGAGTGCCCAGGGTGACCATATACGAGGCAGCCCATGTGCCCAGAATAGCACTCGTTTAGTCGGATACTGAAAGAGGAAAGCTCAGTGAGAGTATGTGCGGTTCTTTTTCTTCGACAAGCACTCCCAACTATAGAGTCAAGAAATCTGCACTCATTTCTCCGAGCAGCAAAGCCGTCTCACACAAAAAGAAGCCGTACATTCGCGTTATTGCTACAGTACTATAAGAGTCCGGGCTCCTTCACTGGGTGGAGGGAGAGCACTATAGCCGTCGTCCCCAGCGTCACCACGTTGGCACTTTGGATGTCGTTCACATGTACTTTGTAGATAGGGCCTCGTCTTATACCTTTGGGCGGTCGTCACTTTATAGGGGTGGCAAAGACGTTAAAAACATATATGGAGTTCGGCAAGCCCACTCCATCTTCTTACGAGCAACGACGTACATCAACATAGCCTTGAGGACCAGTAAAAGTAATTTTGCTGAGAATAAAACTTGTCCAAAGAAGAAATCCTTTGATACCGGCCTTGCAAAACAATCTCTTTTATTCCAGGATTATTCAAAGGAAATGTGGCTCTGTGGCTGAGACAAAACCCGTGACCCGAGTGAAGAGGATTAAAGGCGGCAAAAGGACAAAAAAAGGGCAGAGCTGAAAAGAAACAAAAAACAGGTCCCCCAGAGCGTTTGCGTTAGCTGGCCCCGCTTATAGCTACAGCTACAGCCAATGACGGCAGCTTTCTTAGAGCTTTAGCAGCATTACAAGTTTTTCTTTTTCTTCTCCTTTCCTTTCATTCTCCGTTTTCTTTTCTTTCTTTCTTTTCTTTTTCTTCAGGCCCAACGCGACGCCGCCGCCGCCTCTGATAGTACTCATTCCGCGCACACGCAGCTGAACTTGTTCCATTTTTTTGCTCTTTTGTCCTGGCAGGGACATTCAAAGCGGCTGCGCGTCTTTTTTTTACATCTTTATTCTTTCGTCTTCTCTCACGAGCCCTTTTCTTCTCTCACGAGCCCTCTTTCATACCGTTTCCCCAACGTCTTTTTCCCGAGTCGGCACCTTTGTCGCCGAACGCGACGCGTATTTTTAACAGCTCTGGGCCGTTTCTTTTGTCACCCTTTTTCTGCGCCTTGAGTGTGTCTGTTTCTTTCTTCCTATTTTCTTTCTTCCTATAATCGCCGTTTCTTTCAGCCCCCTTCTTTGTCTGTTGCGCCGCAACTCGGCTTCTTTTCTTGGTTTCCCTTCTTCCTCTGCGTTGCCTAATCCGGCCGCGCCTTGAGCCCTTTTCTTTTCACTATAAGTAGACATGGCGCGACGAGGTCGTCCTCCGGGTCGTAAGGCTGGATGGGCCATGGAGTCGCCTCAGCACAGTATTGAAACCGACACTCTGGCAAGGAATCCGCGAGTAGAGAAACCGGCCCTGACTGACAAGCTATCCGCTTCGCCCGTTGTATCGGAAATCCACGTTGCGCCCGGCAGTAACAAGCGTAAAAAGTCGTTGCTCCAGAGCCCGACCCCAACACTGCAGAAAAAGGTATGTGCTTTTGGTCTGGCTCTCGTTGGCTTCACTCCCGTCACCTGCTGTCGCTTGTTTCTCGACCTCCAGTGTCTGCTTTTGTTCCTCACCTCCAGTGTCTGCTTTATTCCTCCCACCTCTCCTTTGCGTCTCACTCTGACCAGTCCAGGAGAGCCCCATGCATTTCACCAAAGACATGGACGAGTCCGTCCAGCCGTTGCCGGCCGAGGACGAGAGCCGCTCTTCCGGCCGGTCGGAGAGCCCCGAGGACGACGCGTCCTCGCCCAGTGCCGCCTCGGCAGCGGACGAGCTGCTTGACAACCAAGGGGTGACGGCGCTCGATGCGGACTCTGCTCCCTTGGCCGATGCAGCCGCCGCCGCCTCGATGGCCACACCGAAAGCGCCGGCGGCCGGCACGCCCGCCATGACTACCAACGGCAAGCGCGTGGGCCGACCCAAGGGATCCCGCAACGGCACCGGCCTGGGCGCCTTGCATGCCCGGACGGCGCGGGACGGCTTCCTGAGCTACGCGGCCCCCGAGGTCGACCTGGACGCCATCAGCTACCGGCAGCTGGAAGAGGACATTGAGGCGTACAGCGTGGACCTGGACTTTTGCAACTCGCAGCTCTTCTTGTCCAACCTGACGCCCCAGGAAGCCCGCACCTTTCAGCTGCGGCGGCTCGACCTGGGCCACCAGATCCGCTTCAGCTACCACCGCAAGGAGAAGCTCGAGGCCCAGCGGCGGCTCCGGGGCGGGCGACCGTTTGGGTCGTCGGCCGCTGCCAACACCGCCAGGGCATCGTATCCGGCCGCGTGGGCACACGGCGTGGCCAACGGGGGCAGCAGCAGCAAACGGCCGCTCGTGTCCCGAGGCCACGGCGATGACGGCAGCGCCCACAAGCGGATGCGCGCCACGCCCGACTTGAGCGCGGCCGACACTGTGAGCGTCCACAGCAGCGCCGACGAGGTGGCCAGCGGCCACGGCCACGACGCCGAGATGGACGACGATGCCGACGTTGAGATGATGAGCGTGGCCGACATGACGCTCTTGACCGACGCCGACGGCGATGGCGGAGGCGGCACGTCGACGCAGTCGCTGCAGCGGCTGGGCTTTTGGAAGTGCCGGCTCTGCATTTCGGAAAAGTACATGCTGGCCGGTGCCGGGCGCCAGCCGAGCGCGCCGTCGCGGTGGCCGCTCAAGGACATGGGCAAGCTCATGTCGCACTACTTTGATATGCACACCGAGCACGATCCAGACGAGCGGTGCTCGGAGCTGGGCGACGCCCTGGACCGGAATCGTGAGTTTTTTTCTTGTCGTCCCTTTTGTTTTTCTTGTCGTCCCTTTTTTTCTTGTCCCTTTTTTCTTCTTGTCCCTTTTTTCTTCTCGTCCTTTTGTGCCTGGCTAACCAACAGGCGGCCCATTCGAGTACTGGCTGCGTAAAAGCCGTGGACAGCGGCTGCCGGACCGGTCGGTCATTGACGCTGTGATCCGCGAGCTGCAAAACGGGCGTGTTCCGGCCATGCTGCGGAACCTGTGCCGGGCGGCGGCGGCGTTTCCCGAGCAGTGATGGATGGGTGGATTTGGACGCGTATTTAATACGAGCCAAGATAAGGGTTTGGACGCGTATGAATACGAGCCAAGATACGGGTTTGGACGCATATATTTATTCAGAGCCAATGGACAACTGCTTCCTTCAGCAATCCCAGCGTAAAACAGCTGCTGAAGCCCGGCCGTAGTCACAAAGGGTACAGGACTTCTTGTAGCAGCCGGCTCAGCGTGTCTGCCCGTTCTTTCTGGCCTCGGCTAACCAGCAGTCGGTCCCCTACCACTACGCCCTGCTGACCTGCCACCTCATGGGCAGGCTCGGCCTGCGCGGCCGCGCACAGGTGGTCTACGCGGGCATCGTACCGGGCGCCTTTGGAATGCCACGCCGGGTTGGGATCCGGTCACGGGTCTGGGCAACTTTGCCAGGATGCTGAAAGTGGTGCAAAAAAGGGGGAAATGCACATGAATCCATTTAAAAGGTAAATACATGGCGTAGATCTAGGCCTTGTCGGTTGGCTCGGCCTTCGCCTCGGGCTCGTCCAGGTCTGTTTCTTGGGCTGGACACCCGTTAGCACAAACGCAGCACAACAGCACCGGCTCCGGCCCAACTCACCCCTCCATAACTGTGCATAGACGCCGTTGCGGTCGAGCAGCTCGCGGTGGGTGCCCGTCTCGACGACGGTGCCCTCGCGCAGCACAATAATCAAGTCGGCATCGTAAATGGTGCGCAGACGGTGGGCGACAAAGACGCTGGTGCGGGCTTTTTCGCGCAGGATGCTGTTAATATTCTGCATCAGGGCCTGTTCGGTGTGGGTGTCGAGCGCGCTGGTGGCCTCGTCGAAAAAGAGCAGCGGCGGGTCCTTGAGCAGCACGCGCGTAACGGCCAAGCGCTGCTTCTCGCCGCCCGAGATCATGAGCCCGCGCTCGCCGACGCGCGTCTGGTAGCCGTCGCGCCAGCTCAGGATGCGGTCGTGGATATGGGCGCGACGGGCAGCGGCGACGACGCGCTCGGGCGACGCGGCCAGGTTGCCGTAGCGGATATTGTGCTCGACCGTGTCGTTGAAGAGCGGTGTGTCCTGGGGCACGACGCCAATGGCGGCGCGCAGCGAGTCGAGCGTGACGCTGCGCACGTCCTGGCCGTCAATCAAGATGCGGCCGCTGTCGACGTCGTAGAAGCGGAAGAGCAGCCGTAGCAGCGTCGACTTGCCGCAGCCGCTGGGGCCGACCACGGCCACCTTTTGGCCGGCCGGGATGCTCAGCGTCAGGTTGCGCAGGATGGGCCGATCGGGCTGGTAGCCAAAGGTGACGCGGTCGAAGCGGATGGCGCCAGGCCGTTGGGCCGCCAGCCGGAGCGGCCGGGCGTCGGGCGCGTCGGCCACCCGGACGTGGACGCGCTGCAGGCTAAAGAGCGTCTCCATGTCGAGCAGCGACTGGCGCAGCTCGCGGTAGACGGTGCCGAGAAAGTTGAGCGGCACCGACAGCTGAAAGACGAGCTGGTTGATCATGACCAGGTCGCCGACCGTCAAGTCGCCGGCGACGAGGCCGCGCGCGCCCAGGTACATCATGGCCGTCAGCGCCGACGAGAAAATTATGTTTTGCCCGCTGTTGAGCAGCGCCAGCGACGTGGCCACCTTGATGGAGCTCTTTTCGTACTGCGCGAGCGCGGCGTCGTAGCGGCCGACCTCGTAGGCTTCATTGTTAAAGTACTTGACGGCCTCGTAATTGATGAGCGAGTCCACCGCCACCGTCGACGCGCGGTTGTCGGCCGCGTTGGCCTGCCGCCGGAACTTGGTGCGCCAGGCCGTCGTCGTAATGGTAAAGGCCGTGTACGCCGCCATGGTGGCCGCCGTAATGGCCGCAAACGACGGGCCGTACTGCCAGGTCAGGATGCCGCAGACCATGGCGATCTCGAGGGCCGTCGGCAGCACGTGGAAGACCATGCTGCTGAGCAGGAAACTAATGCCCTTGGTGCCGCGGTCAATGGCCCGTGTCAGGCCGCCCGTCTGCTTGGACAGGTGGAAGCCCAGGTCCAGGCGCAGCAGGTGGTCAAAAACGTTGCCGGCGACGCGTCGAATGGCCTTTTGCGCCACCGACGCAAACACGGCGTTGCGCAGCTCCTGGAACACCGTCGCCCCGATGCGCGTCGCCCCGTAAGCCAGAATCATGGTGCCTGCCACCGTCACCACGGCGCCGCCCGTCGCGCCCACATCGACGTTCATGCTGTCAATGATGCTCTTAAAGTAAAAGGGCACCTGCACATTCAACACTTTGGCGCCCACCAGCAGCGTCACCGCCACGCTGACCCGCAGCTTCGTGTCCAGACTGCCCTTGCCCGCCTTGGGCCACAGGTACGCCGACATCTCCTTGATAATGGCCCAGTCCGCCTTGCGCTGCTCGCCCGTCGTCTTGTCGGGCAGCGCCAGGGGGTCTTTGGGGGGGGTGGCGGCCGCCGCGGCCCGCGCGGCTCCCGCTGCGTCTCGCTTGCCCGGCTGTGGCCCTGCTGCGCCGTCCGTCTTGGCCTGCCGCCGCACCGCCGCCGCCGCAAACGGCCGCAGGCGTGCCGTCGAGCTGGACGGAGTCGGCCAAAGCCATGGCGGCCGCGAACAGCCGGAACGGCCATGGTGTCCTGGCAGACTCTGCGCACAGCGAGTCGTCGCTCTCGGAATGCCCCTTGCTATCATGGTCGTGGTCGGGAGCCGGTCGGCATGTCGCTGTCTGAACGGTGGAATCGGGGGGTGGTCGCGCAAAAAACAAATTGGCTCGTCCCTTGAGCCGAAGATGGTGGCAAGCGATGCAATTATTAAGTTGAGTCGTCACGTGACCTCTATTTATTGGTGGACTATCTTATCTTGGCTCCATCTTAGGCAAACTTTGGATTGATCAACACCGCCAGCTCGCCAAAGACGCTCCCAAACACCGACGCCACAGCCACCAGCATTTTCCACAGCTGCCGCGGCACATAAGCCACTGCGTAGCCGATGCACAGCACCAGCACCTGGACGACAAAACCGGCCATGCCCAGCAGCACATCAAGCGAGTTCCAGAAAGCCATTCCGCACTGCCAAAGTCCATGGGCAAGAATCCGCGGCGCCACCGTGACCAGAGCGACGACAGCGCGGCGCAAGGCATGGGCCACGTCGGCTGCCGAGGCTGCGCGGAACCACGTCCAGATGGCCGCGAGCGCCGTGTGTAGCGCAGAAGCCGCGTCCGCCGCCGCCGCCGCCACCGTGGAAGCGGCCCTCACCAGCCAACGCCCGACCCAAGCCACGGCCGTTTGGAGGGTGCGAGGCAGACGCCGGGCTACGCGGCCGCCATATTGCACCAACTGGACCAGCAACCGGGCCGTGTCGACCACGGCGCGCCACACCAGCCGCGGCACCTCGTTGCAGTGCGTCCACACAAACACGGCCGCCTCGACCACATCTGCAGCCCACTGCTGTGGCAGCGTCCACAGCGCGTACTTGGGCACCTGCCACAGACACACCTGGCCGGCCACGCGGCCCACGCGCGCCACCTTTGCGCCATAGTGCTCTAGGCTGGCCGCCGACCGCTGCAGCGCCGTCCGGACCCGCCGTCTGGCTCCCGCCCGCCGTGCCGGCAGCAGCGCCACGATTTCGCCGTAATGCCCGGGGCCTTGCGCGTCTTCGTCTCCCTCTGCCCTCTTCCGGTGGTGCCGCTGCCGCCGCGCTCGGGCGGCGGCCAGCCGCAGCGCCGTCTGCCCGTCTGGCGCCACCAGCGCCTCGTCGGCCTGCGCGTCCTGCAGCAGTGTCTTGGCCACAAGCAGTCGCCCCTGCTCGGCCGCCAGCATGAGCGGTGTGCGCCGTTTCAGGCGCTCGACTTTTTGGAATGCCGGCCGCCGGTCGCTGGCAAACGGGAAGCTTCCCCGCCACAGTGCCTCCCGGCCCACGTCCCCAGGCCGTGGCGGCGGCGCAAAGCCAAACTGGTTGACGTCTGCGCCCAGCTGCACCAGCAGCCGCACCATGTCAGCCTGGCCCGCCGCCACGGCCTCTAGCAGCGGCGTCACGCCCTCGTCCGGTCCCATCTGCAGGGCTGCTTCGGTAACGACAGCCTCCCAGTCGAGCCGCTCCAGGCTGCAGCGGCTGTCCACCAAGCCGGGGCTGACCAGGCCTTTTTGCACAAACAGCGTGACGCCCTCCGCCTGGTCTCGCCGCACTAGGCGGAAGAACCGGTCTGCCATGTTTTGCCACACGTCGTGCCGTGGCACCGTCATCATGCCGCCGCCCTTGTCGCCCTTTTCGTGGGCCGATCTCGATGCCGTCTGGCCATGCTTCTCTCCCGCGCGCCTCAATAACACGCTGTCTTTTCGTAGTGTGATTGGGGTCGCGTCGGCAAGCACCTGCCTCAACGGCAGACCGAGTGCCGGGCCGTGCTCCAGGGCCGCCTCTATAAACGCCCAGAGGTCGTCGCTCTCGATGCCGTCTCGCTCCTTGTAGGCTGGCGTTGCTTTGTCCTTTGAATTCACAGCCATGTCAGGTTTAGTTTGAATCCTTAATAAAAGGTAAAAGTGGTATTATAGGAGGCAAGGCAACAGAAGAAAACAGCCTCAAACGTGGCTTTGAAAGTCGGCCGTTCAACGACAGCTTTCATTAGAGGCCGTTTACGCTTTATATATTCTTCGACACAATTGGCCCAGGAAAGGCGTTTTGCAAGGCTGATGAACAAGGTTTTTCACGCGACTCAGCCGCAGCTATTTGAAACAGAAATGATCTCAACCGCCTTCTATATCACGGCCAGTACATGTATGGGAAACCATTACATCAAAGGAAATACTAGCATCGGAACGTTCATCCCCTTTTCACTCTTGTCTTACCATGTAGGATGAGTTGGTAACTTTAAACTGTTCACCTTTGCATCTCCAAAAATTAAAAACTTTGCAGAAAAAAATAGTGACAAGAGTGGGACTCGAACCCACGCGTGTTTCCACACTAGCACCTGAAGCTAGCGCCTTAACCGCTCGGCCATCTTGCCTGTTGCTTGTTTTTAAACGAAGCTATTGGGAAGCATGGCGTCCTTTACGTAGACCATCTCTGCCTCGCGTAAAGCCTGCCATTGCCTCGGCAAGTAGAGGCCTTGTCTGCCTGGAACATTGTCCATTCTATTTTGTCTTTGCCCAAGGTTGATACTCAACTCAAAGGACTAAAACATGCACACTTTATGGCTATTATGCCTTTGCTACCTTCTTCGCCTCTTACCAAGTCTCTTTGAACACGAGAATTCGCGGCTCATCTACATTTTACTCGGCCAACAGCCATCGCTATCCCGGCGCGGGTGGACGGTGGAGTCGGAGTCGGTAAGCCCATATCATGTATCCCTGTAGAGTCGAACGGCCACAGGAGTCCTGTAGGCATCACATCTGGTGACACAGCTTTTTTTACAGCCTTCAGCCTTTCATGGCTTACTAGGAATGGCCTAGTAAAAGTCCTCGAATCCATGGGATTTTCCCCACATCTTTCCACTCATAAGACTCGCAGATGCCCATAATGTCGATATTGGGCCTCTTCTCCTTCGTCGTCTTATCACCTAGAGTGCTCTCGAAATAGTGTACAAGGCTGCCCTAAAACATAGGGCACTGCTAAACTGGTCGCATTCCAAACATGCCCACAACGTTGTATCGATTTCCAACTCCTTTCTGGAACCCTCGTACCTTTTCATTTCAATTCCGCAGTTTTTTCTCTATCCTTCTCTAAATGTCAATCTTCTCATATTCCCAGGTCCATTTACAAAAGTAGATTAGCCAAGCAGTATAAGAGATACATGTATTATACTAGGCCAAAAAAGCTAAACAAGTAATGGGTGCATGGTCTAGGGGTATGATTTTCCCTTCGCATGGGAAAGGTCTCCGGTTCGAATCCGGATGTATCCATTTTTATGTTTTTCTTTTCTTTTTTTTCCTTTTTTTTGTCGCCGTCGAGCAATTGGTAAAGACGTGAACCTCAAAGGTCCACGCCTGCCACGGATGGAACATCCAGCCGCCGTACAAAATACCATAGGATGGCCGGTACCCGGTGTTCCGGACCAGTCGCCGACTGGGGCGGGGCCGTTCAACGGACGAGCCTAATGTCATTTACTCACAAAACCGTCCGGATACGCCTTTGACGATCGAGCGATACACATTGAAATGTGGCAGAGCTGTTCCGGCTTGATCTTGGCCGGCCATACATCCAGAAGCCGACCAGCCTCCTGCCTCCAGTAAAGGCTATAGTTCACGTGCTAACAAACGTGTCAAGCCCGTGTGGAAATTCAAAGGTATGCAGACAACCCAGACACATTATTTGTATTTTTAAAAGTGTTTATTATGCCATAATAACACTATCTTTGCTCTCCGGCACGGCAGCGGCAGTAGTAGTGGAGATTTCCTTCTAAAAACGTCCATGCTCTGTCGCCCTGTCCGGCCAGAATGCGGCCATAGTGTCGTCGTCGGCGCCATCGACGGGATCGCGCGGTCGCCTTGTCCCACGGAACAGCCAGTGGAAGCAGATATCCATCTCGGCGTAAGCACCGTTAGGCCTAGTAACTTCACGCTGAGCGAGGGGTTCGAGGCCAAAATACGCACGGCCCCAAAGAGCGTGCATATAAAAGTCGAGACAGAATATGTTTTATGCCGTTTTTAATACGGCTTTATTATTACACGCGTCGTGCCATGTCACATACAAGGCGTATTATCCCCACAAGTCGAGAAAAGCGCCTATGGCTGCGTGGCGTGCGTTACCCGCATACTGACCCCGCTTGCGGCATAGTATGCGAGCTTTGTTGCCGAAAAGAGGTAAATGTGTGCGGCCTGCACTACCGGATGGTCTGTCAGAATGCAGCGGCCATGATCGCGGGCCCGCGCGGCCGCAACAGCCGTGGAGCTCCATTGTATATGACGGCGTCACGGGCCGTACGGGCTAGGAGAGGAAGCCGAGCCGCGCTTTCGGCATCACGGTTCCGTAAACGTCCAACTAGGGTCCCGGGCCTTGCGCTTCCTCGTAGGCTTCCTCGTGGTCCGGGCCGGTTCTAGGGTGTGGGCAGTGTCGCAGAACAAGCCGTGCATTATAGTCGCTCATTGTGGTCAAATCCGAGCGACTATAGTGCAGGGCTTGTTCTGCGACACCGCCCACACTGCGTTGCCGACTCCAACATTTTACTCGAGTGTCGATGTGAAAAGGTGTAGGACCCGTTAGCCGCGGCATGTCGTTATACATCTGGCTGATGGCAACTGGTTGTTCATTACGTACATTACCGTCACGGTAGCCACGACGTTGGCCAAGCCAGGCGAGACGCGGTGGGCCATGGTGTCGCGACAGCAATGCAGGTTGGGTGGACGGTTAATGGCTGCGGAGAGCTGAAGACAACAAAGAAAAAGGGCAGAGCCTGGTTGTGGGGGCGATGATGTGCTCATTGTTTCTAGCTCTTTTACGATTATTCTTCCTTGGCATAAGACAAAGTTTTAACGGCTTTAAAACAGTGAGCGGGTGCATGGTCTAGGGGTATGATTTTCCCTTCGCATGGGAAAGGTCTCCGGTTCGAATCCGGATGTATCCATTCTTTTTGACTTTTTCTCCTTTTTTGGATCAGCTCGCGTTTTGCCACTGGAAATGCGCGCGACAAAACAGTCGCCATCTGTGCTCCATCTTGAAACGTTCACCGGCACTTGCGGGACAAGGTTCTCGCAGTCTAGGGGTGCCGTGAACACGGCACCTGTTGTACGCAGTCTACCATGGCATTATGAAAACACATAAGTCGGCAAAACCGTGCATGGCCAGCTCGTTTCACACCGGCACCAACAGTCATCGTTGCGGTGTCTGTATCACTTATGCACGCCGGATAGGGCAGGAAAACGAGACATTAAAACGTTTTTTTTTCCTGTGGAAACCTGATTCGCTGACCTGCCGGACGCGCAACGATGATATCATACACCAGTAGAAAAGAAAATCATGAGGAGAAAGCTCGGCATTTCAGGAAAGTATGTACAGACACGTTTCTCGTCGTGCCGGCCTTCCCTGCTTTCGTTTTGGCCGTGTCCAAAACTGCGGCACCGCATCGCCCGCTTTTAAGAAAAAAAAGATATGCTCGCTAATACAAAGAAGAAATACACGTAAAAGAATGATATCATCGTACCGGCTATCCCGCCCATGAGAACGTCTGCTCTGTTCCGCTCACCCTGACTTCTCATATCCAATAAAAGATCAATAAACAATAACAATAAAAAAGTGGAAAACAAAGTCCAAGAAAACATATGAAATAAAAGCCAAAAAGGACTGTCGTAGACATTTCCAATTGCATGAAGTGGGGTCATGAAACGCCAAAAAGAAAGTCGCCAAAGACGGCCAGGGATGCGACTGAGACATGCTCACCGACGGTAGCATCCCAGCCAGTGCACTCGGGCCAAGACGAAGAATGTGTCGGCCGTGTCGGTCATCTGCAATGACCGTTGCCACCGTGTTGGTCTAGACTGGAGCGTTCTGTTCAGAAAACACATTGTCGGCAGGTTGGCCCGGAATACTCGGCAGCTATAACGGGTGTGGGCGGCTGACACATCACCAAGTTCAGCCTCTGACCGGCACCCATTCACGCCACCGTTTCGCCACAGCCGTTCAATGAGGCGGTAGGTTGGATGTGTAAAATGGTCGCGCGGATTGATCGTCGTAGCTCAGTACTCGGCGACTGTCGGCTCTGGCCGCCGCTCTTGGTGGCTGGGTGACCGGGATGGCGAGCCAAAGGCGGGCATGGACAGCCGGTTGCGCAGCTTGTTCGGGTTCGATGCTGCCGTTGTGCGAGATGCGGTGCTAGCACTGGAGACGTTCGAAGAGCCGGTCGAGGCTGGTGTTTGGTAGACGTACTCGCCGTCGACGTACACAGCGTTGGACACAAAGGTCGAGCGACGATGACGGCGCCGGGTGTAGCGCTGCTCGAGCCGGAACAGCTCGATCTTGGCTTGGATGCGCTCGAGAAAGCCGGCCATGGTGATAGATGACGGATGGGAAAGAGAGAGTCGCGGAGAGTGGTCTGTGAAGCTGGGATCCTCGGCTTGGAGTGCTCGGTTCGTTTTTCTTGTGCGGCTCGAGAGGGTCTGAAGGCGATCTGTTGGAGACAATTCGATGGGCTGCGAAAGGAGGATGAAGAAGTAAATCCAATAGGGCAAAAGGAATGTATAGAGAGACAAGACAGTAGTATAAAAGGGAGCGTTTCTAAAGAAGGATGGGGATGGCGAAGAGAAAAAGAAAACCGGAAAGGTACCAAGCAGGAAAAGTAAGTGTACACTACGGAGAGGAAAAAGGGACAGTCTGAAAGGGCACTAGCCGCGCAGCTCATCTCCAATGGAACTGGAGACGGGCGATAAAGACAGGCAGAACGAGGAAAGAACTCCCCAGCAAGCTAGGGAAAGAGCAAGGGGAGTATTGCCATGGGTCATGGCCTCTTGATCTCCACAAAACGAATCGCCCGCAAATTTCCATGCAGCGCCAAGAGCATGAAAAGGCGCATGTCAATACTACGTCGTAAACTAGGTTGTAGTGTGCTTCATGCAGAAAGGAGACCTGCAAAGCATGCTCGAGGGGGGACTCGCGTGCAGTGTACGCAAGTATGGTCGCATGAAGCGGTGCTGAAGAAGAAACCGCTGGGCGAAATGCGTTGTATTTTGCGGCATCGTACTTGCCGTTTGTTAGCGCTGCATTTATTCGTAAGTCGGGTACGTACCTCGCAATAGTGTCTTTTTGCACGTTTTTAGCGACTGTAGTGTGCGGATAGTGCGCATTTCTTGCGTGGCTAGCAGGCCCAGGCCGTTTCCTCCTTCCGCCTGTGGCCGTTCTTCCGCTGGCTCGCTGCTTGCTAGCCCTTTCCGGCTGCTCTCGCTCCCCTGGCCGCCCCTGAGGAGAGCCACACGATAAGAAGTGGGCCGGCGCCAGCGCCAGTCCCAGTATGGACTACTGGAATGAATGGACAGGGGTGTGCTAAAAGTGCGCTTGCCTTTAGCGGCTTCAGGGTCGTATAAGTGGATAATATTAAATGTCAGGGGGCCTCGAAGCAGCAGGTCCGCGACGCCACCACTGTGTTTGAGTGGTTTACAGAGGAGAAATCGGAGTTGCATCGCCGCCATAATCCACCTCCACTAATACAAAGCACAACACATTACCGACACAATGCAATACACTATTTTCACAACGCGACGAACGGGGCACAGCTAAACTTGATACACCATTTAGTGTAATGTTGGCAAGGCTCATGTCGGGCCGCCGCCACGACGTGGCTCGTGTGCTCTTTCGTTTCTTTCTCTGGACTCCGCCTTTTGCGATGAAACCCCTCAATCTCCACCTTTGCGCTTTCAACTATCAAAACGGCGCATCTGCACTACACTACGACGATGCACATACTCTAATGTACGCATACATTAGCGTCGAGGGCTTATCTTTGCAGCCTCGTGTCGGCGGCGGAGGATCCGAGCCACGTGCTGTCCGTTATCTGGAGAGCGCCTCTGAAGACTCTGGCATCGCCGTTTTGTTCGTTGCATGTCTTTAGAGCTAAGCACTTGCAGAGTAGGCACAAGGCTCTGGGCGTCACGTGGCTTCCACTCTTCGCTGCTCTCTTTCCTGCGCTTCCGACGTCGCCAACAATGCGATTCATAGCACCGGGCGTTACTCTTCAAAGAATTGTATCAATCGTTGTGGAGTGGTCGATCTTTCTCGATCTCAATAACACATGATACTAGGCACATCAGAAGCATTCAAGACAGCATCACAATGGGCTTGTCCTTGCCGACATCAGCGCAATGAGGTGTCTCCTTTTGTTCTGTTTGCATAGATTGTTGCGCTTTGTTACCGCTTGTTCCGCAGAGGCTCTTGCAAGCAGCACAATGGGTTTCTTTGACAGCCCTGCTGTTGGCATCAAAGTCGGCTTGAAAGAGTTGGTCCATTGTTCTGTTCAGGGCCCAGAACAGGTTCCAGGAGAACTTCTGCAAAATTGTTGAATATAAAACCGCAGACTTTGCGCTCTTCATCATGGACTTTGTTTTATTCTTTAGAAACAGCAATCACAACAATCTCAATAATCGCAACAAGCACAGCATCACAGCATCACAGCACCAGCAATCAACTTCACTTGACGAAACTTTTCAGCAGGTCTGATAATGTCGTCTCCACTTGTTGTCGACGGTTCTTCCCGTCGGGCATCGGTTCCAGTTGTTGACGATTCTGCAGCTTCTGGTTCTCATGCTGCTCCTGAGGCTGCAGCTTCTCCGGCTGTAGCTCAGTCTTCGGTTTCTGTAGCGACAGCATCCGTACGAGGTGCGGCTGTGGCCCTGTACACCCCCCCTAACCAAATCATTCAAGATAACCCCGTTCCCCCGTTCTCGCAGTACTCCTCCGTCCGACCGGAGCACCTCCCACAGCCTGCCATTTTCTGCTGCCACTGCTGGCGCCCGGCGTACGCTTGCCCGTGTGTCGGCCTGTGTGGTGCCTGCGGCGTGCTGGACGGGACAGGTCGATTTGTTGTTCTGCTGGACGGAACGCTGGTCGAGGAAGGATCGTGGAGTATTGTGCTCAATCTTTACCGCAAGAACCGGCACCTGGCCCACAAAGACTACCGCTCTTACTGTTGCACGAACCAGAGAGTATCGGCCGTCGTCGCAGCCCGGAGACGGAACTTGGTGAATGCGGAGCAGGCGCTGTTTGAGTTTGTTCTCTTTCTGTCGCAGTACCGGAACGTCCTGGCGTTCTGGCAATACGTCACCCTTGAGGACTTCCCTTTCAGCATCCTGGCCCCCATCACCCGAAACGTTGTTGGTGTCGCAGTCCCTGTCCGATCGCTGAACGGCTTGCAGACTCTGTCTGTTCAGGACGTTGTTTCGGACCAGCTTCTACGGCCCATCATCGGTGTTCCCCCCGAGTCCCGGTTTATCCACCAGAGTTTCGTTGCACCGCCCTTTCGGGACCGCCCCGCGGCCTCGACGGCGGCCTCTTCTCTCAGGCTCGTCAAGGTGTCGCACGTTTCTCAGTTTGTCCTGCATCCCTACACCCACACCGCTGATCCACAGCGTGCCAGTAACCCTGTCAACGCCCCTATCAGCGCTCCCTTTGGCACCGGCCACCCTCGCCCATTCCCCGCCCCCGTTCTCTCGTACCAGGGCACCCCTCCCCCTGGATACCCACCTCACGGCCCTCCCCACGGCTCCGCTTCTCCGTACAACTACGCTGCTGTTCCATACGGCCCTGCGCGGTTTCCGGCTCCAGCTCCGGCTCCAGCTCCGGCTCCAGCTCCGGCTCCGGTTCCAGCTCCGGTTCCAGCTCCGGCTCCAGCTCCGGCTCCAGCTCCGGTTCCAGCTCCGGCTCCAGCTCCTGCCCCTTCTCGGGCACCGGTTCCGGCTCCAAGTGACCGGGCCGCCCGTACCGTTGCTCGTGTTCGCAGTGATTCTTCTCCTTCTCTGGCTGTCCCCTTTCCTCGGAGTGCTTCTCCTGTTCCTTCTGCTACCCCAGCTCGTGCCACTACTCGTGCTCGCAGTGATTCCTCTCCTACCGGGGCTGCCCCTGTTACTCGAAGCGCTTCTCCTGCTCGTACAGCTTCCCCTGCCCGTGCTGCTACTCCTACGCGCACCGTTGCTCGTGGTCGCAGTGATTCATCTCCTTCTCTGGCTGTCCCGTTTTTTCGGAGCGCTTCTCCCGCCCGTGCTGCTTCCACTGCCCGTTCTGTTTCCACTGCCCGTTCTGCTTCCACTGCCCGTGCTGCTACCCCCACGCGTACCGTTGCTCGAGGTCGTAGTGATTCATCTCCTTCTTCGGCTGTCTCTTTCTCTCGCAGCGCTTCTACTGCTCCTGTTGCTAGTCCTGTTCGGAGTGCCTCTCCTCGAGCTCCTGTAGCGCCCTCTTCGCCGATTCCTGCTCCGTCCGACTGGGCACAAGCGACTTCTGTTACGAGCTCTTCTCCTCGGACTCCCGTGGTGTCTCTTCCTCGGGGCACTGTTTCCCAGCCTTCTTCTTCCGGGGGGGATACTTCTGGATCCTCTTCTGTTCGGCCGTCTTCCTCCCATGAGTACTCTCCGCGGCCTGCTTCTCGGCGGCCTTCTTCTCCCCGGCCTTCTTCTTCCGGGTCCTCTACTCTTCGGGCGTCTTCTTCCCAGGACAGCTCTTCCCGGCCTTCTTCTCCGCGGCCGTCCTCGCCTCGACCGACCACTGTGGCAGCTTCCGCCCCGGGAAATTTCCCTGTAGCCCTTCGGTTTGTCCCCAGGGCCACTTTTGGCGCGATGCCCAGCACGCCTGCCCGCCAGGCCAGAGCGGCCGCCCGTCAGGCTTCGGGGGCTTCCTCTCAGGCTTCGGGATCTGCCCAGAAGGGAAAGGGGTCTGCCCGGGAGCGGCTGCCTCCTCGCCGGGCGGAGACCTTGGGCTCCTGGCGTACTGGGGGGGCCACAGCCGCTTCTTTCAGTTCCGCCTCGGCTTCGGGTGCCGCTGCTCCTGCCGACAAGAAGTAAGGTAACGAAGCAAGAAATCTGTGACTAGTACGGCTAACAAAAAGGGTAAAGAGTTCGGCCCAAGTTGCGAAACCACAATGAACAATAGGCCCCATCGGGTGAGTACTGTTGTAAAGATTGACTGATTTCTCTGACAGGTCTGGTACATCCGGTACGTCTGAAAGTTGAGTTTGCTGTTTTTTCTTGTTTTTCTCAGGTATTTCGGATTCCTCATCTTTTGCTTTATTTAGTGATTTGAGTAATTAAACTTTGCTTTTATTCTAATCTTCCTGAAATGTCTTACCAATTTGTGCCAAAAAAAATTAAACCAAAACGTGATATCATCCTATCAAATCCTTAAAACCCCAACTCTGTAATTCGAAACGACACAAGAAAGCAGTTGATGGCAGCAATTTTAGTTCTGAAGAATGAACAATCCAAAATCAAACGCACAAGTCTCAACGCCGTGCCTATCCTGTCTCCAAAAGATCTCAGCTGTACCCAAAAACCTGGTATCACAAAAAACGTATCCCTTGTTTGTGCTATTTCTGCTGCCGCCTCCAATTCTGCACTTGTTAACGGCCGTACCCGGACTGGACATATTGGCTCTGTGCGGGGTGTGAAGAATGGGGGTCCAGCCGTTTCAGGGCCTCTTGCCGGTGCTCTTCGGGTGTCTCCCGATGAGTCGATAGCTCTGATGCAAACCCCTTGTGCTCGAGAGGTGGCGATCGGAACCCCCCACCTGCAGCTCCGGTGCTGTTGTCGGATCCTGAGGATGCCGGCCGTGAGTTGGGACCGGCATGCAAGTTTGGGCCTTGGTTCAGCTGTGCGCCGTATTGACTGTGCGTTTCGCCCTTGGACTGCGACGATAATGGCTGCTGCTGCTGCTGCTGTTGTGGATAGTAAAAATCACCGGGCATCTCAGCAGTGAAACTGGGTACTTGTGGGGGGCCCTGGGAATAGCTGCCTTGAAGTTCCGAGTGCTGCGGCTGCACATATGGACTGTACATGGCTGGATTCATAGACTGTTGACCGGGGGCTCCTGGATGGCCTCCGAAACTGAGGTGTGCGCCGAATGGCGGTGCCTGGGGCAAGTGTGTGCCGTAGGCAGAATACAGCGGGTATTGCTGGCCCGGCGTGCCCGTATTTTGATAGCTCGGGTTGACGCCCGAACTGCCCGGGCGTGGATAATAAGGCGACGAAAAGGACTGGGGTCGGGGAACCTGGTATGGCAGCGATGGCGAGCCGACAGTCGGTTTGTGCTCGGCGCTCGACGTGCTGGCTCTCTTGTCGGATCTCATCACGGGCGAGGGGCTAGACGTTGGTGACTGGGGCGGGTGGCCGCTGCCTGAGCGATCGGCCGGATTGACGGTCCGGAGTGTCCCGTTGTCCAGCATGGCATGGAGCACGCCGGCGTCAATGAGCTCCGCCTTTTTGATGATGCGCTCGACCATGAGCTTGCTGGCAGCCTTCACCTGGGCCTTGACGAAGCCAACGAGGCCGAAGCTGCACTTGAACTCGACGTCTTCGCGGAGATAGAGTGTATTGGGCTTCGCGCCGAGAGCCTCGAGGCCCATCTCCAGTGGCTCGGGCGGTTCGACGCCGGGCTGGTTGCCTCCGATGCGGTACTTGTAGCGCATGTCCGTGCTCATGGGCGCGTAAATGTGCGTCTGCAGCCCCCAGGGCATATTGTGGAAGCAGCCGTTGAAAGAGATCTTGCCTGAGCCCATTTTGCCGAAGCCGGGAATGTATTGAATGCGCTCGGTGATCTCGTACCAAGTCGAAAAGTACTCGTCAGAGGCGGCATTGCTGGGCGCCTTGATGGTGTGGAATTCGAGGACGAGCGGGTTGAGCGTGATGACCTCGTCGTGCGAGTGCAGGATGTCGATGGCCAGTTGCCGTGGAATGAAATCGGGAATGGGCGTGATGACGGTCATAAACTCTTTTTTGCGCAACATGCTGGTCATCTTTGCGGCGGGAGAAGGGAGTGGGGGACGGGGCGGCAGTCGCTGTCGCGATGCTCGGTGGGAGAAGTCTGCTTTGCGGGGGCGAAAGAGGGCGTCTGGAAGTGAAGCTGGAAAAAAGACACGAAAAGAGGGTGTCTGGAAGTGAAGCTGAAAAAAGACACAAGAACGGAGCCGGTCAAGATTCACAGCAGAGCGCGAGACGCCAGACGGCAGGAGAGCACCGTCGCAACCTTGCAGGCTTTGTTGTGTCGCTGACAGACGGAAATGGGCCAGCCTGCTAGGGTCCTCCTTCTTTTTTCACGTTTGCTTTGTACCAAATTGTGAGCTCTTTGTGCGCTTCTGCCGGCTGTAGCGCTTGGACGTGCCTGCCCCCCTTGGAGCCTTTGTTGGCTGAGCACGGCCGGATGGTGAAAAGAAGGGTCCAGCGCTGGCTGTGCAGTCGCGACCGTTGGCAACAAAGAAGGAACGCTGAAGAGCAGACGCGGGAAGGCGCAACGGGTGGAAATTGGAGGCGGAGACGGAGAAGAGGGGACCGTAAGGGTAAAAGGCAGCATCGTGTCAAGCGGCGGAAAAGAGGGCTGGGGAAAGAGCATCACTTTATTAAGGGTTAAGCGTAATGTGGCGGGGTGCACCCCAGGAAGGAGCACCCTGCGCAGCTGTTAGGCTGGGTGCCAACGTCGCATCGCGCCCTCCTCCTTTACGCATGCTCTGTTGGTCTTTTCGTAGAAACTAGACCATGTATTTTTCCTGCAGAATATACATTGTCTGCAACAGAGCGGCGTAGTTTTGCGGACCGATAATATGACGTGAGAGAGGGAGAAACGGTCTGCGTGCTGATTGGCCTTGCTTCCACAAGTGCTAAATTTAGGTTTTTCGAACGGTAATAAGTCCGCCTACCTACATTGGCACCACCCCTCTCTTTGCACCACTTTTTTAAGCCCGATTTAACAGCAAAGTAGCGATTTTTAACACAGTATCCCTTTATCCACAGCTATAATAAAACTCTGAGAAAAAAAATCTCGGTAGGTTATAACGTGTTAAAGATGTGTACAAATTTATATAGTAAACAGTGAAGAATTCGTGTAGTTATCAAGCTTTTGAAAAAAGCAAGTTTTGGTAAAGTATTTTGTACTAGTAACTACTAGTAAAAGATACTTATTCCAAACTACTATATTTTAATGTATATATATATATATTCGTTAAATTTTAACCAAATGCTTTATAAAAATAACATGGTATATATAAGCGTATACAGATTTAAGTAAGATTTTTTAAGAATTTATTCATTGAATAAGGATGGACTTATATTCATATATAATGTAACGGGCTGCGCCCATGAAGGGCCTCGACTGCACTCGGCCGATTGTTTCTCCTGCTGAGCACGTGCTAGCCGGCGCACGTGCCACAGCCTTGAGCCCTTATTTATGTTATTTCACGACACGGGGATATTTGACTTCTTTTTCTCGCGTTCCTATTGATAGATACGGCATTAGTCAGTTGAATACACTCGCCATTGACCCCTTACATATAAAATTGGAAGCCACAGCTATATCGGGCTAAAAAAGGGCTGGTGCAAAGCAGGGGATGGTGCCAATGTAGGGGGGCGGACTTAGTGTCGATTCAACTGCCCCATTTTTCTACGATAGGGCAGCACGATTACTTGAGAGAGCGAGATGTCGGATTAAGATCGCCAACTTGATCCCAGTTCGGCTTCAGCGTCCCAACGCAAAAATACTGTACTTTCTGCATTCTTTGATAGAGGATAGAAACAGCTTTTGTATTAAATGACAGGTAAAAATGGGTTTCATAGCTTTGTAGATGACTGGCTTTTTTGCGTTGCTGTCTTGTTGAAAAGATCTGGTGTATATCAACGATAGGGAATAGACAGCAACATGAACGACCAGATACTTCACTTCCTTTCCTCGGTCAAGCTATAGCCAAGTTTGCTTGTTATTCAGACTCTTTGGAACTTAGCGCTAAAGACATGGTCGGGTCGTAAACATGAGCACTGCGGATCGACTAGTTGTGTCTCGTCATACAGAATGGCCAGAACTTGGGAATTGCACCAGCGCCAATAGAAAGTACCTGCCCTTTAACTTGGTAAGCTACCACATGCAATCTTTGGAGAGCTGCGGAAAGTTTCCTACTTTGGTTAACCGCCATCGTTGCTCGGAGAATTCTTCTGTTGCCAAGACAGACGAACTGGAAAAGCCGTTGGATGTTAGCGGAGACAAACTATTCTTCTCCTTGCCTGTCTTTACTTTCCTTTGCGGCTGATCGAAGGACACTGTTTAACAGCCTGTTTCATCCTCCATCCACCGAAGGCGAAGAGGCTGCTTATATTGGACTTGCTGTCGCTACTACTATAATCAGCAGTCTGGATAATAACGTAGAGTTGACAGTCGTGGCGGAGTACTCGGGTTGATAAAAGGGGCCGGAGGAGCAGCTAATCCTATAATATGCCATGCGTAACTCTGGTCACAGTTCTAAAGGGATTCCAGACCTGTTCTCCGCCTTGACCTTTTTGGTCTGCATCTACGCCTCAATCTCCCAGATCTAGATCCCCCTGGTGCCTATATCGAGGTCGATGCATGCATGCTAAATGACTCAAGAATTTGCTCTCGCCTGTTGTATCCAACTACTGTAGACAACGTCCGAACAAGTATCCTATAAATAGACGATGATCTGACAGGTACTAGAAAACTGGCCTATTCAGCGATATTCGATTCATGCTTGGCTCTGAATACACCAGGCTATAAAGACCAAAGTAGGCCGCAAATACCAATACATTCCGAGTTATTGTCTCCGACTCGATTGGGTCTATAACAGCTCCGAACATGAAGAGAATTACAAGCATTTTTGATAGAGCTGACCCAAGCGGGCACCAAGATTTAGGCGTCTACTGGGGCACCATGCGGCGGCCAATCTCGCTTGCATACTACCTGGCAGTGGCTGCACGAAATGTTGAGATCACAGCTGCAGTAAAGGCACAGCAGGTTGTTGGACCGGAATCGGAGTTGGGAGTCGGAGCCGAGCCACCACTAGCGGCCGACGACGATAATAAAAGCAAGGCTTGTCGTCTCTGCGTCCGCAGAACTGACTCTGATTAGGTACTTGAGATCCCACGTGTCGTTAGTTGCGGCTGCACGTCCTCGGAGCCGCCATGCGTAGTTTGTCTACTCATAGGGCTGGCTTGCTCGCAAGTTGGCGCAGAAAAACAAGGGCCTGCCAGACAAGGCACATGGAGACTTGTTTCTTGTAGTCTTGGCGCGGCAAGTCGGATGAGTGTAGACAGACACGGCTAACGAAGCTGGCCATGCGACACGTCAAACTTTCTGAATCAACTATAGTCGCTTAGTGTATACTTTTCTCTCATCTCTCCTGAATGAATAAGTCTCTTCTTGGCATGTCTAGACAAAGGTTTTGCCCCGTCTTTCCTTCTTGCTCCCACGTTCTTTTCCTGCTTTCTGCTAGGTTCAGCGGATCGTTTCTTATCCGCCCACTTGCCAACTGCCTTTTATCGGTGCCGTTCTGGCGCTAGCAAAGGGCTCCAGCGCGGCTCCGAAGAGCTGGCAGAGATATGAGAATCAACTACCGTGCGCGCCAATGGTAGTGGTTTACAGGGAAATGCCGCTTTGGGCTAGGATCGCAGCAACCGAAGATGGCTTTGCACAGCTTCAGCGGCAGGGCTTGTGTGGTCTGAGGCCGCGTCCCAGATGGCTTTGGCTCGATGGCGACCTGGTGTCAGCCAACAAGGAGCAGCGGTTCCTCGGCCGCGACAGCAAAGATGGCCCTGCCGATGCCGCAGTGGATTTAGCTGCCGACAGCGGTAGCCAATGAGAGCGAATCGGTATCCGGGCATCAGCCGGGCGTTTGGGCGGCCATGTGTTTTTTTGCCCTTCTTTTGCCTTGGAAGCGGTGGATGCTGGGACAAAGTCTTTGTAAAACATGGTTAACGGCTTGGCTGTGGGACTTTATTGCCATTACAGGCAAGTTATCGGCAGCTTACTGTACGTAAAGACAAAGGGCTGGACTTTCTTGCCGCAAAAATCTAGCCATGCCCACTTCTAACCGAATTGCGGCAGACAAAAAAGTCTCTTGGGGGGGCTTCAGGCCTGGACTAGACCTGCTGGCGCGGCACTACTGACAAGCCCAGCACTGCCCTGCCTATTACGGCAACAAATAGAGGCTGCCGTATCTAGCAACTATCTTTGGCTTGCCTAGTTCGGCGCAAGGCGGAGACTCCACCAAGAAGCGAAGCTGGCACATCAAAGGGACGAGGAAGAGAGGCCTGGAGGAAGGGCAAGATCAACCTTGACGAGTCGGGGAGTTGAGCAAAGACGAGGAGAAAAAAAGAGAGACATGGATTAAAAGTGCAGGCGATTCCCGGGCCGGCCATTGATGATAGAATAGCCATCCAGAGGTACTTACTGAGGGGGTCCACCATTGCGAGTAGATAGCAGTTCGGAGCCAGCTAACTTGTTGGGGCATGTCCAGGCGAGCGGTGATAAGATATTCTATCCCGTCGTTTTCCCTCATTGGAGGGGATTGGTGCTGCGGCAGACGTATCATTGCTGGCGGCCAATAGATAAGTGCCGGAAGTGCGTATTTAAGCGGCGGGTTGTCCGTGCAGTCGTCTCTGATCGCTGCGTCTCTCTCATTCTCGCCGGCATAGCTGTCTCTGTAGCTCTCTCGGCTTCTCTGTCTCCATCTATTCTTCCTTCCTCACTTCCACCATGCAGGACATTCACCCTCTCGGCCCGCTCACGAGCGCCGAGATCAAGGCGGCCGTGTCGTTGATCCGCAAGGCGTGGCCCGTGGGAACGCTTTTCCAGTTCAAGATTGTGACTCTGCAGGAGCCGCCCAAGGCTGTGCTGGCGCCGTACCTGGCCGAGGTGCGGGTGGGCAAGGTCCCGGCGCCGATTGCGCGCCGGGCCTTTGTGGCATACTACATTAAGAACACGGTGAGTGAGGGGAGAGGGGGGAGGAGGGGGAGAAGAGAGAGAAGAGAGAGGAGAGGGGGGAGAGAGAAGAGAGAAGAGAGAAGAGAGAAGAGAGAAGAAAGAAGAGAGAAGAGAGAAGAGAGAAGAGAGAAGAGAGAAGAAAGAAGAGAGAAGAAAGCTAATCTTTAGGACAAATTTCACGAGGCAATGGTCAACCTGTCGACGTCGACTGTGGAGCGCAACGTCCGGCTGGGCCCCTTCCAGCACGGCCCGGCGGACAGCGACGAGATGGAGGCGGTGGAGCGGGCGGCGCTGGAGGACGAGGGCGTGAAGGCGGAGCTGGCCAAGCTCAAGCTGCCCAAGGACACGGTATTTGTGTCGGACCCATGGATCTACGGCTCGGACGGCGTCAACGAGGGTCTCTTCCGCGACGAGAAGCGCGTGCTGCAGTGTTTCCTGTACATGCGCGACCCGGCCAACCCGAGCGAGGTGGACAGCTGCCACTACGCCTTCCCGCTGGCGGTGTCGCCCGTGGTGGACTGCGAGACGCTCAAGGTGGTGCGCATCGACATTATGCCGACGGGCCTGGACGCGACGATCAAGCCGGTGACGCCGTGGGAGCCGGCGCCGCCGTCCGAGTACCTGCCCGAGTGCCAGCCGACGCTGCGCAAGGACCTGAAGCCGCTGCGGGTGGTGCAGCCCGAGGGCGCGTCGTTTACCATTACGCCCTTTAGCGAAGTCGGGCGGCGGCTCGAGTGGCAGAAATGGGACTTTCTCATTGGCTTCAACCAGCGCGAGGGCATTGTGCTCTACGACGTGCACTACGACGGCCAGCCGCTCTTCCACCGGCTCAGCCTGAGCGACATGGCCATTCCCTATGCCGACCCGCGCCACCCCTTCCACAAGAAGCAGGCCTTTGACCTGGGCGACGTGGGCGCCGGCATGACGGCCAACAATCTGCAGCTCGGCTGCGACTGTTTGGGTAGCATCTACTACATGGACGGCGTGGTGCCGACGGCCTCGGGCGAGCCCAAGACGGTGCCCAACGCCATTTGCATCCACGAGCAGGACGCCGGTCTGGCCTGGAAGCACACCAACTACCGCACGCAGCGCGCCGCCGTCGTGCGCCAGCGCGAGCTCGTCATCCAGTCCATCCTGACCGTCAGCAACTACGAGTACATCTTGGCCTGGGTCTTTAATCTGACGGGCGACGTCTCCTACGAGGTGCGCGCCACCGGCATCCTGTCCACGCAGCCGATTGACCGCGCGCTCGACAAGACGCCCAACCCGTTTGGCGTCGTCGTGCACCCGGGCGTGCTGGCCAGCCACCACCAGCACTTTTTCAGTCTCCGCGTCGACCCCATGATCGCCGGCCACGGAAACCAGGTCATCTACAAGGACGCCGTGCCCCTGCCGCGCGACCCCGTGCTGAACCCGCACGGCGTCGGCTACACCACCGAGACGCACACGGTCGAGACCAGCGGCTTCGTCGACCTCAACCCGGCCACTGGCCGCACCCTGCTCATCACCAATCCGGCCGTGCGCCACCCCGTCAACGGCGCCCCGGCCGCCTACAAGGTGCACCTGCCCCCCATGCAGCCGATGCTGGCCGACCCCGACTCCTACCACCACCGCCGCGCCGAGTTTGCCGACCACCCGGTCTACATTACGCGCCACGTCGACGAGGAGCTCTACGCCGGTGGCCAGTGGACCAACCAGAGCCGCGGCGGCACCGGCGTGCGCAGCTGGGCCTCGCGCGGCGACAGCCTGGGCCAGGACCCCGTCTTGTGGCTGCAGTTTGGCCTCAACCACATCCCGCGGGCCGAGGACTTTCCCGTTATGCCGGCCGAAATCCTGCGCGTCACTCTGCGGCCTGTCAACTTTTTCTTGCGCAACCCGGCCCTGGACGTGCCGCCCAGCTCGCAAAAGGACAATTGCAGTGTGCTGGTGAGCGATGCGGCCAAGCTGAGCCTGGAGGAGACCAAGAAGGGCTCCTGCTGCTCGCCCGCCGAGGCCAAGTTATAGGTGTGGAAAAGGATCATTGATTGGGCATAGACGTAGCTATTGGATCATAGAGTCTGCTGTAATAGAAGAAAGAAACGTTGCGCAATGCCTCGAGTCCATCGTGATGTTCCTCCTATCAGAACAAGGCATCTAGACCTAGGTGTCTTGTTCAAACTATTTGTGACATGATGAGTGCGAGACGTTTCCCAACCGGGACGAAGAAGCGACAAGGCTACGTGGAAATGAGTCATGTACAGCAAGGATTCCATCTGCATGAAACGGCTCAGTTGGGACGAAGAACTGTGCAAGCCTGCACTTTTGATCTACCCAGCCAAGCAAAAGTAGCAAGCACGACAGCGCAGGCAGACGGGCCGATAATAACAACTATTTGTCCGTTCTCGCTGAAAAGACTGGCTGCATCACACAACGCATTTCCTCCTTTGGCTCGTTGGCCACGGTCAATGGCAATGCCGAGAAAACACAGGCACAGATTGCAGTCTCACTACATCTACAGTCCACGAGTGTCCAGCCGGCATTCATGGCATAACGCTGCAACCCTGGTCTGTCTGCCCGCCAGAGTCTATGTGCCTGCGTTAGGACTCAATTATGCGCTGGCCAAGACCGCAATCACACACTTGAAACAGAATGCGACGCTGTCTAGAACGGTTGAGCGTACTTGTTGTTTCATTCTCACGTCGCCCGTCTTTCAGCCACCTCTGAATCGCATCTACATCTCATCGACAGCCACCACCTTTATTTCTTGCTTTGTCAACTACACCGCTGTGAATAAATACTGCCATGCTAGATTTGCAAGCTAGCTGGATCTCGCCGTTGGCTGGCGATGGCAAAGACCGCTCCCATCTTCCCTTCCTCCCGCTCTGGACCGTCATTTTACGCCTCGCACAGTTTGTAAGCTTGCCATTATATCTCACAGTTTGTAGCTTTCTATTTGCAAGAACCGAAAAGGCATACCTAGGCTAACTGTCCTGTCAGATCGTCGCGCTCATCGTTCTCATCCTGACGGCAGTGACTGCTTCAGAATTGACCTCGAATGTAAGTCTCCAGCTAGATGACCTGCTTCCGTCTGACCTCTTTAGGTCGATGGCTTCGGTATGTTGCCATTCTTGTTATCTCCCATTTTGTTATTGTCGTATTTATTTTGTCGTTTTTATTATCTGTTCTCTTACCTGCTATTCCTAACATCCAGGCCTTACTTTCTTCACCTTTAGCTGGACAGTCTTTTACTTTGGCAGCCTCGGCATCACCGTGTTTCTGTACCCCGTCTCCTACAACCCTCTTGTCTATGTGTGCGTGTCGCCCTGAAATGCGTCCGTCGTTGACTGCTAACCTGTTTTGTCGCCAGTCCTCTAGAGGCCATTACCAACGTCTTTTGGCTTTGCAGCTGGGCTGTCCTGGCCAGTGACGCCTCCATCATCAGCGATACCGAGAAAGCCATTGGCGTCTGGTACCTCTCTGCGAGTTTCCACAAGGCCGCGAATTGTGCAAAAGCCGCTGCCGGTATTGGCGCCCTCGAATGGGTTCTCTTCACAGTCACTCTAGTGTTTCTCGGTGCGTTATCCTCCGCCGACTTGGTTGGTTTACTCGAGTGAGCTCATGCCTTTTAGTTCTTGGCACATTCCATGATCGAGGGCCGGCCGATGCCGAAGCCGCGGGAGAAGCACAAGGGTCGATTGAGCTGCAGCCTGTCGGTCTCCCACAGCCTTTTGCGGCTGCTGGTAGAACGCAGCCTGGCCATTCCGGCAATGAGGAGTGACCCAGGTCTAGGCGAGAAATAGCCGCGAGTATGTTTGACTAGAGGCCGCTCCATTTTGTTGTAGTCAAGGTGTTTCAATAAAACGACTGTCTAAACCGGTCTACTCTACTTCGCACTATAGCACTCTACTTCACACTATAGCACTACTTCACACTAGCACTTTACTTCACACTATAGCACTCTACTTGCACACCAGGTCATCCCCGACCGCGTCTGTCAACAAGCAGCCTTAGGGAATGCGCAGCACGTCGTCGACATGGACGACCTGGCCAGTCGCCATGGACCTGTTGGCGGCGATGCCGGTGAGAATGGACAGGGCACCGTCGACGTGGCTGGCGGCGCGCATGTACTCGTCAGAGACGGGCTTGCCAAAGAGGTCGTTGAGCAGGGCGGTGTCGCCGCCGCCGTGAGCGCCGGCGACGGCGGGAATGTCAATTTCGCGCGGCTTTTCAAAGAGCGGACGCAGCAGCAGGGTAGTTCGGTCCGTGGCGCCCTCGGCGGCCTGGTCGCCGCCCGAATTGACGTAGCTGTTTTCAACGACCTCGAGCTCGAGGCGGCCGCCGGTGCCGTTGAAGCTGACGCGGAAACCCTCCCAAGGGGCATAGGCGGTCAGCGAGTAGGTCATGACGGCGCCGTTGCGGTAGCGCACAAGCAGACTCATTGTGTCCTCGATGCTGATGCCGTCGGAGAAGACGCTCTGGTCGCGGTAGTAGGCGTCCTCGTGCTCGGCGTCGAGGTAGAGCGCGGCCAGCTGGGCATGGTCGCGCAGGTGCAGGGCAAACGGGTCGGTGGCGGCTACGGCGCTGCCGTGGGCGCGCGCATAAAACTGGCGCACACCGCGGCGCTCGGCGTTCTCGCGCCCGTAGAACCGGAGGTCGCCCTGGGCGTAGACGGTGGCCGGACGCGTCTGCAGCCAAAAATTGACCAGGTCAAAGTGATGGGTGCTCTTGTGCACGAGCAGGCCGCCGCTGTTGCGCTTGTCGCGGTGCCAGCGCCGAAAGTAGTCGGCGCCGTGGGCCGTGTTGAGCAGCCACTCAAAGTGCACGCTGGTGACGCTGCCAATGGCACCGGAGCGCAGCAGCGAAAAGACGCGCGTGTTGTGCGGCGCGTAGCGGTAGTTGAAGGCCACGCGCACCCGCCGGCCCGTACGCTCGACCGCGTCAAAGATTTCGAGGCAACGCGGCGCGTCAATCGTCATGGGCTTCTCTGTAATGACGCTGCAGCCGAGCTCCAGAGCGCGCACAATCTCCTGGTCAGCCATGCCAGCGTACCTTGTCCTCGGCCGCGAGAGCTCCCACTTACATAAATGTTGTGCGTGCGGTCAATCGTCGTCACAATCACCTCGTCCGGCCGCGTCTCTTGGATCATCTTGTCAAAATCCTCGGCCAGGTACGTCGGCACCCGGCCGTGGCCCAGCGACTCCAGCTTGGCGTTGGCATAGTTCATGCGCGTCTGGTTGGTGTCGGCAAACGCCACCAGCTCCGACGTCGCGCTGTAGTCCTTGGCAATGGCCGTGTAAAAGAAAATGGCCCGCCCGCCCGTTCCCACCAGCGCGTAGCGCTTCTTGGGCCGCGTAACGAGTTCACTCATACTGGGTAGTCGCGGCCTGTAATACTGTCATGCGTGAGTATAATGGCAAAAGAGTCGGAACAGGCAGTCTGTATAGGATCTAGACTGGCTGCCTTTATCAGCCCGCGTGTGCGTCGGTGGGCGTGGCAGCCCATCGCCCCCTTTTATCCCGATGCCCGATCAACGTCGTGTCAACTCGACGCCTAAAGGATTCCCCGCTATGGCGGGAACTAAGGACGCCTTTGTGGAGTGCGGGGCGGCCTGCCGTCGGGCTATTTCCCCGCACTCCACACTCTAAATAACACGGAAGTGGGTCGACATCAGCAGAGCAGCTCCACGTGACTGCCTCACACGGCTGTAAAGAACCGGTTGCTTACCCTCGGCCTCCATGGCTGGTCGCGGCATCGTCCCACGGCCTCGTTGCCAACCAGGTTATTGCCCATTTTCCCTCCAATCAGTTGCCGAGACTCTGGGGTCATGGCTGGTTCTGCCAAGGAGCCGTATGCCAAGACACGCTCGTTGCATCTTTGAGCCAGAACGAGCAGTAGCCGCCACCGCCTAGATGTCCAGTAGCCGCCACCCAGCGTCTATAAGAGAATAGAGCAAACGGCACCTTTGACGGCTCTGCATTCCAGATACGCCTGTGTCCTCGGTGACAGCACTTGGCCCTTTAGACAGCCTCTGTCCGCCGCCTGGCTGCTTGTAACTTTTGCGACACCAACATGGCGAAAGACAACACCGCCGATGAGATTACGCCGGCCAGCGAGCCGCCCCCGGCCGAGGTGAAGCGACGCGAGAAGGCGGCCGAGTTTCTGGCGGCCCATGGCGCCGACGCCGCCGCCTTCACCTACGAGGAGGAAAAGGCCGTGCTGCGGCGCATCGACAAACGCGTGCTCGTCCTGATGCTATGGGCCTACTTTTTCCAGCAGCTCGACAAGAGCTCTCTCGGGTGAGTGCATGTTGCAAGGCGCTCGTCTTGGTTCCATGGCGGGCTGACCGCCAGCTATGTCTCCATCTTTGGCCTCACGACCGACGCCAAGCTGGTCGGCAAGCAGTACTCGTGGCTCGGGTCCATTGTCTACCTGGCCAACCTGAGCATGCAGCCGCTGGTGGCCCTGATTCTGGTCCGCGCCCCCATTGGCAAGGTCCTGGCCGCCGCCATCTTTCTCTGGGGCGCCTCGCTGTCGGCCATGGCGGCCTGCACCAACTTTCACGCGCTCATGGGCCTGCGCTTCTGTCTCGGCGCCTTTGAGGCCTTTATCGCGCCCTGCTGCGTCGCCATTACGCAAATGTGGTGGCGCCGCAGCGAGCAGACCATGCGCACCAGCTACTGGAACGCCATGAACGGCGTCACCAACGTCGTCGGCAGCCTCGTCACCTACGGCCTCGGCCACGTGCACGCCGCCTCGCTCTACCGCTACCAGGTCATCTTCTTGTTCTGTGGGCTCCTGACCGTCGCCTACGCCTCCGTCGTGCTCGTCTTTATGCCCGACTCGCCCATGGAGGCCAAGTGCCTGAGCGACCGCGAAAAGCTCATTGCCATTGAGCGCGTGCGCGCCAACCAAATGGGCGTCGTCTCGCGCCGCTGGCGCTGGGACCACGTCGCCGAGGTCGCCCTCGACGCCAAGACCTACCTCTGGTTCGTCGCCATCACCTCCATCTCCATTGCCAGCGGCGGCATCGGCACCTTTGGCTCGCTCATTGTCAAGTCGTTTGGCTTTAGCAGCTTTGCCACCATCCTCTTCAACATTCCTTTTGGCGCCGTGCAGATCCTCTCCATTACCGCCTCCAGCTGGCTCGCCTCCCGCTTCCAGCGCAAGGGCCTCGTCATCGCCATCGGCAGCGTCCTGCCCGCCATTGGCAGCATCCTCATGCTGACCCTGCCTCGCTCGCAAAAGGGCGGCCTCTTGTTCGGCTACTACCTCGTGAGTCGTCTCGGCCCCCACGCCCGCCCTGCCGTGCTAAACGCCGCCCAGGTCTCCTGTCTGGCCCTCATCACGCCGCTCATCTACGCCTGGCAGGCCCAGAACACGGCTGGCGACACCAAGCGCAAGTGCACCTCGGCCGTCGTCTTTGTCGGCATGTGCACCGGCAACGTCATCGGGCCCCTGCTCTACTCCACCGACGACGCGCCCCTCTACCGCAAGGGCCTGATTGCCGACCTGTTCATGTTTGTCGTCGCCGGCGTGACTTGCGGGTAGGCTTTGCTGTCCCGGTGGCTGCCAGTTTTTTTTTGCCATGCTAACCGTCCAGGCTCATTCCCTTCTACCTCCAGTACCTGAACAAGAAGCACGAAAACCGGCGCATCGAGCTCGGCAAGTCTGGCCACATTGCTGACGAGTCCATGATGCGCAACGTCAAGCTTCAGCAGGGCAAGACCGTCGAGACCGTCGAGGACAATGCCGTGGCGGCCGCTGCTATCGACATTGTGCACGACAATGGCCTGCACGACATGACAGACTTGCAAAACGAGGACTTTATCTATACGTATTGAGCGGCGGAAGCCCAACTCTGAATATTGTACCAAATGACTATATTTGATCTCCTTACATGGGAAAGCACAAGTTCTGCTAATGTTGTCCTTTCTACAAAAAAACATCAATTCTGATGGAACAAAAGGGAGGCCAGTTGCCATTAAAATCGTAGTGCAGGCATCTCGGGCATGGTAGTATCAGACTGGGCAACCATAGGGTGGGAAATGGTGGAAGAAGCTTAAAGGCTTATTCCGGCCTCTGCCTGGCCGCCATAACCAGAGGAACTGACTGAGGGATCGCACGAAGCTAGAGCCATAGTGTAGTACACTAGTAAACTAGGGGCCAGGGCAAAGAGAAAGGACAGGCTGAGGAAGAGGTTCTGGCCGAGTTGAAGAGTTGTAAGAGCGCAGGTGTTACATGTGTGGTGGTTATGTAAGTAATAGATGTGCACGGACCGGAATATGTACAGGCCGAAGAAAGAAAGGCAGTGCGAATGGCCAAAAGGGGAAGGAAGGAGGATTCACAGTATTTGTTCACCAGATTGCTGCCTGCCGAAAGGGACATACTTGGAAGAATCATCATTGTCGACTTGTTTCGCAATACAGAGTTGATTGTCCTTGTTTTGTTGTTGGTCCAAATTCTTTCTGAGCTAGGGAGATGGAGAGTTTCTTCTTCCATCAATTAAGAGGCTCAAGAGTCTCATGCCCTAACGGTAGAGCACTCAAAGCTTGTTGTTTTCATTCCCACCCATTTCTCTTGATCGAAAAACGATCCCCTAAAAAGACAGAACCATGAATCCCATTTTTTCGCAAAGTTGTGCGAGGTTTTATCCTTGTAAACAACCTACCACTCAGCCAATCTTCTACCCTTCACACTTCCATCAAGTATATTGTCCAAGATGACTGAGAAGGCTGTCATTCTACAGTCCATCGCAGAGTGGTCGGAGTGGAAGACTGAGTGATGGAAGAAAAAGCTTGTTGCTTCCTAAACTTTCCGTCTCCCTGGCTCAGGAAAAAAGTCCCAATCTAGTCTACTGCTTACGAGCCAGGGAGATGGAGAGTTTAGGAATCAACAAGCTTTTTCTTCCATCACCAGAGAACTGGGAAATCTTAAGCACCACCTAACAACAGTGCACCCAAATACCAGCATCGCAGCACAACTCGCCACCTCTAACAATTTCATCAACTAGTTATCTGCTATTTGTGTTTTTCCCACCCTTCTTTGACCATGCGGAAACACGGCCGGTCTACGTCAGATTCAGATACATTGCTCGCAAACGATGCGTTTAGTGACATCTCAGCACGAACAAGGACGAATAAGGACGTGAAACAAAACGCCAAAAGATGGAATCTCACAGTGAGCCTCTTCCATAGGAAGCTGCCTCGTTCTTCAGTTCTCTGCCCAGCAAACCGCGCATGGTAGCCCGAACCAATTGTGACGCCGCATACCATCCCATGATTCGCGTCCTGCTCCCATCACAGACGCCGCCATCATCACCCCCTGGTCTGACGCGCTTCGACAGGCATTGCTGGACTGCCTGCAAGAACGCAAGCCACGGCTTCATTGGACCGGATTCATGCCCGTCAGAATCGAGGCCAGACCCCATGCATGGGACACCTTGTCTCCAGAGTCGGACAACTTTCTTCTTGTTTGCGTCACCCCGGAAACGACTGAATGGCGGGACGCTTTGAACGCTGCTCTGGACTGCAAGGCGATCTTGAACAGCCATGGCATCGCCAACATGCATGTTATTGTCACCGAAATGGACGTTGTAGCTCCGGGAGGGCCTGAGGCAGAAACGTCGGCTGCGGACCAGACCAGAATCGACCCTGCACCAGCCAAGCTCCAAGATATATTTGACATTCGTTTCAGCAAACCGACATTCAACCGATTTTTTTCCGGCATCAACCTGGCCGTCTTGCCGTTCCTACCTCTACCAGGACAGAGCCTTCAGCCAATTGACAGCAGTGACCCCGACAAAGAGCTTCCCTCTGGCAGCCTGGCCTGTTTTGTACGTCTTGAGGATGACAAGGGTAACCTTTCCGAGACTTTGTACGCCTTGACCTCCGACGTGTTGCCGTTCAAGGTGTCCACGATCACTACGCCGTCTTGAGAAACGAGCCCGAGTCCAGCTCGAGCGACAAGGACATTACAATCGCCTGTGGCTCCATGGCTGTCATCGACAAGCAGCAGTATCGCCTTTGTGAGATCAAGAAGCTAAGCGCCATGGAACTGAATTGGGCGACCAGGACTGCTCCAAGGGTCAACCCAGCGACGCCGAAATTGCTAGTCTAGAGCTGATTGGCGAATGTGCCAACAAATATCTCCAAGCTGTGCAATCAGGACTTGCCGCTCTTGGATCTCGCGACGACAGTTCAAGACGCCATGTGGGAACGGTTACGTATGCTGCCGAGCACAGCCTTGACGCCGAGGGTTTCTGGAAAGATTGGGCTCTTGTGGCCGTGTCTCCCACTGTGTCGCCCAGCTCGAGACAATGCAGACACTTTTTCAAGTCAAGAGTACTCCTAGGACACTGGGTGGATGTGGCGGGCCGCATGAACGAGCTGCTCCGAGTCGACGATGTCATTGACGGCGACTACGCCACCACTCCTTACAGCATAGATGATGCCGAGCTGCTGACAATCAAGGCCCCTCACCCGTCAATGTCGCTTCGGGGCCGAGACAGCAGAACTAGTGTGCGTCCCGTCATCAAGCGAGGTGCAGCCTCGGAGCTGACTGTTGGGCTCCTGAGCCCAATTGAAGCTGTACTGCGCAGGCCGCTGCCTGGCGGTGATGTTGTCGCATGGTCCTGACCTGTTTTCAGTTCCCCCGTGCACCCAACAAGCGACGTCCACCACGGCAAGTTTTCAACTGGCGGTGATTCGGGATCGTTGGTCTTTGATACCGACGGCGTTGCCATAGGCATGGTGGATGCTGGATTTGGGTCCAGCGCGAGCAAAAGTCAAGAGCCCTTGCAAGCGCAGATTAATGTTTCATTGCTCACTCCCATTGACCGGATTTTTGCAAACATCAAAGAAGTCACAGGCCGGACGCCGCGCATAGTCTGAAAAGTGTAACTATGTCACCGATGAGATGGTCCTTTTTACGCACACAATGTCGGTCCTCCTGGGCAGCAGCGTCATTTGTTTTGGGTGGCTGTTTTCTCCATGTATTGCAGTTAGGCACACACGTTCCCTCTAGGCTGATATCAACTTGACCTGTATGTGGCATTCCAAAGGCTACAGTATTGTTGTCACAAATAAATAATGCCTTTTAGTTGGCAGCACTTTGAAGATAGAGTCAACCTAATCGGGCAGTGTCGTTTGACTATCCCGGCAGTTTAGTACTTGAAATTACGTGGCCTTCACTGCCATTTCCAAGTACCGCTCCCTCCTATACAAAAAATGCAGTTTTCATAAAGTCGGCCGTAATTACAGGCGCTGTTAAGGAAATAAATACTGCTAAAATCCAAGGCCATAAAGAAACCATTGGAAGAGCATTGTAAATAAAGAAGGCATATTAATTAAAATACAGCTTGTGTTAAAGTAAAACGAAAGATACCTGTAATTCCGCTGTGTTACCTTGCGAAACTCATGTACACTGCCCGATTAGGTTTACTTTGAAGATAAACATTATAGAGAGTTGGGATGTAAAAAGCTCGTCGTTCTCGATACAAGCTTGGTACTGCCATCAGATGCCCTAGCTGCCACGCTTTATCGACTGCTCAAGTCTGCATCATCGTGCAGCGAGTTCGTGTTATGGTCAACTTGCCTTGATTGTCGGCGAGCTGCGGGTAGGCTTTAGCCAACATTTCCTTCCTAGAGTCTGACGCTGCAAACAAGTACACTACACTTTCCATTTTGCATAATTTATACAAACGACCCTTCCGACAGATTCCGAAAACAGAAATCGGCATGCAGCTAAGCCATGTTGCATGAAACACTTCGAAATAAGATTGCGTGCTTTTTACTAGTAAGATGCTTTTCAAATTTTGTAATGCTTTATAAGCTCCGTTCCAGCCGATCTACCCCTGTATCCCACCGGAGACCTGCATGGCATGGCCAGACCTTTTAGGCAGGTAACTGTCCGTCGTGCGAGCAAGTCGCCACGAATGAACTGAGGTCAAGTATGCTGCAGACGGTTGGGATGCCTCGCGGCCTATGGATGGACTGTAGTTGCAAGACTGGGTTGAGTGGAGACGTGTACGGCGTAAATGCATCCGAGGTGGACTATAAATGGAGAGGATGCACTAGGCAAAGTATATCAACACGATCTATGCTTAGTGTACTTATTTAATGCCGGGCCGTTAAACGGACGAAAACATCCGTTAGTACACTAGCTGCCGGAGCGTCAGATTAGATTATCTTGTGGCGACGGCTGGTTAATCCACTTGCCTACACAAGCTTCTTTTCCAGCATCCGGGGTGGGAAGGAGCGAAAGCAGGCACCGGAGAAATTTGACTTTTGATGGCTGTGCCGTGCGATCGCATAATGGGGGTGATGGGCATGCTGATAAGCCATTCGCGGCCCTTGCCTATGTCGTCCATACTGTCTGGCCATGACTCTCGAGCAAGGCCGAGTTCTGCAGGAGCTGTCTCTCATTAGAACCGCACATGCAGTTTGTGTACGGAGTAGTATGGGGGCCAAAGGGTTGCCACACTAGATTGTTTTTCTATTTTTCAACGGGGCCATGGAGACGATGGTGAGTCCTTTTGGATTGCATAATGCTGAGCAAGTACTGACAGAGCCCTTGGAAGAAGAAAAGAGAAAGAAAAAGACCCTTACCCACTCCTATTGTTACCACAAAGAAAGGCTCTTTCTGCCCCATGATCCTCGCCGTCCGAGGGGGAGGCACTAACGGCCAAAGAGGTTCGCCGTCCGAGGTCTTACTTGGACGCCTCTTTCGGCCGAAACTAGGACAAGGAAGAGGCCCAGAAGGGCAACTGGAGCAATGGCCTGGTGAGGGTGAATGGGACGAGTCGACTCCGGGCAGGCAGAGGAGAAGTGATGGGAACTTGGCTCCGAGCAGGCCAGAAGAGAAGTGGTGGGAACCTGGCTGCCGCGGAGTATAAAGGGCAGCCAAGGAACCGGTGTGTGAATTTGCCTCGAGACCACACGCTCTGCACTGTCCAGATCACAGCTCCTCCGTCTGCCAAAGAGCCTCGTCGTCCTCTTGTCATCCCTTGTCACGCGCCTGAAGCCATCCGCCAGCATGTTCTCGACGCTGCGGGGGGCGTTTGTGCTCTGGCTGGCGCTGCTGAGCGCCACGTCGGTCTCGGGCTTCCGCTGGTTCAACTGGGAGTTTGACGTGACCTGCGAGGCGACCGACTACATTGTGCCGGCGAGCGAGGCCGAGCTGGCGGCCTTTCTCAAGCAGGAGCACAGAAAAGGCTCCTTTGTCAAGGTAGTCGGCAACGGCCACGGCCTATCGAACCTGACGACCTGTGTCGACGTCTCGACCACGCACCGCGACTCGTACATTGTCAGCCTGCGCAAGCTGCGCGACATTCACTTTGGCCCCGACAACACGGTCACCTTTGGCGCCGGCTGGGACCTGGTGGACATTGTGCCCGAGCTGGTGGCCCGCGGCCTGCAGCCAGCCAACCTGTGCAGCGAGCGGGTGCAGAACTTTGTCGGCGCCGCCACCACGGGCACACACGGCACGGGCAAGGCGCTCGGCAACCTGGCCTCGCACATTTTGGCCCTGCGCGCCGTCGACGCCACGGGGCGCGTACACGTCATCAACAACCAGACCGATCCCGACGCACTGCGGGCCTTTCGCATCAGCCTGGGCGCGCTCGGCATCGTGACCGAGGTGACGCTGCAGGTGGAACCGCTGCAGTTCTTGAAGCGCACCACCAAGGTGGTGGCCGCCACGGCCAACGTCACGGAGCAGGCCGCGCTGATCAAGCAGTACGGCGCCCAGTACGACCGCGTCAACATTGCCGGCCCGACGTACGACTGGAACAGCACGGCGCAGGCCTGGGCCATTGAGCCGACCTTTACGCTCATGATTTGGGAGCCGACCGAGGTGACGGGCGTCTACAACTGCTCGACTGACTTTTGCTCCAACGGCTGCGGCGACTGCAACCGCGAGAGCTTTTGCTACGACTTGGCGCCCTACTCCATCTCGGTGCCGCCGTCGGGCGTCTGCAGCCGCGCCTTTATGGGCCAGTTTGAGCACTTTGTGCCGCTCGAGAACCTCGAGGCCGCCTCCATCGACTATACGAACCTGCAGCTGTCGCACACGGACCAGCTCCAGGGGCTCAACAACGAGGTCGTCGTCTACGAGTACCGCTTCATCAAGGGCGACGACGCTTTTCTCTCGCCCGCCAACACCTACAACCTCGGCGCCAACAACAGCGGCATCTTTGCCGCCATCACCATTACCTACATTCCCACCTACAACCACTACCCCTCGCTCTGGGCCTACCTCGACACCCTGAGCACCTTTGTCGCCAAGCTCGGCTACAAACACAATGTGCGTCCGCACTGGAACAAGAACTCGGCCTTTAACCGCACCTATGCCGAGTTTGCCTACCCCCAGGTCAACAAGTGGCTCGACATTGAGGCCGAGTACGACCCCTACTGCCAGTTTGCTAACCGCTTTGTCGTGGACCACCTCAACATAACCCGGTGCCAAAACATTGTTCCCACGGCCGTCCCGGCTCTCGTCATTAAGAAATAGAGCGTGCCTTGTATTTCAAAATGTATATATGGGAGGTGGCAATCAAAGACGAGCGTCTCGATTCAGCAGGCATGCATAGGGTGAAGTCATTTATACGATTTGTGTCAGGCACGTGTCATGCCACGTGATCGCCTGACATTTATAGCGCGCTTCTTCCGTAGCTTTATACACTATGCTTTTCTTCGTCCTTTTCCCACCCACCTGCTGGGACCTGGTCATGATGAGGCTCCAGCGAGGCTGTCTCGGTCGACGACAAGTCCAACGTCTCCGAGCAGTGGCTTCATTTGTATAATAGCCCTCATCTAGGCGCCGCCGCCCTTGTGAAAACTGAGAGCCGACAGTCGTCTTATTCGCCTTGAACCCTTTTAACTAAATATTCTGGATAAAGAAAAAAAACAATACTATCCCAATGCAACAACAACGCCGTAACTCCCAGGTACTCAAACACTGTCAGGCCACCGCGGAGAACGGCCGTCGTTTGTGATGCGCCAGCCTACAAAAACTTGCTCTTGACGGCGCCAAAGACCAGGTTGCGCTTCTGCTGCGACACAAACTTGCTCACGTCGTCCGCCCAGCCCTGGCTCTGCTCCTGCAGCCCGTCCATATTGTCGCTCATGGACGCCAGCTTCTCCGTGCGCTCGTTGAACTGCCGCGACAGGTACTGGCCCCAGCCCTCTGTGCTTTGCGCGGGCGCCCGTCCGCCCAGCCCGCCCGTGCCCTGCCGCGCCAGCCGCGCCTCTTCCGCCGCCGCCGCCATCATGCGCTTGCTCGGGGGCCGGTCGGGCCCGCCAATGAGCAGGTCCAGGTCCGTCGGCGACACATACTGCGTGCCCGAGATCCACTGCAGATTGCTAATGGTCGGCCGCGGCGGCACCGCCAGCGCGGGGTTGATCATGGCGTCTCGCTCAATGGTCTGGCCCACGTTGCGCCCCCAGGACGAGACGACGACCAGCTCCGAGGGGCCCGACCAGCCAAAAATGTCGCCCGTCGGCAGCACCACAGCCTCGCTCGTGCGCGCCATGTCCAGCATCGCCAGCGGCACCCGGCTGAGCTCCTTGAGGCCCGGCAGCGTAAGGGCGCGCGCGGTGCCGTCGCCAAAGACGCCCACCAGAGCGTAGCCGTGCAGCTCAAAGTTGGTCACGGCGGCGGCGTAGCAAAAGACATCGTCAAATGACTTGGACGCACCCTTGGCCGTGGCCGGCCGGAAAATGCGAATCTCGGATTGGGACACTGTACCTTGTCAGTATTCAGCAGCAAAGAGCGACCAAGGCATACTCACCCACTACCAGAGTGCCATTCACGTGATGTCCGTTGCGCAGGCCGGCCACGGCATTGCCCGTGGCTACCGCGGACGCGCCCGTGTCGGACACAATGGGGCAGATGGCCACAATGCGGCCCTTGACATCGGTCGCGCCAGCAAACTTGGCCGTGTAGCCGCTGCCGCTCGGCAACAGCTCAAACGTGAGCACCTTTCCCTGGCTCGTGCCCACCAGACAGACCAGGCTCGAGTACGACTTGCCCTCGAGCGACAGCACGGCAAACTCAATGGTGACGGCGTGGTCCTTGGTCGTGGCCGATGCGCCGCTGACGCTGGAACTGGAGCTGTGCTTGCCCAGGAACGACGACTTCTTCTCCGGCTTGACCAGATCGCCAATGGCGCCCGAGAAAATGGCTGCTGGCCCGCGCAAGTCCAGGATGGCCAGGTGCCCGTTCTCGGACCCGGCCGCCACAAAGCCCACGTCGGCCACGTGCAGCGCGCTAATAGGCCCTTGCAGCATCTCGTACATGACCCACGGCTGCAGGCCGTCCTGGAGCGTGTCCTCGGTGTGCGAGCTAATGTCGGTGAAGCCGCCCGGGTTGGAATGCGCCGCTGCCGTCCGACTGTTGCCGGCCCGGCTGCCGGGCTTGCCGTACGACCGGTTGGTGCCCCAGCGAAAGAGGAGGATCTCGCCCACGCGTGTGCCGACGGCCAGCTCGCACGTGGCCGACCCCAGCGACAGCGCAGAGATGTCGACATCACGATCGCGCCGCACCGCGCGCGCCACGTCCACCTGCAGCATGGCCTGGTTCTCAATCTCGTCGCCGTGGCCCACGTCCCAGATGCGAATGGTGCCGTCGGCGTGTGCCGTCTGGATAATGTGGCGGCCCTCGTTGCGCCGCCGCGGCTTGGGTGCCTCGGCGCCGCCCCGGCAGAGCGGCTCGCCAATGTTGCGCTTCTCCGTCAGACCCAGCCAGCGCTCGCGGCCCACGGTCGCCAGCGCGTACTTTGTGACAAACGGCGCCACAAACGAGAGCGACGGGTGCAGCTGGTTCGTCGGGCTGATGGGGTAGCCCGACGGGAAGCTCAGCGTCAGCAGCTCGCCGGACCCGAGCAGGGCAAACACGGCCAGCGGGTCGTGGGCGCCGCCATAGTGCGGCGACATCCTCGGCGCTACCGTAAACGAAGTCACCTCCGTCCCGGCAGGAAGAGGCAGAATATGCTGTCGCTTGCCCTTGAAGTGTTCCGACAGCACCTGCCAGGACGACGTCGCGTAGATGGGCGTCGGGCCCAGCTCCAAAAAGGTCAGCCCCTTCTCGGGCGCGTCAAAGGCCAGTCCGCCGGCAATCAGCAGCGCCGTGTCGTCTGTGTTTTGCTTGCAGCACCAGGCGATCTGCACAAAGGGATCCAACAGGCGCGCCAGGGGCGGATTGGGCACCGGCTGGTCGATGCCCGTCTGGTACAGCGAGCGCGCCAGCACCACGCGCCCGTCGCGGGGGTCCCAGAACACCAGGCTGCCGTCGTCGTGCGCCGTCAGCACAAAGGTGCCGTTGGGGTGCCAGAGCGCCTGGATCAGTCGCGGCGAGCGCGCAATGTTGGGCGTCTCGCCGTTGCCGCCCGGCGCTCCTGGTGGCAGCGTGTACACAAAGTGCTTGACCGGCTGGTTGTGCTTGAACGAGAAGATGACGGCGCCGCCGCCGTAGCCAAGCAAAATCTTGCCGGCGTCGCGCGGGTGCATCTGCATGCTGACAAGGTGCACCGAGCCCGCCACCGCCGCCGCCGTGGCCGCCGGGCCCCCGAGAGCCGGCCGGTTCTCTCGCTCGTACGCGCGCCACAGGTTGGGGATGCGAAAGGTCGCAAAGCGCTCGCCGTCGAGGTCAAAGGCCGCCACCTCGCCATTCGACAGCCCCAGAAACGCCCAGTCCAGCATCGGGTCTGTCGCCACGCACGAGACGGCTCCCGCCGCCAGGCTGCCGGCCAGGCGCTCGCCCGAGTTGAGGTCCCAGACGCACAGCTCGCTCTTGGCGTCCAGACTGATCAGCCGGTTCGCGCTGAACTGCAGCGTCCGTATCGGCGCCCCCCCCTTGGGTGCTATCACCTGGTGCACCCGCCCCTGTCCAAAGACGTAAATCATGCCCCGGCCAAAGCGCGACTGCCTCGTGCCCACTGCTATAATGGACTGGACCGGATCGTAAGCAATGCAGCTACAAGCAAAAGAGAAAGTCAGTATATCAAGGACTAAAGAGAAAAATACACACAATTGGCATTCGAGAGCTGTCCGATGGCCTCACTTACCTGATCTGCGAGCCTATGCCGTAGCGCATCTGCTCCTCCGCCACGAACAGCGCCGGAAGAATGCCCGCCGACAGGTCATTCTGCATGCCAGCTTGCTTGCTACGGATGAAGCTCGCCATGGTTGTTCATGCGTAAAAGCTGCTGACGTTGAAGTGGGGAAGTGACGCTGTTCAAAGGGCAGTTACACATTGCATTCGCGGTGGGTCTGCACGTGACTGCGGGGCGAAGCCGCCGAAGCATTGCTGTTTTTTGGCTGTGATATCAAAGGCACAGCCCTTGATGCTCGACGCCGGCGAGACGCTCGACTGGGTCAATGAGACAAATTACCCTTGTCGGCACAGGCTGCCATTTCTGCCCTTTTGTGTGGTTGTCCACGTCCCTTTGTGGCCTTTTCATCACCTCCACCAATCGCAAGAGAATTATTGCTTCAAGGTTCCGGAAAAGAACAGAGACCGCCAGTCAGGAGCAAAGTTTGACTCCATATGGAAAAGGAGACAGGAGATTTTTTTGCTAGTCCATTTAGAGTCGGGATGGTTGAACACAATGCACTTTCCGATTGGGATATACTCAATAGTCTTCTATGCCTGGCATCATGCTTGGTATTGATGGGACTGTGAAAGCATTGAAAAAAAGACATCAACTACTGCTGAAACGGACATTAACGTCAATGTCAAGCATACAAGACACTGGACGACGTTTTTGGCTGCTCAGAGGCGGCATAGTTGACCAGTTGTGCAAGACATTATACTTTGCCTTTTGACTACCGTAACTCGACACTCGCTTGACCGTATGAATTGATATCATAAAAATGGAGGAAAACATGTGGCAAGACCAGAGCATCTATCTGCAGACGTAACAGCCATGCCGGAAAAGATTGGCGAAAGGGGGGAGGGTAAACACGGGCAGTAAGCTGCAAGATTGCCATTTTATATAGCAGACACGCCTCCCTAGTGGGACATCACCTCGACCGGGTGCTGCCCCTCAGCGGCTACTGGCTTGTCCGAGTCAACGTCCATCTGGTCGCCCTCGGCCTCCTCCTCCTCCTCGCCTTCTTCCTCGCTCTCTCCTTCAATGTCGACGCTGCCGTCTTCAGACACGTCGCCCTCGTCGGCCTCCTCGCCATGCTCGGCCATCTCGTCGGCGCCGCCCATGGCCGCGTCTTCCGTCTTGGCCGTGGCGGCCTCGGGGGCCTCGAGAGCAGCCGGCTCTTCCTCCTCCTCCTCCTCGGCCTCGTCGGCGCCGTACTCCTCCTCGTCCGCCACCAGGTCGGCCTCTGGTTGCTCGGGGGGGAACTCGGCAGGGGCGCTGGCCTCGGAGTCCCTACACAGGACAGAACACTGTCAGCAGGCTACTTTCCCCCAGGAGGAGCCCTTTCGCTCCACTCCAACTCCACTGCAATCACGTACCACTTGATGGCGAAGCGCGTCACGCGCGGCTTCTCGGCCAGCACGTTGCGACGGATCTTCTCAATGACGGGCTTGGCCGGTGGGTCGGCGTTGAGCTCGTCCGAGTCGTATTCGTTGTTCACATAGTAGCCGACGCGCACAAACTCGCGGCCGTCGTAGGCACAGGTCAGCAAGATGACGGTGACGCCGAGGATCTCAGCGTCGGGGATGCGCTTCATGTCTGGCGGGTCGGCCTCGAAGAGGAACTTGTTGACGCCGATGGGGATGGGCCCAACCAGGAGAGAGTCCAGCTCCTGGTCATACTGGTCGCTGTCGGGATGTGTGTAAGACAGAGGCAGGAAAGAGAGAAAGTCGGAAAGAAAACGTAAACTTACGACGTGGCCGAGCCGACATAGGTGAGCTTCCATTCGAGGTCTAAACAAACGCATAGGCAGGCATTAGCACACCACTCTCGCCTTCCCAGACACCCAAGAGTCGCCAGAGGTCAAGGCCAAGTACCCTTTTCCAGCTGCTCGAGGCACTCAAACGTAATCATAAACTCATATTTGTCGGTGAACCTCGCGGGGTTGTTGACGACCTTGACGTCGAGCAGAGACACGATGGACATCTTGGCAGGAATGTAAGCAATCTGAGCAGTAGCAAGACAGTCTGGGCAGTGTCGGCAGATTGCGGGAGGCCCTCTTGGGTGGATGCAATGGTAGGCAAAGGAGCAAAAGAGAGCGGATGCGGTGTAACTGGGCCAAGTTAAAAATGGCGGGCAGGAGGGGCTAAAAAAGCCAAACAGCTGCCAATGGCCCAAAGAAGCGCGGCGGGAGCCGAAGTGAAACGCGTGCTGGCACTGGTGCTCGGCAGGAGGACAGACAACACAGCAACAGAGGACAGAGCGCGTCAGACAGCTTTTTTCCCCAGTACAGAGGAAGGAGCCCTTTCTATTTGTTGATTTCGTGCTGCCGCCGTTCGTGGGAGCGTGTAAGGGAAACCGCGTTTGGGCAAAGTGTGGCTGGAGCTGAAACCGCCACACGCTAGCCTGTTGCGTAGCTAGCGTGGCCGCAAAAAGCTCTCCATTCACAGGTGTTTTTCTGACGGAAAAAGCAAGCGTTCCAGCTCTTGAAACCAATCCAGCTTCGTCCCAGCAACACCAGACGGCTTCGACGACTCGCCTTGTCCATCACAGTGACTCTCCAGCACCGCCGCTATCTGTTAACTGTATCCAAAGACCGGATGCTGATGCCCTGGTCCGGCTGACAAACGCCTCCCGTCGGGAATAATTGGCCGTCGTTCGAAATAGCTTCGCGCCAAGAACAGCTTCTTTTTTTCTGTTTTGATCTGCCAACTGCCGCGCTTTCGGCTTTGCTTCTCTTTCCGGGCGCCTGGCTTTGATGTCGTCGACGAGAAGTACATTGCTCGTCAAAGTTGCTTGGGAATAACTGATTTCGTCATTTGATCTGTCCGCCCCTACTGGCTTTGTTCCGTCGTTTGCCATCAACAGCGCCACTTGCTCCCTAGCCCTTTTGGTGAGTAGTCTCGATATCGCTGGACCCTCGTATTGGGTTGATTCGTGTTTCCCGTTGCTGACCTGCCCTGTCCTTTCCATTTGCTATTATCAGATCCACGACATTTCCATCCTCGCTACAGCGCGCGCCGTGTGCGCCGTGCCCGACCTGCCATGGACGAAAACGTAAAGATGGAAGCTTCTGTCGAGCAGGACGCTTCGTGGGCTGGGGACGAGGCTGTGGTGGGAAGGGGGGATGAGCATGCTACGAATAAGCAACTTAACAAACAAGCTGAAGATCCTGAACATTATGATGCTGGTGATGCGTCTTCTGCTAATGCCGAGGCGTTACGTCTCTCTGGTGAATCTGTTTCCGATGAATATGACCCAGGCGCTGTGGTGATTATGGATGCCGCGTCGGGGGATGAGGAGGAAGCGGCTGATAGCGGTGACGTGAGAGACGAGAGAGACGAGGAAGAGGAAGAAGAGGAGGAAGCAGGGGGGGGAGGCGACACTGAACAGGGCGATGCCGTTCGAGTAGCTGCGCCAGCAGCCGAATCCCTTGTCCGGTCGCCGGCTCCGTCTCTGCCGCAACGAACAGCCAATAGACCCAAAGCCAAGGGAGGCTTCCTAGTGGGAGACTCCGACTCGGAAGACGACGAGGGCGGCAACGGCCCAGAAGCGGCGAAACAACAGAGTGCGTCTCACAACGCTGCCTCGGACTTGCCGATGGATGGGTCCGATTCCTACGAGCCAGCTCCGTTCGTCCCCTCTACGGCAAACGACGCCCCGACAGCACAGCCCCCCGCACAGCTGCCGATGCAGCCGCCGGCACCGGTGGCCACGGGGTTGCCGATGCCACAGCATCCTGCCGCTGTTCATGCCCCTTCCTTGGAGCAGCCCGACGAAGTCGCTCTTCTGGAAGCGAGCATACAAGACGACCCCCGGGGAGCTGTGGACTGTTGGCTCGAGCTGATCAGCCGGCACCGGCGGAACAACAGGTTTGACGATGTCAGATCTGTTTACAACCGGTTCCTCCAAGTCTTCCCGCAAAGCGTAAGTGGTCTTGTTACCGGTTTCCCTCTGCTTCCCGCCCGGTCGTTTCTAATCAAATAGGCTGCGGTCTGGATCATGTACATTGACATGGAACTGGAGCTGGACAACTTTGCCGCCGCCGAGGATCTGTTTGCCAAATCGCTGACCAAAGTGCTAAACGTGGCGCTCTGGGTGGTGTATCTGGACTATGTGCGCCGGCGCAACAGCCTGGTCAGCGACGCCTCGGGCGAAGCCCGCAAGGTGGTCAACCGTGCGTACGAGTTTGTGCTAGACAACATTGGCCTGGACAAGGATTCGGGCAAGATTTGGCAGGACTACATTCAGTTCATCCGGTCCGGCCCGGGAAACATTGGCGACACCGGCTGGCAAAACCAGCAAAAGATGGACCAGCTGCGCCGGGCGTTCCGGCGGGCCACCAGCATCCCCATTTCCAATGTGAACCAGCTGTGGAAGGAGTACGACCAGTTCGAGATGGGTCTCAACAAGATTACGGGCCGCAAGTTCCTCGCAGAGCGGTCGCCGGCCTACATGTCTGCCAAGAGCGCCAACACGGCCCTGGAGAACATTACGCGCGGCCTCAACCGGACAACGATCCCCCGCCTGCCGCCGGTAGCGGGCTTTGACGGCCACCAGGAGTACATGGCACAGGTGGACCTGTGGCAGAAATGGATTGCGTGGGAAAAGGCGGACCCGCTGGACCTGGGCATGGACGAGCCCGAGGCGCTCAAGGCGCGCATTCTCTACTGCTACAAGCAGGCGCTGATTCCGCTGCGCTTCTGGCCGGATCTGTGGGTTGAGGCGGCCGAGTGGTGTTTCGAGAACGGCGTCCGGGAGAACGGCCGGGAAAAGGGCATCGACTTTCTGCTGGAGGGCATTGAGGCGAACCCCGAGAGCGTGATGCTTGCGCTCAAGCATGCCGACCGACTGGAGGCGACGATCCCGGTCGAGGAGGGCGACCAGGCCAAGATTGCGCGCGGCCGGGCCGTCCGGGCCCCGTACGACAAGATTATCAACACTCTGCGAGACCTGCACAAGTCGCTGCAGGAGCGCGAGAAGGCGGCTGTCGCTCGCATTGAAGAAGCGTTTTCCGGGGGCCGTGGCCACGGCGGCGGTGGCGAGAGCGGCAACGACAACGGCGGCGCGGACATGGACGACGACGACTACCTGCCCGAGGGCAGCAGCCCGAGCGACGAGGACAAGGCACAAAAGATCTCGCAGGTGCGGGAGGGCTTTGCGGCGCAGATGGATCTGGTGTCCAAGTGCCTGACGCATGTCTGGATAGCGCTGGCGCGGGCCATGCGGCGGATCCAGGGCAAGGGAAACCCACAGGGGCCGCTCGGCGGCATGCGACAGGTGTTTTCCGAGGCGCGCAAGGGCGGGCGCCTCAAGAGCGACATTTACGTGGAAATCGCCAAGATGGAGTGGAAGTGCTACAACGACAAGGCGGGCGGCAAGATTCTCGAGCGAGGCGCGCGGCTGTTCCCCGAAGACCCGTACTTTATGATTGAGTACATCAAGTACCTGACGGCCCACGGAGACAACACAAGTGAGTGGCTGGCGGCCAAAGAAGCAGAGGACGGCAGAACTGACATTTTTCTCGGACAGACTCCCGCGTGGTGTTTGAGACGTGCGTCAACAGACTGGCCCAGAACCGCGAGACTGTGCACAAGGCCAAGCCACTGCTGGCCTACATGCACAAGCGCGAGGCCAAGTACGGCGACCTGTCACGCGTGCTAGAGCTGGAGAAGCGCATGGGCGAGCTGTACCCCGACGATCCGAAGCTGGTGCAGTTCAGCAAGCGCTTTTCGACGGACAAGTTTGACCCGGTGGGGGCGCGCATTATTGTGTCCACGGCGGCACAGCTGCGTCCGCGGCCGATTCTGCCGTCGGTCGAGCAGCCGTCGACCAACGTGCGCGACAGTCCGTTCCCGACGGGCGGCGGCGGCGGCGGGGGGGGCTACCGGCAGCAGAGCCCGCGCATAGGGTTTCCCGGCGGGCTGAACTCGCCAAAGCGGCCCTTCCCGGGCGACGACTTTGACGAGGCCAACCCGCCGCGCAAGCTGCTGCGGAGCGCCGAGCAGCGCGAGTTCCAGCGCGGCGAGTCGCCGCTCAAGGGCGCGGCCGGGCGCCGGCTAGACCAGCAGCGGCGTCTGCAGGGGGGCCACGGCGGACAGGGCGGCTATGGGGCGGTGTCAGCGGCGGGTCCGCCACCGTTGCCGACCATGATCAACTTTTTGCTTGGGCAGATCCCGCCGGCAGCGCAGTACAACGGCGTGCGGTACTCGGCCGCGGGCGTGGTGCAGCTGTTGCGCGAGACAGATGTCGACCCCAGCACGTGGGAGTCGGCCCGCAAAGGCGGCGCCAAGCCGGGGCGGCCAGGGCCAGCATCAGCACAGCCGTACGGGCGCGGCGGGGCCGGCGCGTCGATGCACGCGCGGCAGCTCTCGAATAATGACTATCCGCAGTACCTGGGGGGCAGCCGCAACTCGCCGGCTCCGGGGGGCGGCAGCGGCGGCGGTGGTGGCGGCGGCTACCGGCAGTCGTCTCTGCGGCCGGACTCGCGGGAATCCTATGAGCCTCCGCCGCCCGTCGCCGCAGCAGCAGCGGCCGCCGGCCTGGCCAACGTTTACGGGCAGTACGGTGCTGCGGCCGGCACGGCTCCGGTCTATGACAATGCGGCGGCGGCGGCCACCTGGCCACAGGCTCCGATTGTTTCTTATCCGCCGCAGCCGCCACAGCAGCAGCCGCCGTACGCCGGGTATCGCTACCCGTAAATGCGTTGTACGGGGGCGGAGAGGCGGGAGGGCAGGCAGAGAAGAGAAGAGAGAAAAGGGAGAGGCAGTAGAGGCAGGAGAGACAGGAGAGGGGGAGAGGGAGGGCAGAGAAGAAAAGAGAGAAAAGGGGTCTAGGACAAGCATTGGCCAGTTGGGCTTGGCCACATTCAAGAGCTCAAAGAAGGCTGGAGGGCGTTTGTGTTTCGCTCATTGGGTAATAATAATGGGATAATAGCAAGATTAGGATCTCGAGGACGCCATTCGGCCCAAAGTCGTGTTGAAGCGTTGGCAAACAGACTGGCATTTTCTTGAGCCTTCTTGTCTAGCAAGACAGCCTGCTCTGTTTGCGTTGTGGAATGGCCTAGGAGCCAAGTTCCAGTGGTAGTTTAGCCGAGGGGAAGAAGAGCAGAATGTCGTCCGCCAAGGTTGGTGAATTACATGATGAGAGGAGCGCAAACGCCCGTATTACACATTACTCATGGAAACCTCTTGTGATACTGATGCTCTTTCCGAATGGGGAAACATCGAGGTCGTTCCTGCCTGGCAGATGCAGACAACAATAGGACGGCCTGTTTCCTCTATTTATTGGCGGAAGGTGATGCCACCTCTTCTTTACTGTCTCTTCTCTTTGCCGTCTTCATCCTCTTTTGCTCTCCTCTTCTTTTTTTATCCCGCCATCATCACTTTCGGCACCGTTATTTGTGCCTTTCCTGGCTCCTCATTAAAGAACCTGTTTTCTCATTCTTTTTTATTCTCTTCTCATTCCCTTGACTTTGTCCTTTTATCTCTCCAGTAAGTCTTTCCAGTTCTGTCAGTGAATTACTCTTTAAGCGACACGCAAAGTGCATTACTTTAGTCTTTTTTTAATGTTCATTCCTTCTGCTTAATTTTAAGCGGTGTTCTTGTTTACCAGTCTTTCTACTTTCTTGCACTCTTGTTCTCTTACTATAGTATTTTTACTTGCGCTCTTTTTACCATTTCTCTCTTTCTTCCTTCATTTGACATTGTCTTGTGCGTTTACTCAGCTGGCTCTCACTTTAAAGCAGCAGTTGTTTCTAGAGAGAAGAAAGCCTTTTACTTGACTCACTGTTGTGCGTTTTTTCACATCATTCTCACCTCATTACCTGAGGTCTTTAGCTTCAGTATACCTACAGAATGCTTGTTTTCTCCTTGCTGAATTCACCCACTTGACTTCGATTTCACTAGCTTTACTCCCTATTGAACTCTATTGATCGTCCCACGAGCTGACACTTTAGTCTTTCATCATGGACAGCTCGGCCCCCCCAGGGAGCCCTTCTCGACAGCACCGCCCGTCCATGAGTGCGTCTCGACAAGGCGGTCCTCCTGGGTCTACGCACTCGCGCAATCAGTCGAACTCTGCCCGACCTTCTGGACCTCTTGGCTCGGCGTCGGATACTCCCTTCCCGCCCAGTCTCGGCTATGACCCTGCCCGCTCGCCGTCTGGCGAGGCCAAGCGCAAGGAGAACGAGATACCCAAGCGTCTGGATCTTCCTCCCGAGGCATACAGTCTTGTGAGTTTATTGTGGTCCGCTGTCTCGATTGTGCAGCCATGGCTAACTGGGCGTGACAGACGACCATGCCGACGCCCTACGCTCGGCGTCCTGCCTACAATGACAAGGACAAGCCCATTAACCTACGCGTTAACCAGTACCGTGTCGAGCAGGCGGCCAGCATCAAAGTGTACCAATACGCTGTAAGTGTCTCTGTCTATTGTTACCCTATCCATCTGACCAATGCCGCAGATCTTGTTCCGTCCGGAGCCGCCCAAGCCGATTGTCTATACCAAGATCTGGGCGTCTCACAAGGTCCAGCGGGAGCTCGAGCGCTTCAGCAAAACCTGGCTCTATGATGGACGCTCGCTGGCTTGGTACGTCAAGAACAGGCCGCACAGTAGTGCGCTGGTCCATGCTAACATTCTCTCCTAGGTCCATCAACAACGTGACCGAGACCCTAAAGATCGAGGTTGATCTGGACGAGGAGATGGGCAAGACGCCCCGCCCCAATGCTCCCAATGCGTTCACTGTCATCATCAAGCAGGCCAGCACCATTTACTTGGCCTCCCTCATTGCGTACTTGCGTGGGACCGCCAGCTGGGACAGCCACGTCCTGGAATGCATGAACTTTTTCGACCACGCGCTGCGCCAGAGGCCGTCCGAGACCATGGTGGCCATCCGGCGCAACTTTTATTCCACGAGCGCTCCCCGGCGCGATCTGGACGGCACCATTTACGCGGCCAAGGGCATCTATGCCGCGTTCCGCCTGTCCGAGTCGATCCGCTCGGGCGGGTCGGGGCTGGGCATCAATGTGGACGTTGCCAACACGACGTTTTGGAAAGAGCAGACGCTGGAGAAGCTCATGTTGAGCTTTTTGCAGATCGCCAGCGACAAGTGGAACCCGCGCAACCACAATGACGCCGTGGAGATCCTCCGGCCGGTGCAATGGGAGGGCAACAAGAAGCTCAAGGAGCCCACCATGTCGGAGGCGTTCCGCTGCCTCCGCCGGCTGCACAAGCTGCGCTTCACCGTCAGCCACCGCGGCAAGATGAACGCCGACAAGGTCTACACCATTGCGCGCTTTGCCTGGCACCAAAAGTTCATGTTTGAGGGTGCTACCTCCAAGAACTACACCTTTACCATTCGCAAGACGGGCGAGACGCGCACGGTCTACGACCACTACATGAAGCAGTACAATGTGCAGCTGCAACACTACCTGTACCCAGTGGTGGAAACGACGCGCGACGGGGCCTTTCCAATCGAGGTGTGCCACATTATTCCGTGGCAGCGCTATGCCTACAAGCTCAACCCGGCGCAGACGTCGGAGATGATCCGCTTCGCGGTCACGCGCCCGGCCGAGCGCGGGAAGAACATTACGGAGAACGTTGCCAAGCTCGGCTGGGCCACCGACCCCTACCTCAAGGAATTTGGCATCCGGGTCAACCCCAACATGACGCCCGTCCAGGGACGGCTGCTGCCAGCTCCCGTGGTGGCCTACAAGAACGGCGTGGCTCGCCCCGGAACCACAGGCCGGTGGGACCTGCGCCAAAAGGTCTTTTACGTGAACAACAAGGACCGCCCGTTGAGCTCGTGGGGCATTGTCGTGGTCGACAATTGCGTGGACATGCCCGTTGTCCAAAACTTTGTGCGCGTCTTTGTCAAGGCATACAAGGACCACGGCGGGCTGATCCCCAAGCCGCCCCATGTGACGCGCTTCCCGCGGGGCACATCGCTGGACGAGGTCTATCTCCAGTCGTACAATGCGACGGTAAAGGCCAACAATGGGCAGCATCCGGTCATGATGTTCTTTGTGATGCCCAACAAGATGGCGTTTAGCTACTACCGCCTGAAAAAGAGCGGCGAGTGCCGGTTTGGCATGGTGTCGCAGATGCTAAACATGAGCCACGTCATGAAGGCGCAGCCGCAGTATTGCTCCAACGTCTGCATGAAGGTCAATGCCAAATTGGGAGGCACGACGTGCCGGGTGCCGGCCGAGGGCGCCAATCCGGCAGCGCCGGCCTTTTTCAAGGCGCCCACCATGGTCATTGGCGTGGACGTGTCGCACGGGTCGACCAACATCAAGGGCGAGCTGGATCCGTCCATGGTGGCCATGTCCATTTCGTGGGACCGCGATGCCGCGCGGTACGCGGCCTTTTGCCAGACCAATGGCTACCGCACGGAGATTATCAACCCGGTCAAGATGCACAGCATCTTTGACAATGCGCTGGCGCATTGGTGTCAGGCGCTGTCGTGCCGCGTGCCCCAGCACGTCTTCTACTTCCGCGACGGTGTGTCGGAAGGGCAGTTTGTCCATGTGATGGACTATGAGATTGCCGAGCTGAAAAAGATATTCCTGAAGCGGTGCGGCAAGGTCCCGCAATTCACCGTCATTGTGGCCACGAAGCGGCACCACATCCGCTTCTTCCCCGACGGCAGCAGCGGCGACAAAAATGGCAACCCGCTGCCCGGCACCCTTGTCGAAAAAGAAGTTACTCATCCGTTCCACTACGACTTTTATCTCTGCTCGCACGCGGCCATCCAAGGCACGGCTCGGCCCGTGCACTACCACGTCATCCACGACGAGATCAAAATGCCGCCGCATCTGCTGCAGAAAATGATTTACCAGCAGTGCTACCAGTACGCGCGGTCAACGACGCCCGTGTCCCTGCACCCGGCCGTCTACTATGCCCATTTGGCGGGCGAGCGCGCTCGGGCGCACGAGAACATGGAATCGGAGAAGAAGGACCCCGACCATGTCAAGAAGATGATGATGGCTTGGAACTCCAAGAATAACTCGAGCAGCCGGACGACGCATCCGACGGAGGCGCCGCCGCTGTTGCCGTTTGGTGCCAAGGAGGCGGTAGACATGAACAGGAACTTTACCCCATTCACAATGTGGTATATCTAGGCACAGGCAGGAAAGGCCGAGTGAAAGAGTAAAAGGAGCGACGGCAGGATGGAAAGGAAACCCACTAGGCCTACGGGCTGCCAGCACAAGGGAGCAGGGCTGGGACAAGTCTGGAGCGCGTGAGAAAAGGTTGCGTTTGCATTTGTTTTCTTTCTCTCCCCTGTTAGTCTGGCCATGCGTCGGCAACGGCAAGTGAGCAGACGTGCAGTGGGCCCTTATGGATGATTTGATTTGTTCAAGACATTGCGAGATTGCAATAGATTCGATAGCAGACAAGGCTTTCGTGCTGGGACCCGGTCCTGGCATGACACGACTATCACAACTATATAGAAATGCATTATTGACTACGCGAGGACGTGAGACGGCATTGTGAGGCGAACGGGTGATGAAGCTAAATAGTTTATTGATAGCAGAATGCAAAAGGTCAACGCAGGCGGCGACTCATGGTGCGGGCGCGTCCTTGGCCTGCAGGTCGCGGGCCCTCTCTTCGGGGGTATAGCACTTTGCGCTCCAGGCGTGGATCTGGGCAATCTCGTCGCGCAGCGCGGCGTTGACGAGGCGGTGGCGCTTGAGGGAGTTTTTGGCGACGAACTCGGGCGAGACGATGACGGCCGTAAACGCCTGGCCACAGCCGCCTAGAGGGTTAGGGGGGAAGACGGAGAAGAGAAAAGGTTGACTCACCAGAAACGTCTGTGATCTCGACGTATTCGGCCTGGAGCCGGTCCCGCAGCACCTGCTGGAGGTAGGCCTCTGTGATGGCAGCCTCGGCCATTGGGCTGGTCAGGACGGGGAAGTTGGGGGTGGTGAGATGGTATGAGAGGAAGAGAAGTAAAAAGACGAGATAAAAAGATGTGATAAAGACGAGGATAAAAAGATAAAACTTATCTGATTGATAAGATGCGCTGCGGCGTGACTTGCTTGCTCAGCGAACATTCTTTCCTCGCTTGGTGCCCCGCACCATTAGATCCCCGCGCCGTAGTGACGACGGTTGGATAGCTCAAAGTTTCAACGACGAGTAGAGCCGAATCAGCCGTTTTCCTTCTTCTCCGGGGCCCGATGCGCATTTCCGCCACTATTGGACCAATCTTTCGAGCCAGCCGCAACAGACGCTCCGGCCACGTCTTCTCTTCTTGCACCGCCGCCGCTACACCCTCCCGGCCATTTGTGCTGTCGAGGCTGCCTGGGACGCCGACGCGGCCGAGTTTTTCCAGCACAGCGCCGAGCCCTTTGCGTAGGTGGCAGAGCTCGATGCACGGCACGATGACGTTTGCAGAACACGTGGCGGGAGCTATGCGTGAGCTGTAGGTTTTGGGGAGAAGAGAGAAGGAAAAGAGAGAAGGAGGAAAGAAGAAAGAAGAGAAGAGAAGAAGGAAGAAAAGAAGAAAAAAGGAGGGAAAAAGAGAGAAGGAGAGAGAAAAAGAAGAGAAGAAAGAGACAGAAAAGACTGCTAACAAGAAAGCTTCCCGGAAGAGTACGCCGACCGGACATGGGACAATGTGGGCATGCTCGTCGGCGCGCTCCAAGAGGAGGAGCCGTCGCAAAAGGTACCGAGAAAGGTGCTGTTGACGACCGACCTGACGCCCGACGTGGTGGACGAGGCGCTCCAGTGCGAAGCCCACGTCATTGTCACCTACCGTGAGTCGTCCTCGCCTGATGAATGACCTATTCCTTGCCCTCGGTTCGCACCTGACCTCCAGACCCCATCATCTTTAGGGGCATCAAAGCGCTCGACCCCGACAACGCGCAGCACCGCTCGCTCCTGCGCTGCATCCGCGCCGGCGTGGCCGTGTACTCGCCACACACGGCGCTCGACGCGCAGCAGGGCGGCATCAACGATTGGCTGATAGGCAAAGTGGTGGCGGCAGCCGAGCAGCTGGGCGTCGGCTCGCAGACGGCGAGCGTGATCCGGCCGCTCTCAGGAGGGCCGGCGGCGCGGGCGGCAGCCGAGCAAAAGGCGAGGGAGGAGCAAAAAGAGGCATGGGCCAAGTACAAGTTTGTCGGCCCCGATGTCGGCATGGGCCGGGCGGTACAATTCCGGGACTCGGTCGATGCGGCCGAGCTGATCCGCGGCGTAGCGGCCCAGCTGAGCGGCGACAGCGGTACGGGCGGCGCCGCGTGTGGGCTGCGCCATGTGCTGGTGGCGCGGCCGCGGGCCAGCCAGGCCACGGCCGCTCCGAGCAAGGTGCAGGGCGTGGCCGTGTGTGCCGGATCGGGCTACGATATTTTGGCGCAGGCGCCGGCCGACGTCGGCATGTACATTACGGGCGAGGTCAGCCACCACGAGGCGCTGGCGGCGACAATGCGCGGCGTGTGGGTGGTCAGCGTGCTGCACAGCAACTCGGAGCGGCTGTTTTTGCGGGAGCGGCTGCAGCCGATGCTGGAGGGACGGCTGCGCCAGCCCGGTGCCGCTTACGATGCCAGCGTCGTCGTCAGCGACAAGGACCGCGATCCGTTTACGATTTGGGACGTTGCCGAAAAGGCACCATGGCAGTAGTGGCAGCAGAAGCATTGATCGTCATGGAACGTGTGTCATTAAGCATGCTCGCTAGATTAAAAAAAGAAGAAATGGCCGAGCCAGTGTATAATGCAAAGTGCCCTGATCTACCGTGGCGTTACCGAGGGCACAGGGAGAAAGGCCGAGGACTGTGCTGGTTTTGGGGCAGGTTTTGCTTCTGCTTTTGCCTTTGCCTTGGGCGGCACCGGCCATGCCTCGGGTTTCCAGTCGTCGGGACGGGGTTCGCCGCGCAGGGCCGCCTCGCCGTCGGCCAGACAGGCGGCCACGTCGTCGGCGTCGAGTCCGGCGTCGCGCCAGGCCTGTAGCAGCTCGCGCGGGCGTTGCCAGAGCCGGCGGGCTTCGTCGGCGGCGTCAGGCCGGCCGCTTTGCAGGAGGCGGCGCAGGCGGTCGGGGGTCTGCAGGACGGTGGCGGCGAGCTGGCGGGCGCGGGCACGGGCGACGGCGGAGGGGTCAGCGTCGGGAGCTTCGGGGTTGTTGGCAGGAGGGGGGACGGCTTGGCGCAGAGCCGCGCGCAGGGCTGAGGCCTGGGTGTAGATGTGGGCGACGGCGGGATCGAGGGTGGCGGCCATGGGGTTGAGGGGGTCCATGTTGGCGCGCATCTGGGGGTTAGCCAAGGTAGGGGGGGAGAGGGAGGGGAGAGAGAGAAGAGAGAGGGGAGGAAAGGAAAAGAGAGAGAGAGAGGCGAAAGAAGAGAGAGAGAGAAAGACAGAGAGAGAGAGAACCTTTCGAATTGTCTCCGTGGCTGTAATCAGGCGGCTGTAGTTGTCGTAGACGAGCCCCTTTTTTTCGGCGTCGAGGGCGCGCATCTCGCCGAGCACACGCGTGTAGGTGCGCAGCAGCTCGGCCAAGTCGAGCGTCTGCAGCGTCTTGCGCACGTAGGCGTCGGCGTCGAAGCCGGGCCGGTCCATCTCGGACGGGGGCACCTCGGAGTTGGCAAACATGGGGTGGCTGCTGTAGCTGCCGTCATCGCCGCCGCCGCCGTCGGGTTCGGTGACTTCCAGTGCCGGCGTGCTGCCGCGGCTGCCGGGCGACAGCAGCAGGGTCGAGTCGGCGCCGGTTTTCTTGAGGTGGTAGTATTCACGCAAGGCGGCGCGGTTGCGGCGCACGCCGGCCGGTGTCGGGCTGCCGCCAGACGCCGCCGCCGCCGTCGCTGATGCCGCTGCGGCTGCGGCCGCCGTTGCCAGCATGGATCCGCTCGGTTTGGGCGATCCGGCCGCCGAGCGGCTCGACTCGAGACTGGGCCGGGCGGACGACGTGGGCGTCTGCGAGGACGACGGAACCCGGCGAAGCTGCAGCGTCGGATCGCGGGGGGAGGCAATGGTAGACATGATGGAGGGGGAAGCGAGTGCTGCGAGAAGCCCGTCGAAGCCGGCCAACAGGAAAAAGTCGGGGTGGGAGCGGTTGTCGTTGTCGACAAGTCGATGCGAGGCTGTGGTTAGCTCCTGAAGAGATGTGATGATTAGTCAGCAGGAGTCCATAATCTACTGTGAGAACTGTCTGCGCGCTGCCCACTCCGTCCCTACGGACAGGCTTTGGATGCCGTCGAAAACAGGCTGAATGCCCGGAATGATGCAAGACGTCCGGAAAGGCATAGATTGGCCCTGCCGGCCCGGCCTGGAACGACGGGGCAAACTCTTGGCGGCCTCATGCGACTGTCACTGTCGATTTCTTCTCACGTAAAAGATGTCCCTTTGCAGATGGATTTATTTGCGTAAAAGAATCGCTGTTGATAGGCTACACAGAGGAGATGCTCGGGTGGTATTGGCCAGCAAGGCTTTGTAAAGATGAATGCCGGGCACTAGAGGCAGTAGTCTTTTTTCTCATTCTCCTTGTGCTTGTGCCTCTCAAAAGAGCTGCACAGTGGCAACGCGCCGAACAGATGACAGGACTCTGATGACAGGACTGTGGCAGTGAAAAGGACTGGGGTTGTGCTTTTCGGGGCTGAAGTCGTCATGATGGATACGCGATAAAGTAGGGAGAAGGCGTTTTGAAGACGCGCTTAAAGGCGGACTTTACAGCATCCCTCTGGCCTCCTTATGATCAGCACTAAAGACAACGACTGTACTGATGGACAAAAGATAAACGTCGACTACTGCTATGGACTAAGATAAACGCCAGCATTCTAGTCTCCATCGATTCCACTTGGCCTTTTCTTACCAAGGCAGTTCCCCTTCGCCCTTGACAAACACCCCCCATGGACCCCTCGCTCCAGGTCCGCTCCGCCCTCAAGCTCAGCCTGCCCCTGCTCGTGCCGTCGCAGGCTTGGCTGCAGGCCCTGGTACAGTCCCTGGTGCAGGCCGCCGTGGCTGCGCGCCGCCCGCCGCCGCCGCTGCAGTCGCTGGTCGAGACGGCCAAGGCGCGGCTGCTCGAGGCCGACCTGGCGGCGCCGGGAGTGCTGGACGCGGCGGCGGTGGCGGCCAGCCTGGCTTTTTTCCCGGCGGGACTGGCTGGCGCGGCGGCGGCAGCCGGGCAGCAGGAGACGCGGCTGCCGAGGGACATGGTGGTGCAGGTGCTCGACGTGGAGATTTTGTCGCAGAGCCGGTGGCAGCAGGTGCAGGAGCTGGAGGCGGTGGAGCGGGGCGAACAGAAGCGAGGGCGGGAGATTGTGCGGGTGGCGGCCCAGGAGAACGGAGAGGAAGAGGGGGGGGCCGGAGCCAGAGCTGGAGCCGGGAACAGAGCCGGAGGAGCCGCCGCCGCCACGCACCGGCTCGTCCTGCAAGACTGCCGCGGACAGACGGCCTACGCCCTAGAGCTGACGCGCATCTACCGCATCGGCGTCGGGCGCACCAGCATCGGCGAGAAGTTACTGCTGCGCAACGGCACAGTGCTGGCCCGTGGCGTGGTGCTGCTGGAGCCGAGCCGGGTGGATTTCCTGGGCGGCAAGCTGGAGGCGGCGCACAAGGCCTGGCTGGACGGGCGACTAGACCGACTCAAACAGGGGATGCAGACGGAGGGTACGACGTAGGGAATGGACATGAGACACGGCTCAGGAGTATCAAGGATGAAATTGATAGGGAATGGAAACACGGCTTAAAGACGGAAACTGGAATAAGGATGAAATTAATTCTACAGAATACAGACATCACTTCTCCCTACCCGACGGCTTCGGCCAGGCCCTGCCAGGCCGCGTGCATCCAGGGCGCCAGAAACACGCCCACTTGCGCATCGGCCGGCCGTCCGGTGCCGACGCTGGCCCGGGCCACGTCTTCGGGGCCGAGGTCGCCGCGGGGGGCCACCAGGCTGCGCGTCAGCTGCAGAGCCATGTCGCAGGCGTAGCCGCAGCCGTCGTCGTCGTCGTCGTCGTCGGCCTCGGCCTCGGCCAAATGGGTCCAGCCGTGCGGCAGATGCGGGTGCAGCATGATATCGCGCTGGGCCTGTCGACGTTTTTCGCCGGCCGCGGCCGCCATGGCATACAGCACGCGGGAGATGCGCGCCTGGTCCTGGGCACCCACGGCCTGGCCGTCGCGGCACGGCATGCCGAGCAGCTCGGCCTCGACGGCCTCGACGCTCTCGGCGTCGCCCTCGAGCAGCGCCACAACGCCCAGGAGCAGCACGGCCGTCACGTGATCCGGACGAGCCTCGATGACGGCAAAAAGCTCGTCGGTGGCCCGCTGGCGCGCCGCCGTCTCGCCCGTCGCCCAGAGCACCTGGGCCAACAGGCAGACGACGTCGGGGTCGTCGCTGGCGTCGAGCGCCTCAAAGTGCGCCACGGCGCCGTCCACGTCGCCACGGAAGAAACACGCCAGCGCCAGGCTGACATGCACCGACAGCAGCAGGCTTTTGCGCTCGGCCGCACCGCCGCCGCCGCGCTCCAGCCGAGCCAGCACCTCTTGGCCACGGCGCGTCGCCTCGTCGTACCGCCCGAGCGCCACATGGGCCCGGGCCAGGTCCGACAGGGCAACGGTGCGGTGCCAAGCGTCGCTGTCGCCAGCCCCATCCAGCACCGCTTCCAGCAGCCGCGCCATGCCGGCCGCGTCGTGGATGCGCTCGCTAAACAGCGCGTACAGGTGGCTGCAGGCCCCGTCGTGGGCTTGCAAGCGGCATGCCTGCTCGAGGGCGGCGAGCGGGCGCACCAGGTCGGCGTCGTCGGCGTCGTCGGCGGCCAGACGGTCAAAGGCGGCCACGGCATACTGCTGGCGTGCGGCCAGAGCAGACGCGTCCGACAGGTCCACGGCGTGCAAAAACAGGCTGCGAGCCTCGTCGGCCTGGCCGTACTGCAGGGCCACAAACCCCTGGCCGAGCCAGCTGGCGGCGTAGTCTGGGTCGCTCGACTGGCCCTCGGCAAAGGCCTGGTTGGCGAGTTCGGCGTCGCCGTGCAGCAGCGCCAGCGTGCCCAGGTTGGCCCAAACGGCGGCACGCTGGCGGCCGAGAAAGAGGCTGCGCACCAGCGCGTGCTGGGCCATGCGCGGGTGCACGGCGGCGGCGGCGACGCCCAGGGCGTTCCAGAAACGGCGGTTGCCGGCCTGCAGTTCAATGGCGCGCTTGAAGCAGCGGATGGCGGCGCGCAAAAAACCAAAAGAGCCGCCCCTCGTCACTCGGTGTGCCCGGAACTCGGCCCAGCCCAGGTTGTAGTGCGCGACGGCCTGCAAATGCACGTCGTCTGGAACGGCCTGCAGCGCGCGCTTAAAGGCGAGAATGGTGGCCTGCGCGCTGGCCAGCACGGCGTCCGTTTCGGCGGCGTCGACGCTGCTCACGCCGTCCAGCTCCTGCAGATAGACCTCGCCCCTCCCCTCGAGCAGCCGCGCCGCCACGTCGGCTGGAAACCGCTCGGCCTGGCTCTGGACCGCCGTAAAGACGGAGCACGCATAGGCCACAGCGGTCCAAAAGGCGAGCGAGTCGGCCGTCGCCGGCGGCACCGCCGTGGCAAACGCCAGCGTGTCGACGGCCTGATCGGCGGCCTGGCCAAAGTAGCCGCGCTGGACGGCGCTCTCGGCGCTCTCGGCCATGGCATGCATCAGCGCCAGCAGCACGCCCTGCTCGTTGGGCCGCTGGGCCAGCACACCCCGGTACAGCTCAATGGCGCGGTCAAAGTCGCCGACGCCGCGGTAAATGTTGCCGAGCAAATAGTCAGCATACCAGTCGGGCTCGCCCGCCTTGTCGACTGCGCGCATCGCCGAGTAGTACATTTTGGCCCGCAGGTACGTCTCGGCCAGCGCCAGGTAGGCGTGCCGGTCGCCCGGCCCCAGCCTCGTCGCCATGCGCAGCGACATCATGGCCTTGTTGTACTCGCGCTTCTGCAGCTGCGCCGTGCCCAGCGCCGCAAACGGCCAACTGTGTGCCGGCCTCCGCGACCCCCAAGGCGGTGTCGCCAGTCCCGAGTCAATCACCCGCTGCGCCACCAGCTCAATGCTGTCCCAGTCGCGCTGGTCCGCCCAGAACTGCACCAGCCGCCGCCCGGCCTCGAGCTCGCCGTCCGACAGCTCCAGCGCCTTGATGAAGCACTTGAAGGCCCGCTGCTGCTGTCCGCCGTCGCGCGCCGCGTAGTCGGCGTAGTAGATGCCGAGCTGCGTGTACGCCGGCGCCAGCTCGAGGTCGTGCTTCAGCGCGTTGAGAAAGTGCCGGTATGCGCCGCTCCGGCTGCGGCGTGCCGCCCGTGACGGCTCGCTCTCCCAGAGGCAGACGCCCAGGCGGTATTCGCTCAACGCCAGCAGCTTCTGCGTGCCGGGCGCCGCCGCCGCTGCCGCCGCCTCGACCAGCTTCGTGTGAAGCAGCGACACGCACGCCTCGAGCTCGCCGCGTGCTCGCCCATAGTCCCCCTTCAACGTGTACGCCCAGGCCGTCTCGCTGCGCACCCGCAGGTCGTCTGGGTCCTGCGCCCGTGCCCGCTCCAGGAACGACACGGCTCGGTCGGGCTCCAGGTCCTCCTCGCAGAGCAGTCCGATGCCGAACAGCGCCGGCGCACAGACGGCGTTGTGCGCCAGCACCCTCTCAAACAGGTGACGCGCCTCGGCCTGGTTCTTGGGCCGCTGGTAGTGGATCAGCGCCGTCGCCAGGTACACCGTAAAGGCGTCCTCGGTCTGCTGGAAGCCCAGCCCTGTCTGCTGCCGCCGGCCGTCGAGAAAGGTGAGCGCCTTGCGCATCAGCGGCACCGTCTCGCTGTGGTCCTCGGCCTGCTCGTACCATTCGGCCAGCATGCGGAAGGCCAGCGTCGTCGGCGTCTCGCGCACGCCGTCCAACAGCAGCGCCAGGCGTTCCTCGTCGGTCGTGGGCAGAGGCGGCGGCTTTCTCGTGGCTGTGTCCTGGGCGTCTTCCTTTTCTCCCGTTTCCTCTTCCTTGCTCTCTTCTTTCTCTCCCTGATTCCTCTCCTTCTCCTCTTCCTCACTCTCTCCCTTTATCTCTTTCTTCTCTTCTTTCTTCTCTCCCTTTTTTTCTCCCTGATTCCTCTCCTTGTTCTTCTCCTTCTTCTCCTCCTTCTCTTCCTCATCCTCATTCTTCCCCTTCTCCTCCTTCTTCTCCTTCTTCTCCTTCTTCTCCTCCTTCTTCTCCTCCTTCTTCCCCTTCTTCTTCTTCTCCTTCTCCTTCTCCTTCTCTTGCTCCTCCTCCCTCGGCGCAAACGGCGAGAGCCGGCTGGTCAGAAACCCCGCCAGCGCCTTGCCCAGACTGCTGTGCGGAAAGTTGCTGCGGTATGCCCACAGCAGGTCGGCGTCCCAGTCGCGCAGCGCTGCACAGTCGGCCCAGTCAACGACAATGTCCCAGGCCGGCTGAAAGGCGTGCTGGATGACGACCATGCCGCGCGCCAGCTCCTGCACGACGGCGCGCTCCTCGTCCTTGGCCGTGCCCGTAAAGGCCGCCAGCCGCGCCAGCCGGTACGTCAGCAGTTTCTCCTCATAGACCCGCCGCAGCCCGTCGTCGTGCGTCCAGTTGATGATTTCGCCGTACACGTGCACCAGTCGGCTGCCGGCAAAGACCTCGCGCTGCACCTCGGCCGTGACCTCGACCAGCCGTGCGCCCAGCCGTGTGCGTCGCTCGCCCACCAGCGTGTTGATGCGGCGCTGCTCGGCCGTCTCCAGCGCCTGCGCCACGGCCTCGTACGTCACCGCCGGCCGCGGCACCCGGCCCTCGAGCGCCGCGTACACGGGCGACCCGGGCAAAATCAGGCCCAGCGCGTCTGCCAGAGCCGTGCCCTCGGCCTTGGCGCGCGCAAAGTCGATGAAACGGTCGACCGCTTCCTGGCACCGGTACATTTCGTCGGCGTCGCGCCAAATCTCGGCCACCCGCAGCGTCGCCGCCTGGAACTCGGCCAGCGCCTCCACGCCCTGCTTCTCGTACACCCTGGCCAGGCCCTGCCACGCCTGTGCATCGCCCGGCTTCAGCGCCGCCGCCGTCTTGTACGCCTCCACGGCCTCGGCCGCCCGGTCGAGCTTGTCGAGGCAGAAGCCCAAAAAGATGAGTCTCAAGGTTATAAGTAAAGATATTAAGATGATAATAAAAAAGATGAAATAGATAATAACAAACTCACGCCTGGTAATTCGATGCATCCTTTTCCAAAACATGCCGAGCTTGCTGCACGGCCTCGTCGTATTTTTGCTGCTTGACGACTTCGGCAATGCCCCTTAACTGCGCCTTGACGCTCGGCGGCCCGCCGGATGGCTTCTTTTCTCCCGCCATGGCTGCTAGTCACGCGGCGTCGGCATGCTTGTGCAGCGCCGTGCCGCCGATGAAGCTCACGAGCTGCGTCGTGATACACGCCCCGCCGGCGCTGATTAATATTTTTCCGACTATCGCGATAAGATACGATTTCGATAAGCTTTTTTTTGCTGGGGCGTATTTTTTCTGCGCCCGTCGGAATAGCCTCTCTCGAAAAGCACCATTCAACACCTCCTGCGCACGATACCCCCCTGTCCTCTCCTGCCATGGACGCGAATCCGGCTAAACGGCGCAAGACAGATCACTCCGGTGTCGAGGCGGCAGCGGCTGCCTCGGCCGGGCTGTTCCGGCCCAGCGCCTTTATCCTCGAGACGGCCGAACTGCTCGAGCAGAGCCGAGTCGACTACGACCAGCTGCTGCCGCAGGCCAGCGACTTGCTGCGGCAGCTCAAGAGCGCCATTGAAAGCATAGAGACCCATGGTCCTGTCTTGGTGGGTTCTTTTTTTTCTTTCTGTTTTTCTTTTTTATTTCTTCCTTTTCTTTCCTAACCATCAGATCGCCGAAGCCACGGCCGCTTTCGAGGCCAAGCATGGCGTCCAGATCCCCTACCCTCAGCCGCGGCCGGCACCGGACTCGCTGCTGAAACTGGCCATGGATAAGCCGGCGCAGTGCAACGTTGTCGGCAGCTTTGTCCACCGCACCATGGTGCGCTCGCAGCGCGCCTTTTCCATTGACATGATTGTCGAGATGCCGCGCGCCCTCTTCCAGGAAAAGGACTACCTCGACTGCCGCTACTTTTACAAGCGCGCCTACTACCTGGCCCACATGGCTGTCGCCGTCGCCGCCGTGCCCGCGCTCGCCGCCGCGCTCCACCTGTCGTTTGCCTACCGGCACGACAACCCGCTGCTGCCCGTCTTGGTGGCCCAGCCGGCGTCGACCGGGGCCTCGACCTCGGCCTGCGCCATCCACATTATCCCTTGCACGGCGGCCGACGTGTTTCCATCCAAAAAACTGCTGGCCAACCGGAGCGGTCTGCGGACGCCGGGCGCCGACCCGGACACGCCCCCCCCCCCCACGCCCTTTTACAACGCCAGCGTCCGGGCCGACGGCACCTACCTGGCCTACCTCAAGCTGCTGCACCAGACCGGCAAGGCCTGCTCGGCCTTTGGCGACGCCTGTCTGCTGGGCCGCGTCTGGCTGCAGCAGCGCGGCCTGGACGGCTCCCTGGCGCGCGGCGGCTTTGGCGCCTTTGAATGGGCCGCTCTCGTGGCGCTGCTGATGCAGACGGCGAGCCGCAAAAAGACGAAAACGGCCGTCAGCGCCGTGCTCTCGCCCTCGCTCAGCAGCACCCAAATCTTCAAGGCCGTCATCCAGTTCTTGGCCGCCACCGACCTCGGCAACGGCCGTAAACCCTGTCTCGTCGGCGGCAGCGCCCCGGCCGCCCCGGCCGTCGACGCCCTGCGCCAGTCCGCCTCGCCCGTGCTCTTTGACCTGGGCCGCGGCGTGAACCTGGCCTACAAGATGAGCCCTTGGTCGGCTGCGCTGCTGCGCCACTACGCCCGCCGCACCCACGAGCTGCTCCAGCAAGAGGCCCTGGCCAACCCCTTTACCCACACCTTTATCACCAAGGCCGACATGGCGCTCGAGGCCTTTGACTGGGTCGCGCGCGTGCGCTGTCCGGCCGTAGCGCCGACGCGGCCTACGCCCGACGAGGCCGCCGCCGCCGGTGCCGGCGCGCTCTGGCATTTCGGCAGCAGCGTCTACCAGGTGCTGAAGCGCGCGCTGGGCGACCGCGCAACGCTCGTGAGTCTGCAGCTGCCGGCCTGGCCGGCCTGGCCGCTCGACGCCGCCGTGCCGACGGGCGTGGCGGCCGGCGACGACGCCGCCCCCACGCTGACGGTCGGCATCCTCTTCAACCCCGTCGCCATGGCGCGCCACATGGACCACGGCCCGCCGGCCGAGGCCAAGAAAGAGGCGCGGCGATTCCACGAGTTTTGGGGCGACCGCGCCGAGCTGCGGCGTTTCCAGGACGGCAGCATCCTCGAGACGCTCGTCTGGGCCGAGCGCGCGCCGGCCGCGCTCTGCGAGGAGATTGTGCGCTATATCCTGGCCCACCGCCTCGCGCTAGCGGCGCCCGCCGACCTGGTCGTGCTGGGCGCCGGTTTTGCGCCGCTGGTGCCGCTGGCGCCCGTCGCCGACAAGGCGCGTTTTGCGCTGGCCCGCCAGGCGCTCGACACGCTCGAACGCGACCTGCGCGGCCTCGACGCCGCCGACCTGCCGCTGCACATGCGCCAGCTGGCCGCCATTGCGCCCGAGCTGCGCGCTACCAGCCTCCGCCCCCCCCCCGTCGGCACCGCCCAGGCCGCGCTGCAGCCGCTCGACGTGGTGCTCTTTTTCGAGGCCTCGGGGCGCTGGCCCGACAGTCTGGTGGCCATTCAGCGGGCCAAGACGGCGTTTTTGCTGCGCATCGGCGACGCCTTGGTCGCCCGCAAACCGGCCAACGTCGTGTGCCGTGTCGGCCTCGACGACGCCGACACCGCCACGGCCGACGCCGCGTTTCTCGATATTGTCTACCGCGACAACGACGCCGCTTCGGGCGACGTCGCCGCCGCCTTTCGTCTGCGCATCCACTGCGACCTCGAGGAGAGCCTGCTGGAGCGGTGCGTCGCCGCGTCCGCCTCGTCCGCCTCGCCCGCCTCGCCGCGCGCCCGCTCTGCCGCCGCCCTGCAGCTCGCCCGCCACCGCCGCCTCTACCAACAGCTGCCGCTGCACAACCAGGCCATGGCCACCTTTGCCACGCGTCTGCCCGCGCTGTCCGACACGGTCCGCTTGGCCAAGCTCTGGTTCAGCCGCCACCACCTCTCCTGCCACTTTGCCCCCGAGTTTGTCGAGCTCGTCGTGCTCCACGTCTTTCTCCAGCCGTTTCCCTGGCAGACACCCGCCAGCGCCACCGCCGGCCTGCTGCGCACCCTGCAGTTCTTGGCCCGCTGGGACTGGCGCTCTGAGCCGCTGCTCGTCGACACGTCCGCGTCGTCTGTCGTGGCCGCTGCTGCCGAATCCACTGCTTCTGCCGACACCGCCCGGCCCGGCCTGGCCGCCGCCCGCACCCGCCTCGCCGCCTGGCGCAAGATCGACCCCAACATGAACCACACCGTGCTCTTTGTCGCCGCCACCCACGCCACCAGCGGCACCGCTTTTACCTCGGCCACCGCTTCCGCTCTGCCGCCCGTCGCCTCGGCCGCCTCTTCGTCTGCGCCCGCCGACGCCGACCTCGCTGCTCGGCCGCTGCCCTGCAAAATGGTGGCCTCGCGCATGACCAGCCTCGCCCGCGCCGCTTGCCGCCTCGTGCGCCTGCACAATGTCGAGCCGTCTGCCACCGTGGCTGTGGCCGCCACCGTTTCCGCCGCCACCGCCGCCCAGCACGGGGCCCGCGACCTCGACGCCCAGCTGCTCTTCCAGCCCTCGCTGACCGACTACGACGTGCTGATCCACCTGTCGCCGCCCGTCCTCGACCGTCTGGCCCGGCACCCGGCCGAGCTCGAGCTGCTGCCCGACGACGACGCCGTCCGTCTGCCGGCCTCGCGCGCCGGCCGCACCGCCAAGTACAAGAACCTCGACGGCCGCACCGGCCGCGATCTGCTGCCCCTGCCCGCACACCCGGCCGCGCTGCTGCTGGCCCGCCTCGACGCCCTCTACGGCGGCAGCAGCGGTAGCGGCAGCGGTGGCATGGGGCCCCTCGTTTTTTTTCAGGGCGAGCCGGCTTGGGGCGTCGCTTCGCCCGCCCTCATCGCCGCCACCTGGAACCCGCAGTTGCACAGCCGGCCTTTCCGGGTCAACATGCCCACCTCCTACCGGCCCGTCGCGCACAGCCACGACGCCGACGACAATGGCGAGGCCGACAACCAGGCCAAGCAGCTCATGCACGTCAACCGCGACGCCATCTTGGCCGAAATCGCCCGCATTGGCGGTGCTGCCATTGAGCGCATCGATGTGTTGAAGCCGGAGGAGGCCTAGAGCTACGCGTCGTCTTGTTTCTTATGTTTTTTCCCTACTTGTACAATAGTCAAGCATGGCGAAATAGTTCCCGTCCTTAGTTGGAAAACTAAAATGCATTTGCATAACATACTATAAACCCAATTCCATCTTTCATCGTCGTCCTGTACAATACATTCACAAACATCCCACATCCAAGGCTGCGGCACCCAGGGAAGCTTCCGATTGTTGTCGTGGCCGGACCAGCCGATACGCTCAAGCCGCCTCCCATACATAACATTGCACGCCCGGCCACCCACCCTTCTTCAACCAGAAAAAACAAGACGCAGGCACATACCGCGCAAAACAACCAAAACCCTCCAAAAGACAGCTCATCCCAAACGGCTGCCAACAAATAAAAGAAGAAAAATGCCCCATGAAAGCCGTCCCAGCCCACCCTGTACGGCCAGCTATTACAAGTAGGTAAATGTGCAACGCATCCTCCACCCGCTTTGCAGTCAACGCTGCGGCCCAGAAACACAAAACCATCCATAAAAAAACACTCGGAGGAACAAAAGAAAAAAGGTAAACCACTAGATTGGTAGCTAGGGCTATCCCAACATAACAAGACTATAGGGTGTAAGGGCAGCAGGAATAGGGTTGTTTGCGACAGGTGGTATCATAACGCCAGTGAAACGAAGCGGTGGAAAGGGAAAAAGGAATATCGGCGGCGAAAAGGTGAAGAGGCGTGGAGATATCAGCAGAGGTGAAAGCGTAGCCATAAAAAAGTCCAAATAAATCAAAAAGTCGTGCAAGTACATAGTGGCGGCCGTCGATCATGTGGTGGTACAAGGGGAGAAAGAAATCCAGTCACTGGCAATAAGGTTCACCAGCCCTTCTTTCTGGCAAAGCGCTTGTTGAGCAGGGCAAGCACTTTGGGCACGTTGAACTGGACATATTCCAGGTCCAGATCGTCGAGATTGTCCTTTTGCATCTCGAGCAGATCATCGAGCTTGAGATCAAGCTCCAACAGACCACGATTGCGCCCTGCATGGTCAGCTGGTGAAGAAAACGGGGGAAACAAATACTGAGCCAACTCACCCTTGTAATGGAGGGAAATGACAAAAGTGCCCGGCAAAGGGCTGGTAAAGTTGAAAAAAATGTTGGCTCTCCGGTTGTCGGGCACATTGCTCTTTTGGATGACACCCTCCTTCTCCAGCTGCTGGTGGGTGAATTTGTACGGCCCAAGGACCTGCTGCTTCTGCGGCTTACGGCGGGCGCCTTCGCTTTGGCTGCGCACATTGTGCAGGTAGCTCTTGTACGTCTCGAGCTGGCCGTTGAGGTACGTGTTGTGGTCGGTAATGGTGGCAAACACCTCGGACAGCTTCTTGATCTCGGCGAGGACCACCTCCTTGAGCGAGCCCAGGTGCTGCAGCTCCTGCTCGACCTCGTCGCGCAGCAGCGAAAAGCCGTCCGACTTGTCGGTGACCTTCATCTCCTGCAGCTGGCTGAGCAGCTCCATAGCGCGGATGCCCTTACGGACCATGACGGCGTCGTTCTTGGAGGTGGCGGCCGCGTCGGCAATGCGCTCGAGGCGCAGGGGGCGGCGCGCGACAGACGAGGTGGCGGGGATGGAGCGCATGACCTGCACAAAGATGGACTTGGCTTCCATAAAGTAGACCTCTTCCTGGGTGATATCCAGGGCGGCGGTCAGATCGTCGAGCGCGGCCTCCCAGCGGCTAAACAGGGGCAGGTTGATGACCCGGTTCTCCTTTCGCGGCACCTGGGCGGGCGCAGAGGCCAGCTCGGACATGATGATGGACAGGTGGGAGTTGGGGTCCTTGCACAGCTCGTTGTTGTGTTTCTCGAGCAGGGCGTGGGTGGCGTAGATTTCGTTGAGGGTGATGGACAGCTCGAGGTCCTTCTTGGACAAGGCGACGTAATTGTCCATCTCGAGGCTTTCGTAAAAGTCCTGGACCTCGCAGAGGTCGAGCATAAACTTGTTGACGCGGTCCTTGTTCTGCTGGATAAAGGGCAGCAGCTTGGCCATGTAGGGCTCCTTGGCGTAGGATGGCTTGTTGGCCAGGGTCTGCAGCATCTTGGCGATGAGGGTGAGGGTGCGCCGCGGGCGCTCGGCCGGGGTGCCGTCAATCAGCATGTAGGACTTGGGCGTGACAATGGCCGGGTTGATGAAGCGCAAAAAGAAGAAGCCGCCGATGAGGGTGCAGATGATTTGGTCGTTGGCGTCGGGGTACTTGCGCTTGGTCAGGCTGCGGATCTGCTTGCAAATCCAGCGGATGCCGTAGGGGGCCTCTTCGAGGCCGTTGATGATGGTGGTGAGAAAGCCGTTGGCAATCTCAATGAGCATGGTGATACGCGGCTCGATAATGGCCTGGACCTGGGTGTTCTCGGCGGCCTGCTCGGCGGTAATGCCCTTGGGCAGCGACGGCGGCAGGCTGCCAGTGTCCTCCTCGATCTGGGCAATCATGCGCTGGTAGACCTTGAGCGGGTTGATCTCGAGGTCGAGGTCCTGCAGCTCGATCAGGCTGTTGATACGGTCGGCCAGGACGGCCTTGAGAAAGCTCTGGCCGGGGCCGCGGCGGGTATAGGTGGTCATCATGCGCGAGACGGGGGTGTTGGCACGCAGCAGCGAGGAGTACTCGGGGGTGTTGTCGAATTGGTAGGTGAGGACGGACTGGAACATGGTCAGGAGCAGATGCTCTTCGCGGCTCTCGTACTGGTTGCCGTAAATAGTGAACATGACCGTCTGCAGCAGCGAGTCGATCTCGGACATGGAGACGAGCCGGCAGAGATGCGCAATGTGGCGCGGCTCGGACTGCAGCAGGAAGAGCAGGTTGCCGTATTTCTGCGTCTTCTCGTCGTTGGGAAAGACGCCGACCTGCAGCTCGGGGGTATCTTCGAGGCGGCTGGCCACTTCGTTTTGCTGTGGGGGTTAGCAGAAAGCAACAAGCGGGCCCGGCCTCTGTTCACGCACCTCTTCCAGTGCCATGCGATTCTGGATCAACAGGGCAATGCGCGAGTCAAGGTAGCGCACGTCTTTTTCGAGGACAAAGTTTTGCTTTGATTGGGACGAGATCTTGGCCTTGAGATCGCGGAGTTTTTTTTGCGCTGGAACGTTAGCCAAGGGGGGAGAGGATAAACAAAAGCAAAGAACAAAGAGCAGAAGACGCACCCTTGGCAAGCTCGTCTTCGATTTCCAGGTCGGTCTCGTTGGCCGAAATGGACATGTAGAGGGCAGACATGGAATACCGCTTGGATTGGCGGGCAGACCGCGAGCCATCGTAGGAGGACATGGTGTTCTGGCGAGTGATGGGCTGGAAGGAGGCCGAAGAGACACTGGAGGCTCGCGAGGGCGTCTGCAGCATGACGGGCATGATTTTGCCCAGCGAGGGCAGAGGCGGATGGCCTTTTCCAGAGAGTTGCGCAGAGATCAGTCTGGGCAGAGGCGAGGCGTCGACAGCGAATGGCCAGGCGGGCGAGAACGGATGAATGGCGGAAACAAACAGTCGGAATCGAGGACGAAAAGGGGTAAAGCGGCAGTACTTGTGTTTTCCGAGTTGAAAATAGACGCGGCGACAGAGCCGACAAAAGAAGCAAAGGATCGAACGACTCGAAAAGCTCAATCAGGGCAGAAAAGATGTGCGCGCACGAGTGGGGACAAGAAGACGAGTAAATGGAGGAAGAGGAGGGGGGAGGCCGAGAGAAAGACAAGAGGGCGAGGGGGAGAAGAGAGAATGGACGGGGGTTGACGGTTTCAGCGAGCGCCAACAAAGAAAAGGCAAAAGGGCAGAACCGACAAGGCAGAGAAATTGGGAGCAGGCGTAGCGTAAAAAGCGCGGTTGGCAGCACTGGTAGAGTAGTGCCGTTGATAGCGGTGTTGTAGGGCGTTATAGTGGCTGAGTGTGCGCCGGAGGCTAAAGAGGAGCGAACACGAATGCGGGAAATTGCTGTTTGCCTTGAAAAGCGGCGGGCATTAGCTCAATGGGGAAAGGAGAGAGCAGAAGAATGGCTGGAGAAGTGGTAAAGTTTGCATAGTCCAGGGGTATGTGCACTATTTGCACACTACGCGACGGTCGGGAAATGCGCATTGCTCAATGCAGAAGGAAGCGCACAAGAACAGCAGCAATGCAGAATGATACAGGTGTAATAATAGACAGGCGAGCGCAGGGAAACCAGGGAAACAGGGGACAGGCCAGGAACGGGAAGAAGGGAAAGTGGAGGCAAATGGTGAAAAGGCGAGGGCGAGTGGGTCGCCTCCCTTGTGTCTCAGGACCAGGGGTTAGCGGCAGTGTGAGTGGTGGTAGTGGTGGTAGTAGTGGTGATGGTAGTGATGGTGATGGTGGTAGTAGTGTTGATGTGGCGGTGATGATTGGGTTTGCAGAATTTGCCCGTCTGCATCTTGAGATGTGCGAGGGATAAGATGAAAAGAAAAAGGGCCAAGTAGCACCAACACAATACGATAAAATGAGAAAGAAGCAGACACAGCAACTGAAATAGAGCACAAAGGGCAACTGCAAGGCGGCAGCGCTTTCAACCGTTGGCAGAAGGCGCGATGCTGATGCAGAATAGGGGAGGTGCAAGGGAGGACGTGCCTGCGTGCCTGTGTGCCTGCGTTGGTTCGTGGGCACGCCCCAAACGGGCAAGCGCAGAATAAAGGTGCCCAGCACAAGGACGCGCTACTGCTGCAAAGAGGCCCGGGCGCCGCTGGACATGGTGCGCGCGCGGGCAAAAAGTACCGTACCAGTAGGGTGGCGCCTGCCGTTTCTAGCGCTGATCGCGATGCCTAGGGTAGAGCGTGCTCGATGGAAGAAGAGGGGAAGGAAGCAGAGCAAAGATGCTGTCATCCAGGATCTCCGAGTGGCGAGGTTGACAGGAGCGGCCGTGTACGACAAAGTACAGCCAAGTACAATACACTACAGCGAGTCAGACAGAGGCAGACAGGTGGAGTCTGTGCCAGAACACTATGCACAGCATGCCAGAGATGGTGGGGGGAGGGATGAGGCGGCAGAGGAGATAAGCAGCAAAGGGGCTAAAAAGGTAAAAACGGGCAAAACAGGACTACAGGGGAAAAAGAGGAAGGAAAGAGGAATAGGGAAAAAGAGGAGAAAAAGAGGAAAAGAGGGGGAAAAGAGGAGATAAGTTACACGGTTGGGAAAGCATTCGCTCAAAGGACTGCATTAACTTTATTTGATAACGAAAGGTGTTTGATCGGGTTCATGTCTGCTTGGGATGTCTCTCTTCGCGTTGATGCAATTCCTATCTACACTACGGGGCTGACTGCTCGCCATTGTTTCGACAAGCTGTTTTATTCTTTTTTTAGCCCGAGGTGCTGGATTAGCTAAGACGCCAGGGGTAGCCTCGGGTGTCAGAAGCGTTATGACTATGCGAGCCGTGCCTGAGGAAGGCGTGAACAAAGACAAAAGACCCGGTTGCGAGTCGTGGCTTCCGGCTCCAGTCCGTACGCTCGGAATTGGATGGCGCCTCGGCCGAACTCTTTCGGCGACGCTCTTATGACGTACTATTTGCATCTTATTCCAAGTGCCGTCTGGTCGGCTTCTTGTCTGTTTTAGTGCTTTCCCTGTCCATCCCAATTCTCTTTCCTGCTGACATCTCACTGCTCCCGTCTTTGCACCTTCCTTTTGACCTCTACTGAGCCTAGCACCAATATTCCGACGACAGGGGCTGTAATAGCAGGGATCACTTGACTGTAAATGGCCGTCATGTCGGCGCTGCCGTTCTTGGTTTGAACTTTATTGATAAAACTATTCGATGTTGAAGATGATTTTCTATTCTTTTTCTTCTTGTATTGTTGTTCTTGTTCTGGGTCTATTCTTTTCTTATATCGTTTTCAACAACCGAGCTCGCTTTTTCTAGCTTTAGCTTTAGACATACCCTTTAATTGATTTTTTTTTCTTTTTTCTCGTGATCCTAATGATCTTTACGTATGTATTTACTTCATCGACCGTTGACCAATACGAGAGCTCCACTCTGCGGTGTACAGGTACTTTTTCTCCTGGCCAGCAGCCCGCCACGGCTTGGTACCCGTACTCAGTTTGTGGTCCGTGCACGGTTGCGCGGGGCTCCAACCGGTCCGTCGAAAGGAGTTGTCCTAAATTTTGACCTGTCAACCTCACCACTTTCCCTATCGCGAACCCACACAACCACACCTTGACCGCATCTCGCGCGCATCGACGGAACCACGCGCACATTGGCCGTGCCCGTAGACTGGCACCACGCTGCTTTTCTCATCTCTCGAAGCCGGCCTTTCATCCTTGGCCATTCCTATTTCTTCCGTCTCTTCTGCCGCGGTGCCTCCGGATTGCGGCCACAGCTTCGCCTGTCCGTCCTCGATGCCCAGTCAGGGTGCGACGTCCCCGCTCTGCTGCCGACAGCGCCGCTGGTGACCTCGAGCAACCGAGCCATGGCGGCCCATGAATTGTCGGACGACGGCCAACGCCGTTTCTGGCAAGGTAACGAGTTTTTTCTTTTTTTTTCTTTTTTTCTTTGGGACCGCGCTGACGGCCAGACCTCGATAGTGCTGTGTGTGCCCCCGGTGGCTCGCACGGCCTGATTGACGACGCGCTGCGGACGTGGCTCGAGCTGGTGTCGGAGTGGCGCGATGCCTATTTGCAGAGTGAAGAGGACCTGGCGCAGTGCTCGCAGAAGCTGCTGGACAGCCCCCTTTTTTCCGCGCACGGCGACTACGTGCGCACGCAGATTGTGTACAGCCTGCTGCAGGAGGACGAGGCGCGGCCGTTGCACGCGATTGCCAACTTTTTGCTGCTGGCCGGACGCAGCGACGAGATGGTCTTTCAGAGCATGGTGGACGCCGGCTGTTTCGGGCGGCTGGTCGAGCTGATCAAGAGCCGGCGGGACGACGACCGCCGGCTGCACCGCCTGCTGCTGGAGCTAATGTATGAGATGGCGCGCATCGAGCACATTCGCGTGTCGGACCTGCTGCACGTCGACGACGGCTTTATCATTTACCTGCTGCAGATTGTCGAGGACATGGCCGACGAGAGCGACGACCCTTATCACTACCCAGTGATTCGAGTTTTGGTGAGTGAGGGAGGGAGAGAGGGCGGAGAGGGAGAGGGTGGAGAGGGAGAGGAAAACAGAAAGAGACGGGACGGACAGATGAGACTAACAGTGCAGCTCGTCCTCAACGAACAGTACATGGTGGCAGCCACCACGGCGGCGGTCGATCCGAGTGTGCCGGTGGCGCCGCTGACGAACCGGGTGATCAAGGTGCTGAGCCTCAACGGCGCTCTGTACCGCACCTTTGGCGAGAACATAATCCTGCTGCTGAACCGCGAGACGGAGACGTCGCTGCAGCTGCTGATCCTCAAGCTGATGTACCTGCTCTTCACGACGAAGCCGACGTACGAGTACCTGTACACCAACGACCTGCACGTGCTGGTCGACGTCATGATCCGCAACCTGCTGGACCTGCCCAACGAGTCGACTTCGTTGCGCCACACCTACCTGCGCGTGCTGTACCCGCTGCTTGCGCACACGCAGCTCAACCAGCCGCCGTACTACAAGCAGGAGGAGCTGCTGCGCGTGCTGGACATTCTCAGCGGCACCGGCAACGCGCATTTTGCCCCCGCCGACGAGACGACGCTGCGCCTTGTGGACCGCGTGTCCAAGGTGCCATGGCTGACGCTCTCGCCGCCCGCGAGCCCGACTGGCACGGCCGGCACGACGGCCACGACGGCGACGGCCATGACCGACGCCACCGACTCGTCCAGCTCCAGCACGGCCTCGACGGCCACCAGCGGGGCCACGCAGGCGCCCCCCCCCCCCCGCGGCGCCAGCCCCAGCAGCGACGACCCCGACGACCACGGCCGCCAGCAGGTGGTGAACAAGTTTCTCGGCATCAGCCTGTCGCACGCCGAGAGCGACAGCACGACGAGCGTGGTGCACGTGGCGGCCGCCAAAGAGAAGCCCGGCGTGCAGACGCCGAGCCGCGCTGCCACCACGACCACGGCCACGCTGCCCGAGAGCGGCTACGACGACGCCGAGTGGGAAGCCGTCGAGCGCCGCGCCCGCAGCCCGGCCGCCTACCTTTTGCGGGACGAGCGGGCGACATCGCCGGTGCTGGCTCCGCGGCCGCCGTCGCCGCCGCCGTGCCGGCCGACGTCTGCAAACGGACACGCACATTTGCACGCCCACCACGGCCACGGCCACGGTCACGGTCACGTGCCTCCGCCCATTACGTCCTCGAGAACGCGGCCGAAGCGGACTCTGCCGGCCGTGCCCGTCCATCGACATGGTGTGCCGATGAAGCCGCCGCCCGAGTCCGAGGGGGCAACAGGCTTGCCGGGACCGACGGCGCCGCCCGCAGAGCTGGCACCACCAGCACAGCCGCCATCCTTGGCGGGCAGCAGCAATGCGGGCATAAAGAAGCTGCCGCCCAAAGCGCCGCCGCCACGACGGGCAGCTCGACTGAAACAGGCGGCCTCAGCGGCCAACCTGCACCACGCGACGGCCGAGTCGGCGCTGCCAGCAGCCGTGCCGCAGGGCGGTGGAGCCTGAGGCTGCTTTGCTTTCCTTGTTTTAATCTGTTTGATGTCTTTTGCTGTCTTGTTTTCGTGCCGTCTTTTGTCCTAGATCATCGAGCAAGGCGTTGGTGCAGAGAGTTGTTGGGAACGCACAGATGAGAGCACCGAGACGGTCGGGCCTACATCCGCGGGAGAGAAGGGGTCTACGAACTGGCTGGTCTGATATGAATTCATGAAAGGGGGGGGGTAATGTAATGGGCCTGGCTATGGCGCAGGCGTAATGTGTTTGTGATGGCGAAAGATCAAGGTCACCTTTTGTTGGCATGTCATACGGGTGGCGTGGCCGTCGTTGAGCGCCTGGCGAAATCAAAGCGTGCCTTGATGGAAGAAGACTGTTGGGCGGCCTCGGCCTCTAGCAGAAATGACAAGTTGAATGTCAATCAAACAGCGAATCCAAGCATGACTGCAAGGCTGAGCTCCGTAGGGCTGATCCCTGACAGGAAAAGCCAAGAAAAGGCATATTGACTGAGCGAGCAATCTACGGCCACATGAGAACGACCGTGTCCTCATTTAGCTGTCCGGAGTGACTCAACTCCTTCACAAGCCACCGAACACTGATGAACGCAACGCTGACAAGGGCGCTGGACTAGCATGACGGAGTCAGCATAGAGGCGAGCAAGAAATCAATGATTTCGAGTTTTGAGCGATGGCGGTGGATAGAGCTACTTTTGAGAAATTATTTGACAAATGTCTTGTATAATTGCCTTTAAAAGAAGGTACATCTATTATTGTCAAGGTATTTTCGATAGGACTATTTAAAACTACTATGTTATTGTTTTATTATTATCTCATTCTATTATTTTGTAAGCAACTTGCAGACAGAAACCTCATTTCCCCATGAGAATATCATACAGCTAAATTCTCTCGTTCAAATACAATCCTGTAAATGGAGTGATCTGTTTCTGAGTCAGTGGTGAAAATGCCGGTGAAAAGTGAATACGTCTCGCCGTTTAAGACGGAAAGACAGATGAGACGGCGAAGCGAATTGTTTACGTTAGTCAATTTACGGCAACCGTGTCGGGCCCCACTTAATCTGCCAACGCGCTCAGGGGAAACACTGGAATACAGGACATGTTTGGATACTCCTGCATTCCCCCATATCTCCAAGCCCAGACCACATTCTTCCCCGGATCTACAGTCCACTTTCCCCAGTCCTAATCTTTGGACTTTAACCGCCGCAATGGACGGTAGTGCGGCCCCCATTTACATTTCTGACGACGAGTCCTTGGGCATGCGTTCAGACTCATCAGAAGACCCGGACGCTCCTGACTGGGTGGACCGGCTCCAAGCATCGCTGGACGGCGTCAAATCAAGAGGGAAATACGCGGCTATGCGGCGCTATACGGTGTTTCCGAACCCGGGCCTGCAGATTACGGGAGACCAGCTGATCCCGTTGCCCCTAAGGGAGCCCCTAAGGGAGGCCGATGCCGCCGTCATCAAGGCGGCCTGCAGACAGGCGCCTTTTGGCAAAGGGACCGAGACCCTCGTGGACACGTCGGTCCGCAACACGTGGGAGCTGGACGCCAGCGAGTTCCGAATGGCCAATCCGGCGTGGACGTCCTTTTTTCGCGAGGCCGCCAACACGATTACCGACCAGCTCGGGCTCGACGGCGTCTCGGTACGGCCCTATAAACTGCTGCTCTACGAGCAAGGGTCCTTTTTCAAGCGCCACAAGGACTCGGAAAAGGAAGCCGGCATGGTCGGCACTCTCGTCATCAGTCTGCTTCGCAGCACGAAGGCGGAGACGTCTGTCTTTCCTTCTTGACGGAGAAAAAGACGTATTCGACGCCGACCGGATCGGCCTGGGACCTGTCGGCCCTGGCTTGGTTCGCAGGCGTGGCACACGAAGTGACCGAGGTCAAAAACGGCTACCGCTTGGTGCTCACGTACAACATTGTCCAAAACGGAGCCAGCAGACAGTCGCTAGACGCCAGCTACCGTCAAAGGGAAGAGGTACGGGCTCACCTACAATGAGCAGCACGCGAGCAGGGCCTAAGGCCTCTCATGTACGCCCTCGACCACCAGTACACCAAATCCAGCCTGTCGCTGGCCAACCTAAAGGGACGGGATCGCGTTGTCTGACTTGCTCAGCGGTCTCATGCCCGGTTGTGGTGCGTTTTTGCTGCTGGCCCAGATCACTCGCTCGAGATGGGGAGAAGAGGAAATGGAGATGGAAGTGACGACCACAATGGAGTCCCTCTGCACGCTGGACGGCAGAGAGGTTGGGTCCCACATCTCCATTTCGAGTCAAGAGATTTTCATGGGCACCGACTTGTCGGAGCGGTGTCCCGACAAGGAGGATCCCGGCGAGTTCACGGGAAACGAAGGCTGTGAGAGCACCTTCCACTACTACGATACGGTACGAGCCGCAAGCCCCCTTGTGCTGGTGTAGTCTAACCGGTTCCTTAGATTGCCGTGATCCTCCCGAGAAAGGGCCTCAGCGGGCTTGTACGGAATGCAGGGCGTTGCGAAAGTATAGTGACCCTAGTCGCGGAGGATCTTGAGCAACGGCGAGACGAGGCCATGGCAGAGTATGCCTCTGCGCTCTTCACCGATCTCCTGAAACAAGGACTCCGGACGCCATCGGCCCTAAAGACCATTTTTCGCTGGGCAATGGAGCTGAAGCACGAGAGCATTATAGCGGCTGCCTTTCCGCCGATCCAGGCCAACGCCTATGCAAATCGCAGATTTATGGGCGGCTATCCGTATCTACAGCGCGACAACCTCTCCAAAGCTACCATGATCGACACTGAAGCCGTCAAGGTGGGCCATCTCGTGGAAGTGGCGGCTGGCGACTCGGCTGAAGCCATTGATTGGGACCGGATGTAAGCACTGTCGTCCATACATTTCTTGGCTTTGCTAACAAACGGAGACTGGGCAAGATTGCTGCCGACCGTGCTCTGCCAGCGTGGAACGACTTCCACTCCCACTTTACCGGCAGTCTCCGACGAAAGCCGCTTCGAGACTCGTTTAGTGTCTGGAGCGCGCGCGTGTTGCAGCAAAAGTTTGAGTCCGCTCCCAGATGGACGAAGACTATCACGACTTTCTCATCAACAGCATACAATTGCGTGGCACTGATTCCGAGTGGGTCACAACTTGGTAAGCTTGGAACGTGTTCTGACGGTTTGGCCATACAATCTTCCCAAGTGATTTGACGGCTTGGCCATACAATCTTCCCAGTATCTGACGGCTTACTAATGGTCAGGCTTTTCCCAAAAGTGTCGCAATGAGGCGTGCCTGCTTTGCTCTACAAGTTTCTCGGCACAGTGCATTCGAAGCGAGAGACGGAGCCGTTTGCTGCCATGGCCACGGCTGCCTTTGAGTACTTTTTGACGCATTGTGCTTCCAAGCTCAAGCCTGAGCAGCTGGGGACACCCATTAGGAAACGTGAATTGTACGCGACCTCGTACCTACGTGAATCTCAGGTACACGAGCTTGACTTTATAGACTTTATTGCCTTGCTGGACAAGGCTTTTGAGGTCGGGGCGGGCGAGAGCGCCATGGAGCTGCTCAGTTCAACGTGCAACGAGTTTGATATGCACTTGCGGAGCCCATGCAGGACCTTGCAGGCCCCGGATATCGGCATGATGCGAGCCATGGGAGAGTTGGCGGTGCTGTTGGAGAAGCACAAGCCGGCGATACCGCCGTCCACCAAAAGCCTCTTCCAGGTCGTGCTGGAGAAACAGATACAGTTTGGGATCCCAGAACGGCCCGTCCGGCCGGTGAACTGGAAGCGTCCACCGTGTGGTTGCAGCTCCCCTGTTTGCCAGGACTGCGCCATGCTCAAGCAGTTTCTCGTCTCGGACAGCCGAATCTGGCATCTTCGGGCCAGCCAAGCCAGACGACAGCACATTGAGCGAGTGCTGCAAAACAAAATGTTCAAGCTGACAACGGAACACGGCGGGTCGCCCTTGATGCTGGTGGTGGAAAAGACCGAGGAAGAGTATTTGGCCGACGTCAGAAAGTACAAGCGTGACATGGCCAGCCTCCAGCCCGAGCTGGAGGTGCTCAAGAAGGACTGTGTGCGGCAGATGTTGGGCGACGAGGGCTACCGACAGCTGATTCTTTTGGATGGCAAGGAGCTGGAGGAGCTTCCCCTGCGAGGCGTAGGAGAAAAGAGGCCGGGAAGCGAGGTTGTGGGAGAGGCGTGGAAGAAGAGGAAGTGAGGGCGGATGAATAGAGACATGGAACGGGCAGGCGAGTTGTAGATGGAGACATAGGACGGGAGGACGTGTTGTGGAATGAATAGAGACAAATAGGACGGGCAGGACGTCGTGTCGTTGGAATGAAATAGACAAATAGGATTGTTCCTCTTCTGCATCGCGAGTGTTGAAGCGAGTCTCCATCGCAGTGATTCTAGGATGAGCTTTTGGAATGCAAGATAGGTAGAGGGTTGAGCAGTTTCCACCACGAAGAAACAGCCTGCAATCATGGAGATCACGCAAGCCAAAGGACAACCGTGTTTGGGTCCACCAACGATCCACTCGACGGGAGGGTTAAGCTTAAAAGGCGCCGTGTCTCTGGACCTCCAGCTTCAACGCTTTCCTTACCGACACGCCGTCCTTACTCGACACCTCATCAACGCTGCCCGTCTTTCTAGAGCCGACAACGCCGGATCCGCCGTCAAGCTCATTTCCTTGACCAGGCGGCCAGCCAGTGGCCCTGGCCGATCTGGGAACACGGCAAAGAGGCCGGGCTAGCGGATCGCCGTTTTAGTGGGACGCCCGCCGTGACTTTGGGGGCTAAAGCTTGTTTATCGTTGGCCAATGGCACGCGGAGAAGCGGAATCGAGGGAGGAGCCGTCATGTCCTGCCGTTTTGGAAATAACGGCATGGGAGCATTACAAATAGCCCAGGGCAAGTATAAAAACACGGAATAAAGGAGAGCATGAAACTCGGCCAAAGTAGACATTTGTAATGACGCCTTTCGAGACTGTCCTGATATCGCCATGTCACTGCTTGTCCCTGATTTGGAAGGTAAACAAGGACAAGTGGAAAATGGCGAGATTTGTTTTTGCCAGATGAAGCCATCTGGCGCGGCCGAGTTGCGTCTGGCGTCTGATTGTTCTACTTTGGCTCAAGGAAGAGCTGCAGATCCAGAACTCGTCTGGCTTCCAGAAAACGATAAGCCTGTATCGAAGCGCAGTTGATGCTGCTCAGAAAGCTGTGACTCTCCTATCGACACTGCTCAGAAAGCTGCGTCTCCCGTCGCTTTTCAAGGGTGTCCGCTTCAAAAGTGTCGCTTCAAGAGTGTCGCTTCAAGTGTCCGTTCTGCTGCTGTACACAACACCGAGGACAAAACGGGCCATAAAGACCAATGCAGTAATCCTATGCGCTCACACCTCAGCCTCGTGGCCAATGACCTTGTCTTTTCCACGTCAAATGTCACTTGTCTTGATACGAGAAACCGTAACTAGCGAATGCCTAGTCTAGGCCCAAAATGGCTCAATGCTTTAAAAGGTCTCTGCTGTTACTACTCTGTGCCGCCAGACCTGCCAATCAGAGTGCCATGACCCGAGCATGATCTGCATCTAGACTGTCAAGGTCGGTGATCTGCGTACACCGTATCCGGAGTCCTATCAAGCCGGCAAGACATGGCCAGCCGAGCAGTCTCCTTCCCGGAACAAGGTAGTTCAAGCAGCAAATGTCTTGATCGTGGCCAAAGGCGTGGACCAGCTGCCTATCATGGAAATGGACTTGCCTTTGCAACGGTTTGGCACGACGACTCTGGTCTCATGGCTATAGCTCGACTATAAAAGGAGTGGTTCCTGCCTTTGCTCATCTCGACATCACCAGAGCTTCATCTACCAGCCTCATCTACCATTCCGCACTCTATCACTTGAGCCCTTACCGCACTTGCCATGGCACCCTTTACACAGACCCTCGCGGCCGCCCTGGCTGGCTTGGCCGGCACGGCTGTGGCCGTTCCGACCCGGATCGGGGCCTCGTCTCTGGTCGGCCCCGACGGCAAGGCCTCGCTGGTGCAGGTGCGCAACCCCAACTACCGTTTCAATGGCGCGGTCTCCATCTACAAGACGTACCTCAAGTACGGCCGGCCCATCCCCGAGTACCTGCAGGCGGCCGTCAACCGGACCGGGCTCGTGCAGAAGCGCTCTCAGGGCAGCGCGGCCGCGTCGCCCGTCGACAGCTACGACGATGCCTACACCATCCCCGTCAGCATCGGCACGCCGGCACAGACGCTGCAGCTGGATCTCGACACCGGCTCGTCCGACCTGTGGGTCTTTAGCAGCGAGACCGACACGTCCGAGGTCGACGGCCAAAAGCTCTTTTACCCGAGCAAAAGCTCCACCGCCAAGGTCAAGACGGGCTACACCTGGAGCATCAACTATGGTAGCTCCGACAACCCGAGCTCGTCCAGCGGCAACGTCTACACCGACACCGTCACCATTGGCGGCATCACCGTGGCCCGGCAGGACGTGGAGCTGGCCAAAAAGGTCTCGTCGGCCTTTACCGACGACAGCGCCGTCGACGGTCTGCTCGGCATGGCCTTTGACTCGCTCAACTCGGTCTCGCCCAACGCGGTGCCGACCTTTTTGGACAATACCAAGAGCGCGCTCGACAAGCCGCTCTTTACGGCCGATTTGAAGCACGAAGCCGGTGAGTGGAAGCACGGCGAGAGAGGATGAGAAACACGGCGAGGCAAATGACTAATTTCAGCCGGCACCTACAACTTTGGCTACATTGACTCGTCTCTCTATACCGGCGCCATCACCTACGTCAACGTCAACACCAACCCCGGCTACTGGAAGTTTACCTCTTCCGGATACGGCATCGGCTCGGCCGCCTTCAAGTCGACCAGCCTGGTCGGCATCGCCGACACCGGCACCACGCTGCTGTACCTGCCGCTCAGCATCGTCCAGGCCTACTACGCCAAGGTCAGCGGCGCCTCTGACAGCTCCACCTACGGCGGCTACGTCTACAGCTGCAGCGCCACGCTGCCCACCTTTACCTTTGGTGTCGGCTCGGCCAAGATCACCATCCCGGGCAAGTACATGAACTACGGCCCCGTCGAGGACGGCAGCTCCATCTGCTTTGGCGGCCTGCAGGACAGCTCGAATGTGGGCATCAACATTTTTGGAGACGTTGCCCTCAAGAGCGCCTTTGTCGTCTTTAATGCTGCCTCCCCGCCGACCATTGGATGGGCGGCCAAGCCCCTCAACTAGGCAAGCTCTGTCCGTTTAGCCGGCCGTGAGGAGAGGAGGGTGTCGAGGATCCTAGGCAAAGAAATATACGACAAAGTAGGACATGTAGTAGGGAGACGCGTTCCAAGTAGTCACTTCAATCAATCATTCTTCACATAGCAAGATCAGAGACGCTGCAGCACAATGCAGCTTTGCAGCCGTGTAGGTCTCCTAAAAGTAATTGGCTGTTTCGCTGCAGTGCTCGTAGACGTTGTATTTCTACGGGTCGGAAAAGGAATGTATTTACTCTATAAAAGAGTCTCTTTCCGGGCCTATTCTGACTTTTACATTACCTGATATTCTAGCGCTGGGTGCTCACACTGTCCATATTGAACTATATATAATGGAGTGAAATATTGAACTATATAATGGAGTGAAATATTGAACTATATAATGGAGTGAAATATTGAACTATATAATTGAGTGAAAGAGACGAGAATGACAGACAATATTTTGGCCGTTTTGATAAACGGCCATCACGATAGCACAGCCAGTTTCTCCTTGTGGATGCGCATAAAGACGGCCGGGTCGGGCTTCGGCGTGCCGGGCGGCAGCGTGGATGGGTCGACGCCGACGGGCAGGATCGGGATGCCGGCGGCCATCAACTCCTCGCGGGTGATGCGCGACACGACAGCAGACGGAGCCGCGGCGTTGATGGCGGCCGTGATCTCGTTCAGGTCTGCTTCTGGTGCCGGACTGGCAAAGACGAGGGCCCGGGCGCGGCCCTCGGCGAAGAGAGCCGGCAGGTCCTTTAGGGCAGACTCCTTGGAGTTGCTGATATGGATGACTGACGGTCAGCCGGTTGTCACCCTCAAGGTCACCCAGAGTCTTTGCAACCGTACTCGCCTTCATATTCCGGCAAAAGCAGAGCCGGGACATACTGTGCGGCCTGGGACAGGACGGAAAAGACGGCGACGGGAATAGGCATGGCTTTGATAGTGAGAATGGCAGAGAAGATAGAGATATGTCTGACGGCAGAGGTTCCGAGAAGGGGCTTTTATAGCAGCACTCGGCGCAATATTGTGAGCACAGTAGAGAAGATAAAGGTTGAGATGTCAGACGGCAGAGAGAAGGGGCTTTTAGCAGCACTCGGCGTATATTTACGTTGCAGTCTACGGATTTACCAGAGAATCAAGCCATGGAAGAAGGACTTACGGCGTCTAAACTCCAGGAACCGGGGAGGAAACGTTTGCCTGCCCATTCAGTTCGACGCCAGTACTCCTCCGAGAAGGTCCCGTAAAGTGGATCGCGGGACAAAGCGACTCCGCATGCTGTCCGCGTCGCATTCTTAGCGTTCTCGATAAGAGCAAGCCGGCGAATGGGAGTGCAAGAATACGGCCGTTATCTGAAACGGGGTATCTGGGCCAGTTCTCGGGGCCTGGCGAATCATAGGCCGCCAACTTAAACTTTAAGCCAATTAGAGTGCCCGTATCTCGGACCAACTCTATACCGAGTGGGGAATACCCGTCGTAAGACCACTTGTACGCGTTATGCAGCTATGACTCAACACGCTAGCACGCGTGGTCGGCTGACTTTTATTTCGCCGGACAAAAAGTGGGGCGGGACATGAACAAAGATGAACACCGTGCTGCCAGTTAGAATCTAAATGTCTGGTTTGCCTGACAATCGTTCCGGCGAATCTCGGCTGGGAGCGCTAGGTGCTTCAGGAACCTCTCAGAATCGGTTGGCCTCCTGAGATACAGCCAAGCTGCTGGAGAACTCGGAATAGGCCTCATATAAAGCCCAGGCGAGGCCCACATGACTTGCCGACAAAAGGTTGAGTCGTTCTCGAAGCCAGGGACCTCTGTATGGAGGAGAGTGATAGCAAATTGAAGTAGAGGTATTACTGGCCGGAACGCGTTCTTAGACCAGCACGGCCATTCAATATATCACTCAAAATCGCAGTCGATGCCCGGTCAAGGTCGCGTCAACAGGTAAAACTTGAACTCGGTCTCCTCTTTATCGTTGCTAGCAGGTAAAATGACGCCTTGGCCGTGTCCAGGCCGCTCATAATCTTGTGAACGATGAGGCCATTTTGCACGTTTCAGATGTGCTCGGTCTCGGCTCCAAATAAGGCTTGGCAGTCTTCTCGCCAACATTGACATTAACAATGTGGGCAGCTTTTCCCAATTCAGACGCAAGGCTGCTGGATCGGGAACCAAAGCTGGTCCAAGTTCTTGACCGGTGGAAGATTTGTAGGCCCATATGAGATCCTGCGGAACTTTCTGCTTTATAAATCTCTCTTAACATTCACACTCTTTATGGCCCGGGGACGTTGATGGTGGTGTCAATGTGTGCAGTCCTCCATCACCTCGTGTCAGCAGCGCCAGGTAAGCTGTGCGCCCATGGTCTGCAACACGAGACGCTCGTCATGAGTTGCTGCTGTTTCTGAGCAAGCGTCGTTCTTTTAGTCTCCGGCGCAGAGATGGAGGACTCCTTTGCTCCGGCATTGGCCATTGCGATTTGTTCGTTGTGCTGTACAATGGTCCGTGGTGCTGTACAATCTGCCTCTACTTTTTCTGCCCCTCTGACTCTCTTGTATCTTTTCTTTGTAGACCTATTTTGGCAATGGTGGATAGTCAAACCAGCAGACAGGACAGGACGACAAGATCACCTCTGACGATTCCGCACGCACAGAACAGCCGACCGGGCATTTCTTTGTTGTTGACGCTCGTGACAGACAGCTTTCTGTTGTGTGTCTTTCTAAAAACGAGCACGAGCATTCTGGTCTCTTGATGGCTGAGATGAGGTTTGAATGAAATAGGGAAAAACTGGGGCCGCCGAATCACGTGACGCTCGCGATGCACTCTGTACTTTACGGTAATAATTGTCACGTGCATCTGGGTTGTGTATACTCGCTGAAGCCACGCAAACGACGCCAACGCTCGATATCCGGCACTCATTCTCGGACCTCTCTACGGCAACGATGGCGGGAAAAGACGTGGACGTGAGCGTGCTCACGTCATCGGCGCAGATTTTTGAGTCGAACCGGACGCTGCCGCAGATTCGAGCGATTCACAAAGCGCTGCAGGTGCAGATTGAAGACAAGGCCAGCCGGCTGCGCTCGCAGGTGGGCGGCTCGTACCGGGAGCTGCTGGGCACGGCGGACATGATTGTGCAGATGCACGGCGACATGGCGGCGGTGCAGACGACGCTGGGCGCTATGGGCAGCCGGTGCGGCCGGGCCGTGGTGGGCGGCAAGGTGGCGGCGCTGGCGCAGTTTCTGGATCTTGACGGCGACGACGAGGAGCAGAGCGGTGGCCGTGGCAGCGTCAACGCGAGCCGTGGTGTAGAGCTCGGTTTGGTGGCCCAGGCGCGGCTGCTCGAGGCCTGCACGCGGACGGTGGGACGGCTACTGGCGCGACCGACGACGGCGACGAGCCAGAGCCGGGCACCGAAACAGAAGCAGACGGGGGCAGCGGGCGGCAGCACCATGGAAGCCTGGGGGTGGGGGGAGCGGCTGGTGCGGGCGGCCAAGATTTTGGTGCTGAGCCGACTCCTGATGGCGAGCCTGGGCCAGAAGCAGGACGAGACCGAAGCGAAAGCCAAGAACACGAGACAGAGAGCGGCCGTGTGGGCGTCAATGGAGGCATCGAAAAAAACGCTGGGACGGCTGCGGCGGCGGCTGCGGGACATTATCGATTTCCTCGAGCGGTCTCTGCCGCGAGACGGCCACGACGACGGCGCGTACGGGGGACTGGCGCTGGTGGGCGGGCGCGATGAGCTGCTGCGGGTGCTGTGCGCACACAGCCTGGCGACGTCGTCGGGGGCGCGCGACGTGCTGCGGCAGCTGCTGCATGTGCGCAGCCAAGCCATGGCGCGGGCGTTGCTCATGGATGAGGAGGGCGAGGGCGAGAGAGAGGGCGAGGGTGACGGCACAGAAAACATTTTGCGCGGCCTGGCGCTCTACACGCGGACGCTGCTGGACGTGCAGGTGCTGCTGCCGCACCGGCTGGCAGAGGCGCTACAAGGGCTAAAGAAGCGGGCGCTGTTGGACGACGCGGCGCTGCGGCAGACCGAGGAGCTGCGGCTCGACGTGTACGGGCGGTGGTGCGGCGACGACGTGCAGTATTTCAAGCCGTACCTGCGGCACGACGACCTGGACGCTGCACAGGCGCGCGAGATGCTGGCGCAGTGGTCGAGGCAGGGCGCGCAGGTGCTGCTGGGCGGACTGCAGCAGTGTCTGGGCCAGGACGGGGACAAGGGCCGACACAAGTGGCGACGACAGCTCGATTTGCGGCAAATGGTGGACCTGCGGACGCGGGTGCTGCAGCTGTGGCTGCGCGACAGCAGCCAGGTGCGCGGCGTCGACCCGGGCGAGCTGCTGGGCCAGATGCGCGCCGTCTTCCAGCGCCAGATGCTGCAGGTGGTGGATGCCAAGGTCGGCAAGCTGCGACTGGTCGGAGCCGAGGTGGCCGCCACGCTGGCCTCGTGGCAGACGGCGGCCGAGCGGCCGACCGGGCTCTGGTCGGGTGTCGACGGCAGCGGCGACGACGGCCTGGACATGGACCTCTCGGGCGGCATTGTGCCGTTTGTCAGCAGCCTCTTGGCGCGGCTGCAGGGCCGCAGCGACGCGGTGGCGCGGGCGGTGACAGCGTATGCGTCGTGGCGGCGCGTCGTGGACGACGCCGAGCTTGTGCTGGAGCAGCTGCGGCGGCAGCGCTGGGACAATGACGTCGACGACATGATTGAGGACGAGGACACCATTGCCGAGCGGCAGCAGCTGCTGAGCCGGCAGGACCCGCAGACGCTGCACGAGCGGCTGCAGGCCGCGCTCGAGAGCGCCTGGAGCGACCTGGACGGGCAGCTGGCGGCGGAATGGCGGGCGGCGTGCAAGGAGGGCAAGGCGAGTGGCCGTGTCGCCATGTACCTGGTCCGAGTGCTGCGCGAGATTCGCCGCCGCCGGGCCGGCCATGGAGGCACCGGCCCGGCCCCGACGACGCCGGCCGCCGACCGTCTGGGGCTGGGCATTGTGCCGGACCTGCACGCCGCCATGGCGCGCGTCGTGCTGGGCCCGCCGGTGCAGGCATTTACGTCGGGGGCGCTGCAGCGCAAGACTGTGGCCGGACGGGCGCTCTGGGAAGACTGCGGGGACGGCGGCTCTGGAGGCGCAGAGGCGGTGCCGGCATCGCCGTCGCCGGGCGTGTTTAAGCTGCTGCGGGATCTGTCGTCGGCCATGGGCGAGGCCGGCATGGATCTGTGGAGCCCGGCGGCCGCGGCCGAGGTCAAGCGGCAGGTGCAGGAGCAGCTGGTGGCGGCATGGGAAGAGCAGCTGGCGGCGCTGGAGAGGGGGGGAGAAGACGGGGGAGGAGACGGGGGAGAAGGCGGGGGAGGAGACGGGGCGGGAGAGGCAGGGAAGGAGGGAGAAAATGAGGGAGAGGGAGAGAGGGGAGACGGAGACGGGGGAGAGGGCGAAAATAGGAGAGAAAACGGGGAGGGAGAGGCAGGGAAGGAGGGAGAAAATAGGGGAGAAAATGGGAGAGAAAACCCGGCGGGAGAAAATGAGAGAGAAAACCGGGCGGGAGAAAATAGGCCAGAAAAAGACGACAGCAACGGCGAGGACGGCGCTGGAAAGCACCGCGACTTACTACTCCAGTGGCTCTTTGACTTGGCCTGGCTGCGCTGCTGTCTGGGATCCGGAGCTCTGGCGCGGCTCGAGGAGGCCGTGGCCCAACAGAGCGGCATCGGCGGCGACGGGAGCAGAGCCCGCGCGCGCATGGCCAAGGCGGCCCAGGAGTACTGGAAGAAGACGAGCTTGCTGTTTGGGCTCTTGGCATAGAAGAGAATAAAGTAGCATTTACAGGGATTACTTGTGAACAACGTCTCTTATTGGGTCTTTTAGGATCTCGTCTCCCTCCATCTCTCACCATCTCTCACCATCTCTCACCATCTCTCTCCATCTCTCTCCATCTCCTCTCTCCAGCTCTCCGTTCTCCTCCTCCCTCACAGCTTGTGGCGCTTCTCGCCCATGGCCAGCTTGCGAAATTCCTCCTGCGGCGCGCCGGTCATGAAACGGTCGAGGCCGGCAAAGACCTCGTGAACGTTTTGCAGGTCGAGGCGGTCGTCGTCGGCGCGGCGAATAAGACGTTTGATGCCGAGCAGGCTGTCGCCGACGAGGTGGCTGCCGAGACGGTCGTCGATTTCGCGGCGGACGCGCTGTACAAAGGCAGAGGCGTCACCGTCGCGGCTGGCGGCGGCCAAGTCGGGCTCGTCAAAGACGGCATTGACAAAGCCAGTGGCTAGCAGCTCGTCGCTGGGGATGCGCTTGCTCATGACCAGGGCCTCGAGGGCCTTGGTGCGGCCGAGGCGCTGGACGAGGCCGAGCGAGGCGCCGCCCTCGGCGACGAGGCCGAGCGAGGAAAAGGGCGTCAGCAGGTAGGTGGCGGGTGTGCAGTAGACAAAGTCGGCGAAACCGACAAGGGCGGCCGAGAGGCCAATGACGGGGCCGTTGAGGCCGACGACGAGGATCTTGGGGTGGGTGTAAAAGGCGCGGGCAATGTTGAGGTTGTTGGCCACAAACGAGCGCAGCCAGTACTTGTGCGCGTCGGGGCCGTTTCCGGGGGGGGACTCTTGGGCCAGGGAGATGTCGGCGCCGCTGAGATTGTGAGAGGGAGAGGAGAGAGGAGAGAGGAGGTAGGAGAGGTAGAAAAAATACAGGAGAGGTAGAGAGGAGGAGAGAGGCAACAGCACTCACGCTGAAAAGAACCGCCCGGTGCCGGTCAGCAGCGTCACATAGACCTCGTCGTGTGCGGCCACCTCGCGCATCGTCTGCGCCAGATGGTAGTACTGGTCCAGCGACAGCGAGTTGAGCTTCTTGGGGTTGTCAATGGTGATGACGGCGAGACGACCCTCGTAAGAGACACTAATGGCAGAGTCGTGGGCCATGGCGGCGGTGAGACAAACGGAAGCGATATAGACGCGAACAAGCCGGATCTCTGCAATCTGGCACGGCCACGATGGAATCTGGGCGATGCCGACGGAGCGTGGTCGAGGTGAGTTGACGTTGATGATGACGTAATCAGCCGAGGCACGTGTAAGCGCAACGGACACGGAGGACAGCCAGGAAATCGGCAATGGTCGACACGGAGGACAGTAAGGCAATCAATGATAATACGAGTCCAACGGTAATACCAAAAAAGATGAAGAAACGGATAAAAGGAGGAAATGGGTAAAAGACGAAGAAAAAGACATGAGACGAAGAAGGCAGGCAATCGAGTGTTAGCTGCTGTTTTGGCTGGGGATTTCCCCAGTCGGCAGAATGTGGGGAAGTTGGGGAGACCTCGGTATAAAAGCTTTACACGCGGTGGTGCTTATTGTTTGTCACTTTAGATATAAGCTGGTTATGTCACTGTTTTATTCACCTTTTCAAATAAATTTCACTTTTTAAATACATTCACCTTTTCAAATAAGATTCATTTTTCAGCTAGATTTCACCTCAAACAAATTTCACTTGTCCAATAAAATATTCCATTATACGCTGCCATTTCTTCGTAGCTCTCGGCAAAGACGGCAGTGAGCTCCGTCTTGCTTCCTTTTTCTCTACTCCGGCGACACCTCTCCCCCTTGTCTCTACTCCGGCACCTCTTCCCCCCCCCGCACCGGCTGCGCCAGCACAATGGTCTCCCGGCCCTCGGGGATGCCCTCTTCCGGGCCCATGGGCAGGGCCTCCTCGTCAATGGGCAGACCCAGCAGACTGCGCAGCACCACAATGGCGCCGGCCTTGCTCATGACCGAGTTGGCTTCCTGGCAAAACGCCGACACCACACACTCGGGACAGCCGCGGGCGCTGCGACCGCGGCCGGCGGCGGCGGCGCCGCAGATGCAGTGCTCGACGCGGGCCAGCGCCGTCGGCAGCAGCTCGTCGACAAAGTCAAAGGCGCGGGCGCAGAGACCAGAGCCGGCGGTGCCGCCTTGGGCGTCGTAAAACGTGAGTCGCGCCGGACGTTTGCGGGCCGAGTCCTGGGCGCGAAACTCTTTGAGGCCGCTCTTGCACTCGGTGCGCACGTCGCCGGGCAGGCTGACGACAAAGCGCGGCAGCAGGCCGAGCACGGCGTGTTCGGCGGCGTGAATGGCGGCCGCAGCGTGCAGACGACGTCGCGCCAGCACGGCCAGACCGGTGGCCGGCACGTCGAGCCAGGTGCCGCGGCTGAAGCGCACAATGGGCGGGTTGTCGACCTGCACGGCGTCGAGGATGCGCTCGCGGCGGTCGACCTTGAAGTAGCCAAACACGGTCTGCCGGATGCGGATCTGGCCCCGGTAGGCCAGCGCGGGGACGCCCGGCGAGACGCCCGGCGAGACGGCGGCGCCGGGCGGCCGGGCCAGGCGCCGCACGGCCTCGGCCTCAATGGCGTCCACGTCGGTGTAGTCGCGCTGCTTCGTGGTCCAGTCGACGTGCACGCGCACAACGCGCGCCAGGTGCTCGGCGGGCAAAAAGTCGCGCACCAGGTACGTCGCGCCCTGGTGCAAGAAGATGGCGCCGTCGTAGAGGGTAAAGGTGGCGCGCGACGCCTCCAGCTCCTCCAGCACCACGGGTGGCTGGCGGCCCACGTCGACCACGGCAAAGTGCTCGTCCTCGGCGTCGCGAATGGCCACCAGCTTCCACGGATGCGGCCGAAAGTGCTCGTGGCAGTGGAACAGACGGGCGTCGTGACTGTCACGTGACAGCCGCTCGGCGCAGAGCTGTGCCAGCCCGGGTCCAAAGTAGCGTTCGTCGCCGTCGCTGTCGCCGTCGCCGTCGCCGCCGCCGCCGCCTACCCGGATCGGCAGCTCCATGGCCGCGCACTGCAGGTGCCCCTCGCGCACCATGAAATTGTCGAGGTCGACGGGCAGCGGGGCCAGTGGCGCCTCAAACAGCGCGTCCGGGTTCTCCATGTAGTACTGGTCTGTGGCAAAAGGCCCGCCGACGAGCACAGACAGCGAATCGCGGTCGTGACGGCGGCCGGCGCGGCCGCTCTGCTGGCGCAGGTTCGCCATGGTGTAGGGAAAACCCCAGGAGATGACGGCGTCGAGCACGCCCACGTCGACGCCGAGCTCGAGCGCCGTGGTGGCCACGATGCCGACGAGGCGGCCGGCAAACATGTCGGACTCGAGCCGGCGCCGGTCGGCCGCCGTGTAGCCGCCGCGGTAGGCCATGACGCGCGTCGTGCACTCGGGGCGGCCAAGACGCTCGAGCTCGCGCCGCACTGCGCCCACCAGCTTCTCGCACTGCTCGCGCACGCGGCAAAAGGCCAGGACGCGCACGCCGCGCAGCACCAGCGCACAAAACAGCCGCGCGCACTCATCGAGCGAGCTGGCTCGGCCGCTCGCCGGGTCGTTGGGCACGCGAAACGGTGTATTCCAGCACAGAAACTCTTTGCGTCCCGCCGGCGCGCCGTCCCGGTCGACAACGCGCACCGGCCTCGCCAGCCGTTGGCCGACCAGCGCGCCAAAGTGCGCCGCCGCGTCGGCAATGGTGGCCGAGCACGCTACAAAGCGCAGCCGCTCGTTGCCCACGGCCGCACACAGTCGCTGCAGCCGCCGCAAAATGTAGCCCACGTGTGCGCCCAGCTGTCCGCTGTAGTAGTGCAGCTCGTCCACCACAACGTACTCGAGGTGCTGCAGGAAACCGCGCCAGCGCTCTTCCTGCGGCAGCACGGCCGCGTGCAGCATGTCCGGGTTCGTCAGAATGATGCGCGCCGTGTCGCGGATGCCGGCCCGCGCTGCCCATGGCGTGTCGCCGTCGTACGTCTCGACCAGCGTGCCGGACAGCCCCGGCATGTAGGCCAGCAGCTCGCGCAGGCTGCGTTTCTGGTCCTGCGCCAGCGCCTTGGTCGGAAACAGGTACAGCGCGCGCGCCTGTGCATCCGCCTCGAGCGCGTGCACCACGGGCAGCTGGAAAATGAGCGACTTGCCCGAGCTCGTCGACGTCGCCACCACCACGTGCTCGCCCGCCTGCAGCGCGTTAATGGCCTCGGCCTGGTGCGCGTACAGCTGCGTGATGCCCTTGGCGTTGTAGAGCGCGTTGACCAGGTCCTGGCTCAGCACAAAGTCTAGCTCCCCCAGCACCGCCGCCTGTGCCTCCACCACCCGGTGCCCGCCTGCCACGATCTGACCCGTGTACCATGGGCTCTCCTTGAGCTCCTGCACAATCGCCGCAATGCTCGGGCGCTCGTCCGGGCCCGGAATTGTCGCCGGCAGCCTGTCCACAGCGTCGTCGGCGTCCTCGGCCGGCGGCCGCACCGGCACAAAGGCCGCCGCCCGGTCCTTGAGCCGCGCCACCGCATCCGGCTCGTCTTCGCGCGCACACCGATCGAGAAAGGCGCTGACAGCCACGGCAAAACGCCGGTTGCGCTTCTCAATCAGCTCGGCCATGGCCTTTTGCCCGTACACTGGCATGCGCAGCCGCTCGTCGCGCAGTTTTCGCCTTGGCCGCGTCGGCTCGCCCGTCTTGGCGTCTGCCACCTGGCGCTTGAGGTCCTCGTCGATAAACTCGAAATAGAGCACCTGTGTCGGGCTGGCCGTGGGCCGCTCCGGCGCCAGCGGCTCGCGTCCGCTGATGCCGCCCACCGACGCATCCACCGCCGGCCCGGCCGTCGTCACCCGGTGCACGCTCCGGCTGTTGCTCTGCACGCTCATGGTCTTGAAGGTGGTGTCGCGCTCGGCGCCCTGCACGTCAAGCTGCAGCGACAGCTCGTCCACATAGGCAAAGTGGATGTGCGAGGCCGTGTCCTGGCCACCGCCGCTGCCCGTGACCGACGGCGACAGCAGCGCCGCCACGGCCGCCACCTCGGCCTCGTCCAACGGCCGCCCCGTGTTCTTCTCCACGGCCGTGCGAATGGTCTCAAACGTTGTCAGCAGATGCTTGCGCGTGCAGCAAAACGTGTACACCAGGTTCAGTGCCCGGTGTGTCTGCTCCAGCTGCCGGAACCATTCCGGCCACTCCCGGGATGGCCGCAGCGGCTGGTCTGCGGGGGGGGTCCGGGGCTGCTTTGCTGGGTTGGCACGTTTTGCCGGTTTGTCACCTTTTGCAGGTTTGCTTGGCTTTGCTTTGGTTGGGTCGGTCTCGGCCTCGGGGCCATCTATAGCACCCTCCTCTTTCAGAGACCCGGCAGCACTTTCGATGGAGTCTCTCGCTGCTCGCTTCCGTTTGCCGCTCTTTCGGGTTGCCGGGCTGCTCTTTGGGGTTGCGTGGCTTTCCTTTTGCTTCATCCTTTGACCTGTCTTTGGGCCTTTTGGGCCTTTTTCGGCCGCACTGTTCACCTTTTCGGCCATAACGGCCTCTGCGGCCGGCGCTGCCAAAGATGTCTCATCCAGTAACGGGCGGCCATGCATGCTGCGCCTCCAGGTGGTTGCCAATGAAGGAATGGTGTCGACGCGAATAAAGTAGGCGCGTTCGATCAAGAGGACTACTCGCTGTCACGTGACCCACATGGAGTATGTGCCCATGTGTCACGGGACCCGCAATCCCGAGATGTGTCGCCAGCCTCACCTTTACAACGGCAAGTCCATCAAGCAGCCCGCAGCTACATTGCAGTGGTACGCAGTCGAAACCAACCATTTGAGCAGCCGACGACGGGCCGCGACATGACGGCTGTGACGTCAGTGTCCTGGTTTCTCTTGTGTCACCATCACCATGGCATCCGTGTCGGGCGCAGCCAGCCGGGGCCACCGCAGCTTGGCCACGAGCGGCCACGGGCCGACGCCTGCGGCCGACGAGGTCCCTCTGGAGACGGTGGCGGGCGGGAGCCGTAGCAGCGGCGACAAGACGCCGCCGTCGGTCGTCGACGGGCCCAGCGAGGGACCAGGGCGGCGCGTCGGCTACGAAGACTTGACGGCGATTGACTGGATCTTTGAGTACACCAAGGAGCGACAGCGGCAGCGCAGGCTGGTGGCGGGCGCGAGCGGCGTGCGGGGACGCGTGCGGCGGCTGCTGGACGCGGGCCAGGTCTGGGTAGTGCTGGTGCTGACGGGGTGGGCGGCCGGCGTCTTGGCGGCCGGCATTGCCGTGGCCAGCGACTGGCTGGGCGATCTCAAGACGGGCTACTGCGCCTCGAGCGGCCCCGACGGCGGCGCAGCTTTCTACCTGAACCACGGCTTCTGCTGTCTCGGCTACGACGACGGCGCCCAGTGCGAGGGATGGCGGCCCTGGGCGGCTGCGCTCGGCCTACGACCCACGTCGCCCAGGGGGACCTGGCTGGTCGAGTACGTCTTTTTCATCCTTTTTTCGCTGGCCTGTGCCGTCAGCTCGGCGCTGCTCGTGCGCGACTATGCCGTCTACGCCAAGCACAGCGGCATTCCCGAGATCAAGACCATGCTGGGCGGCTTTGTCATGCACCGCTTCTTGGGCGCCTGGACGCTGGCCGCCAAGTCGCTCGGCCTGGTGAGTCTCTTGCGCTGCTGCTCTTTGTCTGCCTGACTGACCCGGCAGTGTCTGGCCGTCGGCTCCGGCATGTGGCTCGGCAAGGAAGGGCCCTTGGTGCACGTTGCCTGCTGCTGCGCCAACCTCTTTATCAAGCTCTTTCCCCACATTGACAACAACCAAGGCAAGCTCTCTTCTCTCTCCTCTCCCTCCTCCTCTCCCTTCTCCTGACAGCCAGCCCGCAAACGCGAAATTCTCTCGGCCGCCGCCGCCTCGGGCATCTCTGTCGCCTTTGGCTCGCCCATTGGCGGCGTCCTCTTTAGTCTCGAGGTCAGTTTGCGTTCGAGGTCCATCTGATTGTTTGCCTGACTCGCCAGACGCTGTCCTACTACTTTACCGACAAGACCATGTGGCAGAGCTTTGTCTGCGCCATGACGGCCGCCTTTGTGCTGCAGGCCTGCGACCCCTTCCGCTCCGGCAAGCTCGTGCTCTACCAGGTCCAGTACACCACCAGCTGGCACGCCTTTGAGCTCGCGCCCTTTGCCCTGCTCGGCATTCTCGGCGGCCTCTACGGCGGCCTCTTTATCCGGGCCAACATGGCCGTGGCCCGCTGGAAGAAGCGCAACGCCCGCTGGCTGCCCGGCCCCGTCGGCCAGGTCGCCGCCGTGGCCCTGCTGACGGCGCTCGTCAACTACCCCAACTTTTACATGCGCGCCCAGTCGACCGAGCTCGTGTCCAACCTCTTTGCCGAGTGCGCACAGCGGCTCGACGACCCGCTCGGCCTCTGCCAGACCGCCACCGCCACCGCCGCCACTACGCTGCTGCTCCTGCTGGCCGCCACCCTCGGCTTCTTCTTGGCCGCCCTCACCTTTGGCCTGCCCCTGCCGGCCGGCATCATCCTGCCGTCCATGGCCGTCGGCGCTCTCTGCGGCCGCGCCGTCGGCATCCTCATGGACACCTGGCAGCAGCACAGCCACGCCAGCGCCGTCCGCCTCTTTTTTCAGGCCTGCCAGCCCGATCGGCCCTGCGTCACCCCCGGCACCTATGCCATTGTCGGCGCTGCCGCCGCCCTCGCCGGCGTCACCCGCGTCACCGTCTCCATTGTCGTCATTGTCTTTGAACTGACGGGCGCCCTCACGCATGTGCTGCCCATCATGGTCGCCGTCTTGCTGTCCAAATGGGTCGGCGACGCCCTCGTTCCCTACGGCATCTACGACGCCTGGATCCGCTTCCACGCCTACCCTTGGCTCGACAATAGCGACACCGCCCTGCGCGCCCTGCCCGACGTGCCCGCCGCCCAGGCCATGACGCGCTTGCCCGATCTCGTCGTCCTCGCCGCCACCGGCCACACCCTGGCCAGCCTGCGCCGCGTGCTGCGCGACCACGCCTACCGCGGCTTCCCCGTCGTCTCCGCCGACCCCGACGCCCCCGTCCTGCTCGGCTACGTCTCTCGGCCCGAACTGGCCTATGCGCTACAGCTCGCCAGCCAGCCGCCGCGGTCGCTGCCGCCCGACGCCGAGGCGTTTTTCGCCCACCAGCCGCTGGCCGATCCCCACTCGACGCTCGACCTGCGTCCTTGGATGGACCAGACACCGCTGACGCTGCCCGCCCGCGCCAGCCTGCACCTGGCCGTCTGCTACTTTCAGCAGCTCGGCCTGCGCTACCTGCTGCTGACCGACCGCGGGCAGCTGCAGGGGCTGTTGACCAAGAAGGACGTCTGGTACCTCTTGGACGGGGCCGATGAGCCGCGCGGCGGCCAGGATACGAGCCGCGGGGATATAGATGACAGAGATTGAGACAGAGCTCCGAGGGAGACACAACGAGACAGATACAGATACATTAACAAAGTCCCACTAGTACTCAAAATCGTCGTCCACGGCCGGCCCCTTGTTCTTGGCCACGCTCTCCTGCTTGCGGTACATTTCGGCCACCTGGCGCGACGTGGTGGCCTGGTCGGGTTTCTTGTCGTCGCGCTCGCGGATAAAGCGCGGAAAACGCAGGCTGATGCCGCGCGGCTCGCCGTCGCTGCCGCCGCTCGTGTCGACGCCCTCGTGGCAGCCGGCCTTGTAGCGCGGGCTCAGCGTCAGGTCGGCCGTGCGCACTTCCCAGACGTGGCGCGCCTCGAACCAGACGTCGGGCTGGTGCTGGTTGCCGCTGCTGTGCACATAGTACGGCTTGGGCCGCTCAATCACCGTCGCGCTCAGCTGCGCGTGCAGCGTCTCGAGCACCGCCTCGCTAAAGCCCGTGCCAATATTGCACACCGTCTCGTACGCGTCGCGCGCCGCATTGTAGCAGCCCAGCAGGAACGCGCCGTAGACCGCCGTCCGCTTGCCCTTGCCGTAGTAGGCGCCCAGCACCACCAGGTCGAGCGAGTCGCCCACGCCCGCCAAATAGTCCTTTTTGATCTTGAGCCAGTTGCGCGACCGCTTGCTCGGCTCGTACCCGCTCTCCGGCCCATCGAGCATCTTGACCATGAGACCCTCGCACGACGCCTTGACGCTCTCGTCCAGAAACTGCTGGATCTCGTCCAGCTCCTGTCCGTCCATGTGCGTCGCCAGCGCAAACTCCCCCTCGATCGGCGTAAAGGCGGCCGCCAGCTGCGCCCGCCGCGCCCGCAACGGCTGCTGCACCACGGCCGCCCCGTTCACATACAGCAGGTCAAAGGCAAACACGCACACCTTGACCTTGACGTCCTCGATGCGCACGTCCTTGCGCTTGCGCGTCATGAGCTGCTGGAACGGCAGCACCTTTTTTTCCTCCACGTCCCACGCCACCGTCTCGCAGTCCAGCACAAAACTGCGCGTGTCTGGCTTCACCCACGTCGACAGCTTGGCCAAAATATCGGGGTACTTTTTCGACAGGTCCTCCGAGTTGCGCGAAAAGATGGCCGTCAGGCCCGGCACGCCTCGCGCCGCGTCGGCCGCCTCGTAGTGGATCTGCGCGCGCTCGCCGTCGTACTTGTACTCGCACGTAAACGTTTGGCCCTCGAACCGGTCCAGCACCTCGGTGATGGCCTTGGTCGGCTTCGCCAGCATCGGCTTCAGCGGAATGCCCGGCCGCAGCTGGCAGTGCGCCCCGAGCTGCAAGATGCCGTGCTCCAGCATCGCCGGCACAATAATGTCATAGCTCGGCAGCGAGCTGTACACCGTCTTGAGCATCGCCAGCGCCTGCTCCACCTCTTCTGCGCTCGCCGCCGCCCGGCCCGCCACGACCGCCTCGTGGTGGATCACCGCCTGCGCCAGCGACACCAGCACCGTCTTCTCCGCCAGGCCCAGTCGCAGCTTGCCCTCCAGGAAGCGCACAAGGAACTTGGCCTCGCTCGCTCCGCCCTTGTCCTTGTTCACGTCGATCCGCGCCCCGCCGCTGCCCGCCGCGTCCGCCGCCGACAGCATCTTCTTGATCAGGTCCACCTTGCGCTGCTGCGCGCCGTTGCCCGACACCGTCGCCACCGCCATCAGGCCCTTGTGCACTCCCGCCACCGTCAGCGGCTTGGGCTTGAACATGGTCGGCTGCGTCGACCGCGACTTGACCGCCACCAGGCCCAGATCGCCAATCTCTTTTTGGTCCTGCTTGATCATGGCCGGCGATCTCCCTGTCGTCTCGCCAATCGCCTTCATGATGAGCGACTCGCCAATGCCCAGCTCAATGCCCGCATAGTCCGGCGCCAGTTTGTTCACCATCAACAGCACCGTCGGCAGCAGGTCTTGCGGCGTCAGCCGCAGCACCTGTCGTAGAAACAGCGAGCAGTACTCCATAATCACCAGCCGTTTCGTCGTCATTTCAATCAGCGAAAACGTCTGGCACAGCGCCGCGTACGGCACCGGCTCGCCCGCCTTCCAGTCCGGGTACGCGTCCGCCTTGACCGTCGCCAGCACCGTTTGCACCTTTTTCCGCGCCTTGCTGACCACCTCGGCCTTTTCCTCGGCCTCGGACTCTGACATGGACAGCTCGTCTTCGCCTGCCTCGTCTTTTACCGCTGCGGGCGAGGCTCCGGGCGAGGCTTCGGGTGAGCCTTCGGGTGAGCCTCCGGTCGAGGCCCCGGGTGATGCCTTTTCTTTCTTCACCTTGGGCGACTTTGGCGACTTGGGCGACTTGGGCGACTTGGGCGACTTGGGCGACTTGGGCGACTTGGGCGACTTGGGCGATGTAGGCGACGCCTCTTCGTCATCTTCCACCACCCTGCGGTTCTTCCTGGGCCGCTTTACCGGCGGCTGTCCCTCGCCCTCGTCGGCGGCCGGGCTGCCATCACGGGAGATCGTGTCCCGGTCCGGCGACGCCCGCTTCTTCGCCTTTTCCGTCGGCGCTACACCCTCCCGGGACGCCGTGCTGCTACCACCCGGCCGCGTCGCAAACGACAGCTTCGTCTGCTGCGTCGGCCCGTTGCCCTGTGTGCCAAAGAATTTGCTATCTGGTCAGTGGGCAAAGAGAAGAGAGAAACAACAAGGTGAGAGGTCAACATGCCCCAGCGTGGTCTGTGACGGCCGGACGTACCCCAAGGTCGCCTGCTTTCGGGCCATGGCGACAACGCGTGAGGCGGTCGCCGGCAGCGCGGCGGCAGACAAGGCCGACGACAAGGTCGAAGCGGATGCTCGAATGCTCAGTGTCCTCTTCACAAAAAAGCTCGCAATCATACGATGGCCACAGACGTTGCCGAGCGCGTAGTGGGAAGCCAGGTCGCCAATGCGGAATCGAGCGCGCAGACAACGATGCCTCTTTATAACGAGCAACAGGGGGGGGGTGTGATACGCTTTCATAGGCAGTCAATGAGAACGCGGTGCTTTGCAGGAAAAAACGCGAATGGGACCGCGTCTGCCTGTTCAGCCAGACTCGGCTTTAGCGCTGATGTCTGTCACGTGATTCGCAGTGATGTAATCTTGTGTGTACTCCTCATTTTAGTCTGGGTTTATCACCTTCTGAGCGCGTCGTTGGACACACCAGAGCACGGTTGGCTCACTTGGGTCTGGACAGGAGCACACACCACAGGCTGGAGGAGATAGAACTAATGACATTGTAATGACATCAGTGTGTTCACCCCTCGTATCTGCTCCTTCACTCCTATTCTATCGATGCTTCTACTTTTTCACTGCTATTCTCTCGTGTCTGTTTACTTTTCAATTCACTTCTCCCACTTGATTAAACATCCTCTACCTGTTTCTCGTTTCTTGGTATTTATTGGCAAGAGTACAGGAATAGGCTAGGAAGCGGTGTATTTCGGTTTGCAAGATGCTGGCTGTCGCCGGCTCCCATCCCCCTCATCAGCTAGTCAAAGTAGCGGATCTCGTCGGCCGTGCGGCCGCGAATGTAGGCCGGCTCGCTGCCGTGCACGTAAATGTCGTCAAAGAGGCGGTCCAAGGTAGCCTCGGGGTGCTCCATGGCCTCGGCAATCTCGACCTCGGCGTTGACGTAGCTGCGGGCCTCCTTGTCCAGCACCTTGAGCTCGTCCTCGGTGACGACGCCCCAGTCGACAATCTTGTGCTTGAGGCCGGCAATCGGGTCCTTGGTCGAGCGCATGCGCTGCACTTCCTCACGCGTGCGGTACGTGGTGCCGGGGTCCGACATGGAGTGGCCGCCGTAGCGGTAGGTGACGTACTCAAACACGAGCGGGCCGTTGCCGGCCGCCGTCCACTGCTTGCCGTACTGCACGGCCGCCTTGACCGCCAAAATGTCCATGCCGTTGATCTTGATGCCGGGGATGTACTGGCCGCGCTTGTAATAGTCTGTCAGGGCCGACGAGCGGGCCGCCGACGTGCCCATGCCATACTTGTTGTCTGTGGGTTAGAGGACGAAAGACAAAGGAGGAGGAAGACGAAAAAGGAACTCACTCTCGCAGCCAAACAGCGCCGGCAGGTTCCACAGCTTGGCCATGTTGAAAGCCTCAAAGACCTGGCCCTGGTTGCTGGCGCCGTCGCCGTACAGCACAATGGACGCGTTCTTGCGGCCCTCGTAGTGGTGCGCAAAAGCCAGGCCGGCGCCCAGCGGCACCTGCGCGCCCACAATGCCGTTGCCGCCGTAGAATCCCTTTTCAAACATGTGCATGGAGCCGCCGCGCCCGTACGAGATGCCGCCCGCCCGGCCCAGCAGCTCGCCAATGACCTTGCGCACCGGCGCACCCCGCATGTAGGCAAAGCCGTGGCACCGGTACGACGTGATCACGTCGTCCTCGGGCGTAATGGCGCTCTCAATGCCCACGGCCACCGCCTCCTGGCCCGTCGACAAGTGGCAGAAACCCCGAATCTTTTTCTCCTTGTACAGCCGGTCGGCCGCCATCTCCAGCTGCCGCACCACCACCATGTCGTAGTACATGCGCTTCAGCTGCTTCTTGGTCACCTCGAGCGTGTACGGCGGCGGGTCGAGCTCGTACGTCTCAAAACTCTCGTCGCTCAGCTTGATGCTAAACACCTCCTCGTCCGACTCGGGCACCGCGCTCTTCTCCACGTGCGCCGACGCCGCGTCCGTCGTCACTGTCCGGCTCCGGATGCTCGCTGCCGCCAATGACGTCCGTGCCGCTGCCGGTCGCACCGTCGTCCGTCGGGCTCCCGCCATCGCCGCCGACGCCGCCGTCGATCGCGCCGCCCGGAAGGCTGCGCGAGAAAACATGGTGGATCGGGGAAATGTCCAAATGGCCGCACCGTTCAGTCGAGAATCGATCGATTGTTGCAAAGTTTCGAATGATGGCTGCGAATTTCCCGAATGATGGCGCTGCAAAATCCCGAAATTCGCTCAATGCTGCGAAAAGACTAGATGCCGAAGAAAAGGCGGACGGGAAATCAAGAAAATTAATCGCGTGGGACGGGGAATTAAAGGAGCGAGCTTTTCTTAGCAGCGGACTTTACCCTGGCACCTCCGAAAATAACAGCGGCGCATCCACATACGCCCATTCTGCTGTGCAGCCCGTGCCCTTACAGCGCCCGCTACCGCAGAGCTCCCCTGAAATCCCGCGCCTGGGGCAGACGGCGCTAGACGCTTTTCACACTAGCTCTCGCCCTCAACCGTTTGCAAAATTATTCCACAGATAAGCCCTGCCGCATCGGACAGAAATCGGCGTCGAGCTCCAACTCGGCGGTCAGCCGTCCCAGGCATCTCTGAATTATCGTCATATTTACTATCTCAATAGCACACCTGTTTCCCAGCACCGCAGCCCAAACCAAGCCAGATAATCAACGGTAGATATACCAATTATAAAGGACGCTCTGTTGCATTGCAAAACCTCGCAATGAAAAACCTCGCCCCGCGCTTTGCTCGCCGATGTGTGCAAACCCGGGCAATGCACCATCCCAAACGCCGCTAGCCAATGCTGTTTTCACGCAAGAAATACTGTAAACCACGCATAAAATGAAGCACGCATGCTGTGCCCAATGCACCTTCTTCCCGATGCTCCGTACAAAGTCAGCCTTGGCAGTCAAAGGCCAACTCTTGTAGAGTAATTCAGTATGCCACTTAGTCGTCGTTGAAAAACGTCGTGTTGTGTGACTGCGGCGGAGCCGTTGCCGGACCCGCATCTCGCATATCCACGTCCTGGCTAGATGCCGAATCTCGGCGAGGCGCCTCGGTCAGCTGCGGTGCCGACCGCGTACTGGAGGCCATCGGCATGGGCTCTTCAAAGGCATCGTCGGGCGGAGAGAAAGACCAGACCTGGCAGCGGTTAGCTTCACACAAGCCAGCATGGAAAACAACTGCTTACCTCCATCACAGTCCGGTTGCTACGAAGCGCCATGGCGACGCATTTCTCGTCTTCAAAGGCCACACGCCATACCGCATCGCCATGCGAGATCAGCTCGCGGACCAGCTGCCCCGTCTTCAGATCCCAAACCTTGACACGGCCGTCGCTACCGCCGCTCACAACACGGGTATCGTCGAACTGAAGACTCGTCACACTATTGTCGTGGGCAGCCAGCCGGTGGATCGGGCAGAACCGAGACAGTGACCAGACGCGTACAGAGCCGTCGGAACCGCCGGTGACGAGTGTGTCGCCGCGCATCTGCAGCTGGCCCACCAGCGACGTGTGGCCCTGCAAAACAGCCTGACATTCCCTGCAAAGGTTAGAACCCGTGCACAGGGCGAAAAGAGATACAAACATACCCCGTTGCTGCGTTCCATATCCGGACGCTGGTGTCGAGGCTGCCCGTGGCAATTTTGACGCCGTCAAAAGCCACGGCGTAGATCTGGCTAAAGTGTCCCTGCAAGGTGTGCAGACAGCGGCCCTCGGATATGCTCCAGACGCGGGCCGTCGTATCGTAGCTGCCGGACACGACAATGTCGCCCTTGATCTCCAGACAGCGGACGCTGGCCTGGTGGCCGACCAAGACATTGTGGCACACGCCCGTCCGGATGTCCCAAATGCGGAGGGTGGTATCGCGCGAGCCCGAGATGGCCGTGTTCTCGTCACACATTTTCAAGCACCGTACCGTCGACGTGTGCCCGCGAAGTGTGTGCAGGCACATTCTGTAGAGTTAGCAACCACTTCAACAAAGAGCAACCACTTCAGCAGAGCAACCACTGTCAGCAAAAACCACTTTACAACATACCCGGTGGTGAGATCCCAGACACGCACTTCGCGGTCACAGCCGCCGCTCACAAGGATGTCGTTCCAAGGAACCATGGCCCAGACGCCCATGACGTGCCCGTGTAGCGTCTTTTGGTTCTCTCCGTCCGTATCAAAGACGTGGATCCTGGCATTGTCGAGCGCAACGATAATGTACTTGCTTGTCAGGTGCAGGCTGGTGACCAGGCCGCCGTCCTGTGTAATGTTCTTGGTGATTTTCTGGCCGCCAGAGCGCCAGGCAGCATCGACGAGATAGCGCTGCTTAAAGTGCGACTTGTACGACCGCAGCTTGGGCCGCGCCTTGAATGCCGACGACATGGCCGTGTCGAAGCTGCGAGACGTGAGCATGGGCGCGTGAATGTCGGGCGCAAGCGACGGCATGCCGTGTGTAGCCACATCGCTGCCAGAGACAGCCATGGGGGCCGAAATTTGCGGGTCCTTGGCGGAGGCCCGATCGACTGCCGCCTCTTCTGGGGTGACATCGGGAAGGGGCCGGACGTAGTCGTGCTTGTCACACAGATTCTTCCAGGTCATGTCGTCGCTCAGGAGGTCGCGCCAGCGGCGAGAGACCTGCGATGCGCGGGCCAGGACTTTGGGGTCGTCGATGAAGGAGAGGATCTGATGGTCAGCAGGCGGGACATGAAAGACGTGAGACAAAAGAGGCTATACGTACGCGCAAGCAAAGCTCGTCGGGCAGGCTGATAAAGGGGTCTTTCTTGAGCAGTGGGCTGACAAACTGGTGAACAAAGCTCAGCTGCTGGCTTGTGCAGAGGCTCAAGAGGTCGGCGAGAAGGCGGGTGCGCTGCGCGTTGCTAGTGTTTTGAAAGTATTGGCGCATCTTGGAGAGGTACAGGTCGTCGTCCGCGTCGGAGCCGCTCCAGCTGGGCCGGCTATGCACAGGGCCCGGCGAGGCAGCCGGCGTCGGCGGTGGTGGCGGCGAGCCAGTCATGGGCTGATCGAACTCGACAGCGGGTGTGCTGCTCATGCTCGGAGTAGGTGGACCGCGTGGTGGCCGTGCTTGGGGCATCTTGATCGCCGGGCCACTAAAGGACATGTTGTCGCAGTTGAGGACGCTTCCTCGTCGGTCCGAGAAACTGGGCGATCTTGAGTAGCCGCTCATGTTGGGGGGCTAGAGCAGTGTTGGGCACTTGTAAGGTCAGACTGCTTCAACCAGTCAGTAGCCAAGCCAGATTCTCTTTTTTCCCTTTCTTTCTCTGTCTCTTTCTCTCCCCCTTCACTCCCTCGGCCTGTTGTCTCTCCACTCTTCCGTTATCAACTCCGTTTCGCTCGCAAATCACTTACGCAGCGTCACCAATCTGTCTGCCACCGCTGATCCAGACGTCAGATGGGATAGGGCCGCAGCAGGTGCCTGACGTGAGAGTAAAAGTGGAGAGCAACAGCAGTCGTGTATGTCTGTAGTTGGGCCGAGAAAGAGTGATAGGCGGGCGTGGCAAAGTGGCGCGATCCAAGCAGAAAACGGCTTGAAAGCTGGGAACGCGGCAGACGACACGCCAGGACGGAGCGTGACGACGAGACCAGTCTCTGCAGGAGGGCCGTCGAGATAAAAGGCGATGGCTTCCTGTAAGCGGAATCGTGGTCGAGGAGGCCGAGGATAGGGATCGAAAACAGAGCGGCAGGGAAATCACACAAGCCCAGGGTATAATGCCGGTTTCCAAACAAGCCAAAAACAAGAGAAACAAAAGACGGGAGGAGGTAAAGGGACAGAATTGTCTTGGCCAGCCTCTCGACGATAAATGGAGAGAAGACTGGGCGGAAAGACGGAGAGAAGGGGATGGGGATGGGGAAGGAGAGGCTAGGCACTGCGAAAGGGCGAGCAGGTCGAGCGGCGGTACTGCTGGGACGGGAAGGCGCCGCTGGCAAGGTAGCCTGGGAACGGACGAATCAGGCGGCGCAGAGGCTGGCGAGTGCTGGGGCACCGACTGGCGCGCTAAGCAGGGCGATCGTTACGGCGCTGTTAGCGGGTGATGGGCCTGTAGTCGCTCTGCTAGGGGTCCTCTGCTAGGGGTCATAGGCCTGTAGCTGCTCTGCTAGGGAGCACGTATTTTCGCCGCCCTCGACTCCCTGCAATTTGCCATTGTCATGGGCTTGTCAGCAGAGGCCTTGCATACCAGCAATGTGTCTTCTTGTTGACACCTCTGGCTCTGGCACGCACTCGGACGTTGTGCTGCTGCTCGCCGCTTTTCAGCCTTTTGGCTGCTTTCGTTTCGTCGCCAGTGGGCCCCTTTTCTCCGTTTCACTTTCTCGCATAAAACTTTCAACTCCTCTCTCCACTGCAACTGCCCCAAAGGCTTCCAAGCCCAAGCCTAGCCACGTCCCCACACCTTTGCCTGCTGTAACGACCTATTGGCTGTAGGCCGTCTTTGCTGCTGTTACAGCGCTGATAGCCGCGCGCCGAATGCAGGGAGCACGAAATGAAAGAGGGATGAGAATGGTAGAGGGAGGAAATGAAATGGAGGAAAATGAAATAGAGGAAATGATGCTGCCAGCTCCCGGATTCAGTACAATAGCAGTAAAATACTTCGTGGCTCAAGAACCTCATTCATGTGAGTATCACGAGTCCATGTCTGGTTCGACATAAAGGCTATGCTTTTCGAGTCGCTGAACTCGAATTTCCTCTTGCGCTTATGGCGTTGTTCTCAGACGGGCTGTGCACGCGGAGCTTCAGCCCAGTCACCGCGAACGGTCTGTTGATCCTCTCACAAGTCGCCATGCTTCCCGTTGCATGCAGCGAGCCGTGTTGCATTCCACTCATACCAGCTAGTTTCAGCCTCATTCTCTTGATCCGTGGGGTGTGTCCGGCCGCCTGGCAGCAGGGAATCTGACGCCAGCAAGAGCATGCAGACGGTGCATTGTGCGCCTGATACCATATCATGTTGTGTCATTGCATTTGTGTCTATCCCGTCCGCCGCGATGCATCCATAATATAAACAAGCTGAAAGAAAAAGAGGAAGAAGCATACCAGCCCGACGGAGGAAAGCAAGACAAGAACAGAAGACGCACGCATAAACGCATACAAGAGAAGTCGGTCCCATAACAAACAATACAAGGAAGTCGGCCCCATAACAAACAATACAAGAGAACTCATGTCCTCATAAACGAGAACCATCAGTCTCAAACACAGAGAAACGTCCTTATAACGCTCCATGAATCTCGTACACGTGTAATTTCTGCTTCCGTCAAAGAGAAATGGCAACGCACGCCGTAAAGAACAAGCATCAAAGAAAAGTACAGACCGTCCGACGTGATCCGGCTTGGCCCAACGCTCATGCCGCGCGCCCGAGCCAGCCGAGAAGACAGAGGTAGAGAAACACATAGACAAGCCACAGCCCCGAGCTGCCGCCGAGCTGCCGCCTCTAGTGGTGGTGTCCAAACTGCGTCAGCAGCGGCAGCAGCATGCCGCCAATCGTGGCCAAGGTGTCGCGCATCTGCGGCCGATTCTGCCGTCGCTGCGACGCCAGGCCGTCTCCGTAGCCGTTGCCCAGCGTCGGGTAATGGTCATGGCCGCCGCTCTCCTCTTGCATCGCCTGCATGGCCACATATCTGTGTCGGTTAGCCAGAAATATCTTGCCGTCATTGTTGCCGCTTTGTTGACCTACAGAAAGGTGCCCGCCGAGAAGAGCAGCAGCATCCCCGTCCACCACTGGCCGCTCTCGCCCTCCATGCTGGCGCCGCCGACGAGGGAAAAGATGACGTAGGTGGTGAGCGCGCCAAAGGGCGCGGCCAGACTAAAGACGACCAGGTGGCCGCGCGCCGCGCGCTTGGACAGGCCGTGCTTGAGCAGCACCGACGTCAGGCCAAAGGCGGCCGGCGCCTTGTGCACCATAATGGCCACAAAAATCACCAGGCCCAGCTTCATGTCCTCCGTCGTCGCCGACGCGCCCATGGCAATGCCATCGGCCGCCGCGTGGATCACCAGGCCCACCGTTGTGGCCAGTCCGCGCGATTGCCGCGGCGTCGGCGTCAGCGACCCCAGAAACCCGCCCTCCATCTCGGCCCCGTCGCCGAAGCCGTCCAGATCATCGTCGCCGCTGCCGCCCTGCCCCGGCATGGACGACGCCAGGTTGTCCAGACTAATGTGCCGCGTCGTCGGCGCCGTCTGCAGCTTGTCCACGGCGTGCCGCGGCAGCCGGTCAATCAGAAACATGCTCACAAAGCCCGTCACCAGAGCAAAGCCAATGTAAAATGTCGGCAGGGAGCGCGGCTCGCTCTTGTGGTCGTGGCCAGCGCCCGCGCCGTCTGCCGGAACTGCCTCGCCGGCTCCGGGCGCCACGTCCTCTGCACGCTCCATCAGGTGGCGGGCCAGCTCGCCGTCTGGCAGCAAACGTGCGGCAATGGCTGGTGGAGGCGCGAGCAGGTGGGCTATGCCGCGCACGTTTCGCGGGGCTAGACTGGCCTTGGCGCTGCCGGGTAATGGGTTGAGCACCGTGGCCGCCACGGCCTCAATGCCCTCGGGAATAATGACGATGAGCGACGTGCCGACGAGAATGCCAACGCCTATGCTAGAGATCAGCCGTAGCTGAGACTGCGTCAGAGTCATGGAAAGTGGCAAAGCGCCCGCCAGAAACGAACTATGCGAGCAAGTCAGAAGGGAAACAGGTCGAGGCCGCCGCGCGGGGGAGAGAGGGGGAAAACGTACGCACACGCCATCACGGCCTAACAGAGAGAGAAGACGTTAGCGAAGGCAAGAACAGCGGCAGTCGGGCAGGGACAGGCATGACATACACATAGTGCCAGAAGCAGTAGAATGCCACCCATGTTGTCAGGCTATCTCAAGCCCTCGCGCACGGCTGCAAAAGCAACGATGGCTAACAAGCAGAAAGAAGAAAATCAAGCAAAGGGAGAGAAGCCCAAAAGAGGACGAAGAAGAAAAGAAAAAAGAAAGGAAACCGAGCGGCACGGAAGCATCTGGTAGGTGAACAGACGAGACAAACGGCCGCTGCAATTGTGCCTCTTGTGCCTGGCCCGTGTCGTCGTGCAGGCGGGATGATGCTGTCCTGTCGTCGGTGCTGGTCGTTGTTCCCACTTGACGCCGCAAAGGTTGCTATAAACGATTGTTGAGGTGGCTTGAGAGAAAAGTGGAACACGCTGACTTGCGCATCTTGGTCCGTGCACGCATGCACTCTACGCGATAGCTGCAACCGCGCTCCTTCCTCGCGACCGCGTCCTGCGAAAATGTCTGAACCATATCAGCGCAAACCCGACGCATCGGACCCGACGCAGCCCCGGCATCACAGTTTGACTTTTAATTTTTTTGTCGTACTGTTGTTTCCGTGACGAACTCTTTCTGCAGACGGTGTTGGCCTGCGCTGGACAAAGGCCGCCATGGAGCACTCATATGACGAATGTATGTCGACGTTCTTGACACTTCTCTTTGTTGGATACGAGTACGTGAGTCAATCCCTAACTTCTTCCCAGGGCTATCCAATGCCAACGAGGCTCTCGAGGTCAGCCTCGTGCAGGTGGCGCCGACCAGTCTCCGAACCGTGGCTTCGTTTCACCCTCGATTCACGTATTCCGTCTTTGGCGAAGAAGAGACCATTCTCGGCTACAAAGACCTTCAAATTCAGCTGCGCTTCCATGCCTCTGACATGCGCCCCAACCTGCACGTGTCCTACAGCAAGAAGATCAAGGCTGTCGGAGACAAAGAGCCCATGGACGTGTCTGCCGTGCTCAAGGACTTTTTGCCGGCTGGTATGTGTTTTGCCTGCCTCTAGAGTTTGGTTGCTGACGTTTTGCCTGCCTCTAATGTTTGCTTGCTGACGTCTTAGTGGCCTTTCAAAAACCGGCCGAGTTTGAGAGCGCCATCCGCCGAGTTGAGGACGGCGACTACCGCCCGCCAGGCACGCGCATCCGCAACTTTGAGACGGACGACGGCCGGTACGAGATTTGGCGGGGCAGCCTGGCCGATGCGGCCGTGAAGCAGCTCGTCGACCGCGTCCAAGTCTTTGTCCCGCTCTTCATCGAGGGCGGCACCTTTATCAGCACCGACGGCTCCGACCCGGCCGACCGCTGGTCGCTCTACTTTCTGTACCGCACACGCCAGATGCCGGGCTCGGCCGACAAGTACGCCTACGAATTTGCCGGATACTCGACCGTGTATCGCTTCCTCCTCCCCGTCGGCGTTGCTTCCTGTCGGGCCGCGGCAGCCGGCGACGCCGAGCTGGAGCTGTCTCTATCAGACGATACGGCCGAGCCCAAGTTCTCCCTGTCGGACCTGCCGTGCCGCTCACGGCTGTCCCAGTTTGTCATTCTGCCGCCTTTCCAGGGCAAGGGCAACGCCGGCCGGCTTTACCGCACCATTTACGAGGACGCATGGCAGGACCCGCACACGCTGGAGATGACGGTGGAAGACCCCAACGAGGCGTTTGACGACGTGCGCGACCTGGCGGACCTGGCGGCGGTGTCGGCCCATGCGCCGTTCCAGACCGCGGCCAAGATCAATACCAGCATCGACATTCCCCGGACGGGCGCCTCGCCGCGCAACATTGTCGCCACAGACGAGCTTGAGCGGGTGCGGGTGCAGCTCAAGCTGGCGCCGCGGCAGTTCTTGCGCGTGCTCGAAATGTACCTGATGCAGAAGCTGGCGCCGAGCCTGCGGCCCAACCTGGACCAGGACGAAGCGGGCCAAGACGACGAGACCAAGGGCAAGGCAGCCGTGGCAGCGCCGACCAAGGAGCAGCGGAAGGAATACCGGCTGTGGCGGCTTCTGGTCAAGCAGCGGCTTTACCGGCACAACAAGGAGATTTTGGGCCAGCTGGAGCGGTCGCAGCGCATCGAGAAGCTAGAGGAGACACTGGGCAGTGTGGAGCTGGAGTACGCGCGGATTCTCAGCATTTTCGAGAGCAGGGCGGCCAAGTTTGGTGCCGCCGTCGCGGCCGCCGACAAACCGTCGCTGGCCAAGCGAAAGCTGGAAGACGACGGGGATGCCATGGACGACGGCGAAAGCGTGTCCAGTAAGAGGGTCCGCATGGAGGATGCATAACGGGAGGCTTCAAAGAGTGTTGGGGGCCGTAAAAGGGACCATGGTTGGGATCGGGAAGGCGTTGGGATACAGATAAAAATTATTTCACTGCGTAAAACTCGACGGCTTCGGTCAAGGTACAACATTGTATACTGGCGTTTGCATTACTACGGCGTTTCATGTCTAGAAAAATGAAAAAGAAAAATGTATATGCGAGTCAAGAGCAAGGCCTCGCGGACGGCTTCACTGTGTGCGCGAGCCGGCGCCCGGCATGCTCTTGCCGAGCTGGCCGGCGACCATGGTGGCCTCCTGGACGGCGCGGGCGACGGTGCTGCGGATGCGGCCCTCCTCGAGCACCATGCAGCCGTGGATGGCGCTGCCGCCGGGGGTGCTGACATTGTCGCGCAGCAGGGCCGGGTGGTCGCCGTGCAGGACCAGGCCGGAGACGCCGCGCATAGTCTGGGCGGCCATGCGCTGGGCCTCGGGACGGGGCAGGCCCATGGCGACGGCGCCGTCGATGGCGGCCTCGAGCATGAGGGCGAAGAAGGCGGGCCCGGCGGCGCAGAGGGCGGTAGAGGCGTCCATCATGTGCGGGGGCAGAAAGACGACGTCGCCGACGCGACGGAAGATCCAGGTGACGAGCGAGACGGTGGCGGGCGGCAGGGGCGGCAGGGGCGGCGGGGCCGTAGCAATGACGGTCATGCTCTCGCCAATGAGGCTAGCAGTGTTGGGCATGGCGCGGACGATGCGGCAGCGGCCGTCGACGTCGGGGTCGAGGGTCAGGGTCAAGGGCACGGCCGGGCCGGCGCCGGCGCCGTGGCCGTGGAGAAAGCCCTCGAGCTGTTCGACGGTGACGCCGGCGCAGATGCTAATGAGCAGCTTTCCGTGGAGGGCGCGCACCATGCCGGGGAAGCTGAGGATTTCGCGGGCCATTTCGGGCTTGCAGGCTAGCAGCACGACGTCGGCCTGCTGGGCGGCCGTGACATTATCGTTTTGCACGACGGTGACGACCGACGAGTGCGCCCACAGCGCGGCCTTGACGCGCTTGGCCGACTCGGGTCGCCGCACGCAGGCAATAAAGCGGCCCGGCAGCCGCGCCGGCATCTCGTCCATGGCCGGCGACGCCGAGCCGGGCGACGACGGCCGCGTCGACGGCGCCGGGCTGCTCACGGCGACCTGCAGCGGCCGCGGCTCCGACAGCTCTTGCAGCGAGCGCAGAATGCCCGACAAAATGGCAATGCCCATGGTGCCGCAGCCGAGCACCGTCAGCGTCAGCGGCTCGTGCGCCGCGTGGTGTGTCGACGCCGCCGACGCCGCCGCGGCCGCCATGAGCGCCAGGCTGGTCGTCGAGGCCGACGATTTCGGCATGGCGAGCGCGTTGGCGAGAGGCAGACGGCAGGGGGGGGGGAGTGTGGTCTCGTGCTGGGGCAGGGCGTCCTTGTCCGGGGGCCAAGGTCGGGTGGTGGTGCCGGAAAGCCAGGAGAGCGCGTGGGGGAGACGTTGCCAATGGTAGACGAGAAGACCCCAGAGGTCGGGTAGCATGAATCAGAGAAAAAGGTCGACGGGAACAAGAGAGCGTCTAGGCTGGTTTATACGGACTACGATAGCCACCCAAACATGTCTGCCAAAAAGATGGGAGAAACGAGGGGGGGGGCATTGGCTGCCGGCCATGCGACTTTGCAAAATCAACCACTCCATCGGGCAGCTGCCCTGGCTCCGTCTCTCTCCGAAAAAGGTCCGAAGACGCAGTACGAAAAAATATCGACCCAATAAGCCCCTGAAAAGGCCCACGGCGCACTCCCAGGCCTCAGCGGTGAAGGAGGAAGAACGGGAATGAAAGGAGAGAGGAACGAACAGGACAACAAACACAAAAATAGAAATGCTTTGCCTCGCCCCTATCCCACGCGTCCTCAAACAACGAGACGGCAATAAATGACGCAAAAAGTAAATGGGAGCCGCGCTGTTTCTGAGCTTCGGTGAGGTTACCGGGATCGCTATAGGGGGCAAGAATTGACGCCTAAAATGGCGCTGAGAAGCCCAACACGCCACCACTGCTGAATTACTACTGCCGTCCTTAATAAAGCGGGCCCAGCCTAAAGACCTCATCGGACTACTTTGACAGCATAGCCAAAGTGAATTCAGGGCGAAAAACGCTTAGTAATCTGACAGTTGACTCAGTGCGAAACACGCTTAGTAATCTGACAGTAAACGGTGTTCAGAGAGCGTCATCGAACTCTGGTAAAATAGAGTCTCGAATAAACCCTCTTCAATTTAGTTGTAAATAATATAAATCGCTTATCGGTCTTGTTCCAGTAAGCTTCGACGAATCAGCCTAGGCAGTTCCGGCAACCGCTGCAAGATAGTGACCGTCTGATTGGCCGCATCGTGTGTTTGCATATTCAGGCGGAGGGGGAGGGGTATAAGATGAGAGCAGAGTTTCGTAGCGTCGCGGGGTGTGAGACCTTGTCTTTGGAATGTTGTGATTGTTTTTTCTGAACCCGTCTCGTTGTATCCCAAAAATGTCCAGGCTACGGAGAGGCACATGGTCACCAGAAAGAGAGAGAAGCCACGATTCCCGTTACTATGAGACTGAGCAGCCGCCGTTTGAGCCCGTGCCTCGCTTTTTTTCCCGGGAGCGATCACGGTCGCCGTCGCGGTCGCGATCACGGTCGCCGTCGCGGTCGCGATCACGGTCGCCGTCGCGGTCGCCTCATGTACGGCTGAGGTCGCAAATCAGGTCACAGAGCCAGTACAGCACGGCGCCCGACAGGCGCAGAGTACGCATAAAGACTCCGACGCCATCGGAACGACGGCCAAGTAGGGAGGCTGTTAAAAGCAGCCATTACAGCAGCGCCTACGGCAGCGACGAAGATGAGCTTGAAGCTCGCTATGGGCGGCCAGTCTACTACATGGACGCGGAAGATTCGACGACCATTTATGCGTTCCATCCATCGCGAAACTGGAACACGGCGTCGTCGTCGGAGCTAAACTTTTCCGACCGGAACGACGGCGACAACGGCAGCGTCAGCGGCGAGGACGAGAAAGCCGGCGGTGGCGGACAGAACGGAGCGAGCAGTGCAAACGACGAGGCCGGAGCCGGCGACCAGCGCGGAACGCAAAAGCTGCTGCACGTATATCAATCGCAGTACACGGGCGACCACATCTGGGGAGGCACGCACGGGGCCAAGCTCTCGGCCGTCCTCCATAAACAGCCAAAGCACCAGCCGCTGTTCCGATGGCTGTGAGCACCCCTTGCGAACAAGTTTGATAGGCAGCACATCCCTTGCGATAGGCAGCACTAACCCCCAGACACTGCACGCGGAAGCCCATGGACTTTGATGATTTCTCGGTAGGCCTGCCCGGTTGTGACTGCTAGGCATAGCGTTGACAAAAGAGCGGACACTGCTGCAGGTGAGCTCCTTGACGGCGGCCGAGCTGAAAGGCATCCGCGAGTTTCTTCCACGAGTACAACGCAAATGCGTCAAAACGGTGCCGACAGCCAGCGGCCGTCGAGTGCGGTACATGACGCCGAGCATCCTCCACCATCCGCTGTCGCAGCCGGCGGAGGGCGAGACAAGAGGCGCACACACGCAGCGTACGCTGACCTGGATCTGTCTGCCGTACTTTGCCCTGGAAAAGTACGCCGGGCTGCAGAGCGGCGATGGCGGCCCGGGCAGCAGCGCCATCCCGTCCAGCTTTCCGGTCGCGACACTGCTGCAGAGCAAAAACACCCGGGCCAGCAAGGCGCGCGACATGCAACAGGCCGTGTGCCAGACCCCGGCCACGCCATCGGGCATGTGTTTCCACGTGCCGCAGCTTTGGGTGGTGGTGGTGCACAATGGTAGGTGCTGCCGGGAAATCTGCCCCGGCTTGTCCAGAGGCTGACCGGGCAGCCTTGCTCTTCACCTATGGCTGCATGACGGACGAGGAGCTCCGCGGCGATGGCATCGGCCTCACCCTACAGCCGAGGCCAGACAAGGCACACACACAGCCTCTCAAGGCGATTGTCGTCACCTTTGGCAAAGCGGTGCTCTGGTCGATTCCCCTCGACGAGTGCCATTTATGGCTGGTGCGTTGTTTTAATAAAAACACTACTTGTTTGTCCAGTGAGACACTACTTGCGTTATAAAGACTAATAACAGGACTTTGTTGGCCACTTCCGCGAGTTCTGGCCGAGCCGTATACAGTTCTTCCGCCACGACCGGGCCATCAAGGCCAGCGACTGGCCGCACATTTGGACCAAGGCGCGGCACATCAACACCAACATCACATTGGAGATGCGAATCGGGTGAGTCGGTCCAGCGTGAGCCATGGACAGCACTGATGTCCAGACCCGAGCCCGCGCCACTCCCGAGCGGCGTTCTCTTGCCACTGGCAGACCTGGGCGAGCACAGCGAGGCTTCCGGGACGGCCGCGGACACGACCACGGCGACGAGCCCGGCCAAGCTGGCCGTCTTCACCTGTCTAGCGGGCGTACGGCACGCAGAGAGCGGCGCAGTCAAACAGGAGGTGCTGGACGAGCGGCTGCGGGAGGTAGAGAATTACCTCCGGACCAGCACTTGCTTCAGCGACCGGCATACCTATGCGGCCAGTCCGGAGATGCGGCGCGAGGCGGTGCGCCAACAGCTCGAGACAGAGGGCGCACAAGCTCCGGCCGAGGGTCAGCGGCAGACGGAGACGTCGGGCTACGAGACACGACTAGACATTTTCAACGCTGCCGACGTCGTCTTCCAGTTCTTTTTCCCCCGGCATGTCGAGGTGCCGACCGTGTGCAAGTACTGGGGGGCAGTCGAGCAAATGACCCGGGTAAGTACAGGCAGCCTCCCTTTTGTTGGCTCTAACACGGTTGATAGGGCGGATCGCGCGTATCCAAGGAAATCGGGCCGAGTCTGCGCCGTGAACTGCGCCAGCTCAGCATGGCGGTGCAATCGTTTCAGGAGCTCTTTGGCCTGGCCGGCCCACGAGAGCTGGCCCGGCTGGCAGTGGTGCCGATGGAGCTTGTCGAGGCATGGATCTATCTGCTCATGGCGCTCGTTCTCTTTCCCACGCAAATGGTAAAGAGTGGCGGGCTGTTGTTGCGCTGCGAAACACACTTGAAGACAGGCATGGCGGCGGCCGTGCTCCAGCTGTCGGACCGGTCGTTGCTGGACCGTGCCGTCATGCAACCAATGGACCTGCTGGCCCTGCTGAGCCTGCCCCTGTTGCAAGACGTGACCCACGGCCTGCCGGACATTTGCGAGAGCTACTTGGCGGCGCTGGAGTTGATTGTGAGTCGGTGCGGGAGAAGAGCGTACGGGATGGATGCTAACTGCCGAGAACGCCGAGATTGCGTCCGAGCGCCCGGACCGTTCGCGCCGCCACCGCATCAGTCGTCTGGTCGAGGAGATTGTCGCCATGACGCGCATCGTCAATTCCCAAGAGAGCATCTTTGGGCTGCTGCTAGACGACCGTCGCGAATCCTCCCGATATCGAAGCTACCAGCAACGAGAGGCCGCCGTATCGAGTGTCAACCAAACCCGACCCAGCCATAACCGCTACCATGGCGGTAACGAGGTCGCCCGAGAAGCGTCCCTCGACGACGTCAGAAAGCTGGCGGCCACGGACCCGCGCGGCCACCGCGAGCTGCTGCTGACCGAGTGCCAGCAATTTCTGGGCGACCGCGCCCGCGACATGGCCTTTTTCAAGACCGAGGCCGCCTTTCTAGAGACCATGGTGCGTGGGGGGCGGGATGGCCGTTTCTGGTCCGCGTGCTAACCGCCAGAACCAAGACAAGATCGACACTACCAAGGACCGCCACGACAATGCGCTGTACGCGTTTACGATTGTCACCATCATTTTCTTGCCGCTCAGTGCCGTCGCCAGTGTCTTTGGCATGAACACCAACGACGTGCGCAATATGGAGGCGAACCAGTGGGTGTATTGGGCGACGGCCTTGCCTGTGACCTTGGTCGTCGTCCTGCTCGGTCTGCTCTGGACCGGCGAGCTGGGCAACCTGGTGCGCTGGGTCCAGTCGTCGCGCACGGCGCAGTACCACGATCCGCTGGACAAGTCGTCGGACGACTATCGCCCGCTCATTAAGATTCGGGACAGACACGTGAAAAGACTCTAATGTGCTTTACTGCTGCCATTTTTTATATTTTTATATCGTTATTTACTTGAAAAATCGGAAAAGTCAAACTCGATTTACTTTGCTACTGAAAATAAAGAAATTTGACAATAATGTTGGTAAATCGTACTAAATCGCATAAAAACCCAAAAAAAGTTTGAAGATACGGGATGTGGCCGCACCTCTTCACGTGACTCCCCGGTCAAGTCTCGGTGTGGAGCCTACGCGGCTGCGGATCTCCAACACATCTTTGCAGCTTGACGCTTAAGGCTCGGCACCCATCTCTTCTGCGTGTAGCTTGGTTCAACGCGCAAGGCTCCAACACCCACGTCACAAGCCACACCCGGCCGTATGTCGTAGCGAAAACTAGGCGCTGCGTCGATTCCAGTCGGCCAGAGCGGCGAGCATAAAAGCAAAGCCGTCATTCACAATTTCGCCATGGCTGACCCGTTCGAGGTGCGCGTGCGCTTCAGCTCGGCGCTGCAGAACCTCAACGCCTCGGTCACATCGGCGCAAAAGGTGGCTGCGTATGCGCTCAAGTACAAGGACATGGACGAGGATCTGCACTCGTGCATCATTGAGCAGCTGGAAAAGGTGGGCTCTTGTCGCCGTTTTTGTCCTTGTCGTTTTTTTGTCTTGTCGTTCTTCTAACTCCTCCAGCCACAGACGGCCTTGAACACGCGGGCCAACATTATGTACTTTCTCGAGCACTTTCTCGAGCTGGCCGAGCGCGACGGCCACAACGAGTACGTCTGCATGATCCAGCGCGACATTATCCGTGTGGTCGAAGCCGTGGCGCCCGAGGGCCCGGGCGCGGCCAACGTAAAAGTCGTCCGCCGCGTCCTGCATGCGCTGCAGCAACGCGGCTTCCTCGAGCGCCAAGCCGTCACGGAGATTGAAGAGGTGCTCAAGGAGCGCGAGTCCGAGATGCTGTCGCCCTCGCAGGGCGGCGAGGACGCCAGGACCAGAGCCGGAGCCGGGGCTGTGGCGGCGGGGGCCGGCGCCGAGGGGGACAACCGAAGCGGCGGCGGCGGCAACGAGATGGACGTGGATGGCCGCGGTGGCCACAACGGCGACTACAGCCACCATTCGGCGCCCAAGCGGCTCGACAAGAAACAGATCAAGGAGCGCATCGAGGAAGACCGCGAGCGGCACAAGCGGCTGCGGGAGAACATTTGGGCGGTGCCCAAGACCCAGGACGCCGAGATGTGGAAGATGTGGGAGGAAACGAGTGACATGGGCGAGGACGACCACCTGATGGGCGACGAAGAGGAGGCCGAGAGGGCGCGCAACGTGCAGACGAGCTGTGCACACCGGGAGCGCATCTACCGAGAGGAGTATTCTTGAGCGCCCGAGTTGGTATTCTCATGTGATATCCGAATTCAACCATGCCATCTCCACGTCAAATACGCTGGATCGGAGTTTATACATTTTGGTAGTGTTACAATGTGAATAGCCAGCTATGAGGTGTATACAGTGATGCTGTCATAGAGGGCCTGCACTGTCATGCCGTCGTCCCGGCTGTCCTGCTCACGCAAGAAAGGCGAGGATCGAGCTTTTCAATTCTTGCTTGGCCATGCTCTACTCCATCTCCACCTTGGCGCCGAGGTCCTTGAGTGTGGCCATGATCTTTTCGGCCTCGTCCTTGGGAACGGACTCCTTCATGACCTTGGGCGCGCTCTCAACAAACTTTTTAGAGTCCACCAGACTCAGGCCCAGTAAGTTCTTGATCTCCTTGATAACCTTGGGCTTGGCGCCGGCATCGAAGCTGACCAGCTTGACGGTGAAGAGCGACTTCTCGGCCGCAGCTGCCGGGGCCTCCTCCTCGGCCTCGGCTGCGGCTGCGGCTGCGGCACCGCCCGGTGCAGCCGGAGCAGCGGCAAAACCGCCGACCGGAAGGTCTGGGATGTTGAGCCGTGTCTAGAGGTCAGCATGGCGCCATGGGTCGACTCTCAATCTGTTCCCACCTTTAAGCTCGAAACCAGGCTGGCGGTCTCGAGGAGCGTCAATTGGCTGATCTGGTCAACAATGGTGGAAATCTTGGGGTCCACGGCAGCCTCGGTCGAGCTGTGCCGCCGTGCCGGCTGCGGCACCGATGCCAACGGAGCCGTTGTCGGCCGCAAACGGCTTGCCATTCGGATGTGGGCTGCGCAGCGCTGGGCTGCAAATCGGCAGGACATGGCCATGGTGGAGTGCGGGCGATGATGGTGGAGGGCTTCTGCGGGCAATGAGGGAGTCGGCGGCGGCAGAGGGCGCGTGCAGAGCTGGTGTCGATGGGATATTAAAGTTGGAAAAATTGACGAGGAAAATGGCAGATTTCTTTCGTGTGACCATCGGAGCAAGCGTGTCCTGATTGGCCGGAAGAATAGTGGAGCCCCCCGGTTCGAGCCCCGCTAAAAAAAGCTGCCGTCCTTATCGATAAGCCAAAAAAAAGACTGGGAGAGGCAACTTTTCGCCGTGCTCTTTCCCTCTACAAAACTCTCCACGAGGGTGAAAACCATGTTTTGACAGCACACCATAGCCATTTATTTTCCTTTTACTCCATGGCTGTCTACGATGTCAGGCCGCAGAGAGCCTCTCTGCTGGCCGACACGGGCACACTCAGCCTGTTTCCGCCAGAATTGCTGGGCGTGATTCGACAAGAGGCAACCTCTGCCTCTCCCTCTTCGTCTTTGGTTTCTTCCACCTCTTCTTTCGCCCCGGAAACGACTGCACAACAGAGCCTGCCTGCCAGCTTCCTGGACGCCATCAGCCAGGCCGCTCTTTTGCCGCGGCTGACAGGGCCGCTGTTTGTGCATTTTGAGCCGCTGTTTGCCGACATTTGCGCCCGATGGCTGATCCACGCGCGTCGGGGATCACAGGACGACACCATTATTGCGGCCTTTGCCCGGGTGCTGCCGCTAGCTCCTGATTTGTCGGTGCTGTTGGACCGCTACCTGGACGAGTCCCGAAGCAGCGGCAGCGACCTCTGGCTGGCGTCGTTGGCGCAGGCCTTGGTCGAGCCGACGACGGATGCGGACTTGATTCGCATTCTGCTGGCCCTGTGGCGGCTGCTCCACGTGGACGCGGCGGTCTATGTGCAGCTGGTGCCGCCGGAGCTGCAGCAGCTCTTCCGCCATGCGCATCCGGTGGTGCGTTACCTGGCGATCCGCGTCTTTTGCGCGGCCCATTCGGCGGCCGACGCTAAGCTGGAGTCGCTGTTGGGCCAGTTTATTGCCGAGAGCGAAAGCCTGGTGGCGGACTGGGACGGCGTGGCAGCGGACTATACCTTTCTCACCCTGCACGAGCACCAGAGGTGTCAAGACTGGCACCGGAGAGTGCTGGTGAGCCAAGGCGGCAGCCAGGCGGCAGCGGACGCGGCATCGACGCCACTACGTCTGCCCTTGACACCGCTTGTGGCGGCCTGGGGACGCAGCGTCATTCCGCGGCCGCTGGGGCCGGCCGAAGCCGGACAGGCTAGCGGTGGCGGCGGCGGGCGGTCTCTGCTGGTGCCGACGGCGACGACGCTCAAAAACCTGGAGGCGCTGGCGCAGTGCCTGCGGCGGCCGGAGCCGGTGCTGCTGCGGGGCCTGCCCGGGGCGGGCAAGACATTGCTGGTGCGGGAGGCGGCGCGGGAGCTGGGCATGGACGGCGGGCTGGTGACGCTGCACCTAAACGAGCAGACAGACGCCAAGACGCTGATTGGGCTCTACACGACGGGTGCCAAGCCGGGTTCGTTTGAGTGGCGGCCGGGGGTGCTGACGGTGGCGGTGCAGGAGGGCCGGTGGGTGCTGATCGAGGACCTGGACCGGGCGCCGACAGAGGTAATGAGCACGATTCTGCCGCTGATGGAGCGGCGCGAGCTGCTGATTCCGAGCCGGCGCGAGACCATCAAGGCGGCACGCAACTTTCGCATCTTTGCCACGGTGCGCACAGCGCGCGGGCTGCACGGCCAGGAGACGGCGCGCTCGCTACTGGGGGAGCGGCTGTGGCAGACGCTGGCGGTGGTGCCGCTGCCGGCGGCCGAGCTGGAGCAGGTGGTGCGCGACAGCTTCCCGTCGCTGCAGGCGCTGGTGCCCGACATTCTGGCCGTCTTTCGGCAGGTTTCGGCGTCGACGGCGTTTCAAACGGGCGGCGCAGCAACGGCCATTGACAGGCCAGCGACGCTGCGGGATCTGATCAAGTGGTGCCGGCGGATCGAGCAGGTGCTGGCGAGTGAGCGGCCGGCGGCGGCGATGGTCACGGAGACCATGTTGATCAGCATCTTTCTCGACGCCGTAGACTGTTTTGCGGGCAGCGCCAAGGACGCGCGGGCGCGGTTGCAGGTGGGAGAGGTGATTGCACAGGCGCTGCGCATCCCGCCGGCGGTGGCGACGCACACGCTGACGGCGCACGAGCCGGTGTTGGAGGACGGCGAGAAGCAGCTGACGGTAGGACGGGTGTCGCTGCGGAAGCGGCGGCGAGTGACGTCGGGCGCGGCGACGGGCCGGGCACGACGGCCGTTTGCGACGACGGCGCACGCACGGCGGCTTCTGGAGCAGATTGCGGTGGCGGTGGAGCAGGCGGAGCCGCTGCTGCTGGTGGGCGAGACGGGCATTGGCAAGACGACAGTGGTGCAGCAGCTGGCGGACAGCATGGGCCGCAAGCTGGTGGCGGTCAACCTGTCGCAGCAGAGCGAGGTGGGCGACCTGCTGGGCGGGTTCAAGCCGGTCAATGCGCGCAGCCTGGCGATGCCGCTGCAGGAAGAGTTTGAGGACCTGTTTGCGGCGACGGGCATCTCGAGGGAGAAGAACGAACGGTACCTGAAGCGGATCAGCACGAGCCTGGCGCGTGGAAAGTGGCACGACGTGTGCCGGCTGTGGCAGCAGGCGCCCAAGATGTTTGCGCAAATGGTGGCGCAGCTAGAGGAGAAAGAGGAGAAGGGGAGGGAGGAGAGGGAGAAGGAGGAGAGGGAAGAGAGGGAGAGGGAAGAGGAGCGGCGGGCGCAGACGGCAGACAAATCGAGCAAACGGCGCAAAACGCGGTCGAGCAAGCTGCGGGCGCTGTTGGATCTGCGGCCACGATGGGACGCGCTGGCAGAGAAGCTGGCGCAGTTTTCGGTGCAGGTAGCCAACGGGTCGGGCAACGGCTTCGCCTTTGCCTTTGTGGAGGGCAAGATTGTGCAGGCGGCGCGGCAGGGCGACTGGCTGCTGCTGGACGAGATCAACCTGGCGTCGGCGGACACGCTGGAGAGCATTGCGGACCTGCTGGCGTCGGGCCCGGGCGACCGGCCGTCCATCTTGCTGTCGGAGACGGGCGAGATGGACAAGATTGAGGCGCACGCCGATTTCCGGGTGTTTGGGGCCATGAACCCGGCGACGGACGTGGGCAAGCGGGACCTGCCGATTGGGCTGCGGTCGCGCTTCACAGAGCTGTACGTGGGCAGTCCAGACGGCAGCGTGCAGGACCTGGTGCCCATCATCCAGACGTACCTGCGCGGGGCGGCGGCGCAGGCGCGGGCGACGGAGCGGGTGGTGGAGCGGGTGGCGCGGCTGTACCTGGCGATCAAGGCGCTGGCGGCCGAACGGCGGCTGGTGGACGGCGCCAACGAGGTGCCGCACTACAGCCTGCGCACGCTGACGCGGGTGCTGCGGTACGTGGACGAGGTGGCGGCGCAGTACGGGCTGGAGCGGGCGCTGGTGGAGGGCTTTAGCATGGGGTTCCTGACGGTGCTGAGCCAGGCGTCGGAGCGGCTGGTGGCGCCACTGATTGTGCAGCACCTGCTGGGCGAGGAGACGGACGGCGGCTCTCGACGGCTGCGACAGTTGCTGGCGGCGCCGCCGCGCATGCCGAGCGACGGGCGGGCGTACGTGCGGTTCACGAGCAGCTCGGGCGACCGGCAGTACTGGCTGCCGCAGGGCCCGGAGGCGGTGCAGGAGCGGGCCGACTACATCCGGACGGCGTACGTGGAGCGCAACCTGCTGAACCTGGTGCGGGCGACGTCGACGCGGCGGTTCCCGATCCTGATCCAGGGCCCGACGTCGGCGGGCAAGACGAGCATGATTGAGTACCTGGCGCACTACAGCGGCCACCGATTTGTGCGCATCAACAACCACGAGCACACGGACCTGCAAGAGTACCTGGGCACGTACCAGTCGGGGGCGGCAGACGGACAGCTGCGGTTCCAGGAGGGCGTGCTGGTGCAGGCGATGCGGCAGGGCCACTGGATCGTGCTGGACGAGCTGAACCTGGCGCCGACAGACGTGCTGGAGGCGCTGAACCGGCTGCTGGACGATAACCGCGAGCTGCTGGTGCCGGAGACGCAAGAGGTGGTGCGGCCGCACCCGGGATTTATGCTGTTTGCGACGCAGAACCCGGCCGGGCTGTATGGGGGCCGCAAAGCGCTGTCGCGGGCCTTTCGCAACCGGTTCCTGGAGCTGCACTTTGACGACATTCCCGAGAGCGAGCTGCAGCACATTCTGCAGATGCGCTGCCGCAACACGGCGCCGTCAGACTGCGCGCGCATGGTGGCCGTGTACCAGGAGCTGACGCGGCTGCGGCAGACGAGCCGCGTGTTTGAGCAAAAGAATAGTTTTGCCACGCTGCGCGACCTGTTCCGGTGGGCGCTTCGCGAGGCGGCGGACCGCAGCGAGATTGCGGCGCACGGATTCATGCTGCTGGCGGAGCGGGTGCGCGACGCCGAGGAGCGGCTGGCGGTCAAGGGGGTGATTGAGCGGGTATTCAAGACAGAGGTAGACGTGGAGCGGCTGTACGGGGGAGTGGGCGGCGACGCGGACGGTATTGTCTGGACGGCGGCCATGCGACGGCTTTTTGTCCTGGTGACGACGGCGTTGCGCCACGACGAGCCGGTGCTGCTGGTGGGCGAGACGGGGTGCGGCAAGACGACGATTTGCCAGCTGGCGGCGGCGGCGGCCGGACGGACGCTGCACGTGGTCAACGCGCACCAGAACACGGAGACGGGCGACCTGATTGGGTCGCAGCGGCCGGTACGCAATCGGGGGGCGGCAGTGGCGGCGTTGCGAGCGGATATGGCGGTGGCGGAGGATGTGGCGGTGACAAACGACGGCGACGACGACTCCGAGGCCGGCGTGCAAGCCCTGCTGGCGCGGTACCGGGCTTTAAGCGCCGAGACGCTGGCGAGGCTGCCGGCTGAGGTGGCGGAGCGAATGGAGCGCAACGCGGCGCGCAGCCAGGCTCTCTTTGAGTGGACAGACGGCAGTCTGGTGCAGGCGATGAAGACGGGGTCGTATTTTTTGCTAGACGAGATTTCGCTGGCGGACGACTCGGTGCTGGAGCGGCTCAACTCGGTGCTGGAGCCGCAGCGGATGCTGTTGCTGGCGGAAAAGGGCGGCAGCGGCGCGGAGGCGAGTGTGGTGGCGCAGGCGGGTTTCGGCTTTTTGGCCACCATGAACCCGGGCGGCGATTTTGGCAAGAAGGAGCTGTCGCCGGCGCTGCGCAACCGGTTTACCGAGATTTGGGTGCCGGCGCTGGGCGAGGCGGACCGGGGGGACGTGGAGGCCATGGTGGCGGCGGCGCTGGGCGGCGAGGCGGCGCGGCAGGCGTTGGCGGCGCCCATGGTGGCGTTTGCGGCCTGGTTTGGGCGGCAGTTTCGGGCGTCGACGGCGTTTTCGATTCGGGACATGCTGGTGTGGGCGCGGTTTGTAAAGAGGTGTGGGGGGGGGACGGGGGGGACGTCGGAGGGGATGACGACGTCGGAGGGGGGCATAACGACGACGACAACGACCGAATCCGCCTTTGTCCATGGCGCGGCGACCGTGTTCATCGACACGCTGGGCGCCAACCCCGGAGCGACGGCAGTGGTGGACGGGGCGATTGAGACGCAGCGCGAAGCGTGCCTGGCAAAGCTGGAGGAGCTGCTAGGGTTCTCGGCGGCGGCGACGGCAGCGACGGCGGCGTACCGGGCGGAGCCGGCAGTGCGAGCGACGGCGACGCAGCTGTGGGCGGGCGACTTTGGGCTGGCGCGGACAGCGTCAGGCCAGCTGGACGGCGAGTTTGCCTTTGAGGCGGCGACGACGCGACGCAATCTGATGCGAGTCGTGCGGGCGCTGCAGCTGGACGACAAGCCAATCCTGCTAGAGGGCAACCCGGGCGTGGGCAAGACGGCGCTGGTGGGAGCGCTGGCCAGGGCGGTTGGACGGCCGCTGACGCGCATCAACCTGTCGGACCAGACGGACCTGATGGACTTGTTTGGCACCGACGTGCCGGTAGAGGGCGCGGCGGCTGGGCGGTTTGCGTGGCGCGACGCGCCGTTTCTGCAAGCCATGCAGCGCGGTGAGTGGGTGTTGCTGGACGAGATGAATTTGGCGTCACAGGCCGTGCTGGAGGGCTTAAACGCCTGTCTCGACTACCGCGGCGAAGTGTACGTGGCAGAGCTGGACCGGACCTTTCGACGCCACCGGGATTTTCGGCTCTTTGCGGCGCAGAACCCGCACCAGCAGGGCGGCGGACGCAAGGGCTTGCCGGCGTCGTTTGTCAACCGGTTTGTCGTGGTGTACGCCGAGGTGTTTGCAGCGGCGGACCAGCTGCTGATTGCGCAGCGGCGGTTTCCAGCGGCGCCAGCGGCGGCCGTGGCGGGCGTGACGGGGCTGGTGGCGGCGCTGGACCGAGAGCTGCAGGCGCGACGGTTTGGGCTGCAGGGGGGGCCATGGGAGTTTAACCTGCGCGACACGCTGCGGTGGTTGGAGGTGGCCGGAGTTGGGGGCGGCGGAGTCGGAGCCGGAGCCGGAGTAGAGGGGGGCGGAGACGGAGCAGAGAGAGCCGGAGCCGGAACCGAAGCCGACAAAGGGATGGAGGTGGCCGACTTTTTCGACATGGCCGTGCGGCAACGCTTCCGAACCGCACACGACCGCGACGAGGCGACACGGCTGTTCAACGCAGTCTTTGACGCGGCGCGGCACAGCCGGTACTACACGGTGAGCGCCGAGACGGTGCGAGTGGGCGTGGCGCGGCTGCAGCGCGACGCGGTGGTGCAGGCGACGGCGGGCGTGGCAGGCTGGCGGGCGGCGGCGCGGCTCGGCGAGCTGGAGTCGGTGTTGCTGTGCGTGCAGCACAATCTGCCGTGCATCCTGGTCGGGGCGTCGGGCGCGGGCAAGTCGGCGCTGGTGCAGCAGGTGGCAGCGCTGGCGGGCAAGCGGCTAGTGGTGTTTCCATTGAGCGCCGACGTTGACGCCGTGGATCTAGTGGGCGGTTTCGAGCAGGCCGACCCGGTGCGACACGTGCTGTCGAGTCTGGCGGATGTGCGCGAGCTGCTGGGGCGGTTTCTGCTGGAGGGGGGGGGGGCGACTGCGACGACGACGACGGCGACGACGGCGGCAGCGTTGATGCGACTGCTGCGAGCCCCGGCGGCGCAGGCCGAGAGCGGCCGCGAGGCATACTTTGCGCGGGTGGCGGCGGCCGTGGCACGGCTGAGGGGGTGTCTAGGGAACTCTGCCGAGACGGACTCTCCCGAGACGGACTCTCCCGAGACGGACTCTCCCGAGACGACGCCCCTCCGACACGCTCTCGCGATAGCCGCGGACCGACTGCAGCAGCCGCTGACGCTGGCCCAGCCGCGCTTCGAGTGGCTCGACAGCGTGCTGGTGCAGGCGGCACAGACCGGCGACTGGCTGGTGCTGGACAATGCGAACCTGTGCAGCGCGTCGGTGCTGGACCGGCTCAACTCACTGCTCGAGCGGCCACGGGGCTTCCTCAGCATCAACGAACACAGCGAGCCCGACGGGTCGCCGCGCGTGGTGCCGCTGCACGCCGAGTTTCGCGTGTTTTTGACGGCGGACCCGCGCCACGGCGAGCTGTCGCGGGCGATGCGGAACCGGTCGGTCGAGATATTTTTGGGAGAAAAGGGGGGGGAACACCAGGCCGCCTACCTCGGACATCTCATGCCCGTCGAGGCGCGCATGCAGCGGTACCGGGACGTTGTCGAGCACTGCTTGCAGGAGGTTCCAGATGAAAAGGACAAAAAAGAGGCGGCTCCGGAGGAGACAGTTCTGGACAAAAAAGAAGCCCTGGAGACCGTCTGGCTCGACAACCTCTCGCTGGCCGACTCGGGTGTGTTGGTGCGCTTTGCCGAAGCCGTTCAGGGCGGCAGTTTCGGCTCGGGCGTGAGCTTTGCCGACAGTCGGGCACGCGCGGCACTGCTGGACGAGCTGCAGGCGCGTGCGGCGCTGCTGACGTCGGACGAGGCTCAGCCGCTGCGCGAGGCGGTGCTGCGACACTACGGCGCCGACGCCGGCGACCAGCCGCTGCACCCGCTGCAGAACGCGGCGTGGGTGCGGGCGCGGCCAGTCGAGGCGCTCTGGTCGCTGGGCGCGGCCTTTGAGCTGTACGGCACGGCCTGGCGAGCACGGGCGGCGCTACAGGCACAGCAGACACGGGCACTGGCACAGCTGTCGCGGCTGACGACGCTGGACCGACTGCAGCGCTCGTCGTTGGCCGGCCATGTGGCCAAGGTGGCGCGCGACTCGACGGCCGCGGTGTGGGCGTTTCTGGCCGCGGTGGCGCAGGCGACGATACGGGCGGTGGAAGTCGGGTCTGGAATCGGATTCGGAGCCGGAGCCGAAGCCGGGCCTGATGCCGAGAAACAGCGATATCTGCTGCACATGGTGTGGCACTTTTGGCGACGCACGTTTGACTTGGCGGCACAGTTGCCCTTTGACGAGGCCGGCTTCCAGGCGCATTTGGGGCACGGGCGGCGGCTGTTGGCGGCTGCCGAGGATGGGCCCTGGACGGGCTTGGCAGCGGCGGCGGATGCCGAGAACGAGCAGCGACTGACGGCAGACGGACCCTGGGCAGAACTGGCGGCGACAGTGGCGCGACGACTCGAGAGCGATTTTGCCGACGGGTTCCGTCTGACGACGGGTCTACACCTCGAGACACTGTGGCCGCTGCTACGACCGCAGCCGATTGCCGAGGCGGCGGCGCTGGACCAGGCCATGGCCATGGAGCGGCTAGCGGCGCGCTTCGACCGGCTCAAGTGGCGCATGGCGGCGGCGGCGACGAGCCCGGTGGCCGAGGTGGGCCGCGTGATGACAGCGCTGGCTGAGGCGTACCGGATGCTACGGGTCGACGGCACGGACGCGGCGGCGCTGGTGGCGGTGCTGGCCGGCGAGCTGGCAGAGTTGGAGGGGGGAGAGGGGGGGAGGGACGAGAGAGACGAGAGAGACGTCGACATGTCGGATGCCGACGCCGACACCGACGCCGCCGCCGCCGCCGCCGACATGGCGCGGCCGCTGCTGGCCGATGTGTTCGAGGGTCTGCGGCAGCTTCACGTGCTGCACGGCGTGGCTGGCCTGGCGCTGACGACCGACGACGTGCTGGGCACGGCCGTACTGTCAGACCTGCCGACGCCCGTCGAGCTGCGACGCCAGAGCGCGCTGGGCCTGGCCGGGCGGCTACAGACGCTGGACTATTTGCTGGCGCCGACGGCCGAGGACGTGACGGACACGGCGCGGCTGATGCGGCCCTGGTCCGGCGGACTATCGGCCGGGCTGCTGCGGCAGTGCGACGCGGCGGCCACAGGAACGTCGCTAGCATCACTGCGGTCGCTCGAGATGGAGCTGCCGTTTGCTGGCCGCGTGCTGGCCCGGTCGGCGCCACTGCTGCTGGCCGATCCGCTGGCGTGTCTAGGGGAGATGCTGTGGGAGCTGTTGGCGGGCGTGAGCAGAGCCGTCGAGGTGGCCGGCAAACAAGCCTACTCGGCCGACGCCCTCGAAATCCTTTTTGGCCAGGCCAAGGCTCACGCCCAAATTACGTCTGTCGACATTAGCGAGCAAGGCCTCGTCATTGGCGGGCACGACGCCCTCGACGTGGTCTGGGGGGAGGCCGGCCGGGCCGTGGTGGCGGCATCGCCGAGCGCCGCGCTGGACGCCGTGATGCAGGCGCACTTTTTGCCGGCGACACTGGCCCTGGCAGCAGCGAAACAGGGCTCTGGCAGCGCGTCGCGACAATCACTGCTGGCCGTCGCCTGGGTGCAGTTCGCCGTGGGCTGCATTGCGCTCTACACGCCCGACAAGGTGATGGACCCGTACCTGCAGTGGCAGACCGAGGCCGACTTCCATTCGTCGCTGCAGGCGGCTCTGGACGGACGCGCGGCAGCGCTGGCCGCGTTTGAGCGCGCCTTTATCGGCTACGAAGAGCCCGGCCGGCGTCTGCAGCTGGCGCGTCTCGACGTCGACACCGCCGCCGCCATGGCCGAACGCCAGTTGCGCCAGCACCGGTCCGTGACGCGCATCTTCCGTCCCGCGAGCGCCGCCGAGCTGCCGCGCCTGCAAAAAGAGGTCTTTGGTCCCGTGCTCGACATGACCGTCCACGACGGCCTCGGCGCTGCCCACTACGGCCTGGTCGCCACTGCCGCCGAGCCCGCCGCCGCCGCACAGCTGCGTCTGCTCCAGGCCAACGTGGCGCGCCTCGTCGAGCGTCTATTGGCGCCCCATTTTACGGCCTACCAGGACCTGGCCGTGCCGCTGGCCAACCTGCTGCGGTGTCTACAGCTAGGGTTGTCGCTGAGTGAGGGGGGAGGGGAGGGGTCGTCATTGAGCGAGGGGGTAGAGGGGGGGTCGCTGAGTGAGGGAGTCGGAGAGGGGGGGGTCAAGACAACCAAGAGGGCCGAGACGAGCAGCCGCGCCTGGCTTGCCGTCACGCCGCTGCTCGGCGGCCGACTGGCGGCGCTGCAGCACGTTCCGACAACACGCAGCTGGGAGTTTTTGCTGCTGGCGGGCGTGCGCGCGGCCGTCGAGGGAGCGCCCGGCACCGGGCCCGGAGACCCGCGAAACTCCGCCCTGGCCGACGCCTTTCACTTTTTCTTTATCGAGTGGTGCAAGAAGCGCGACGCCGACAGCCGCGCCGACGAGGCCGACCACAGCCTGTACCGTTTCCGCGGCAGCTACGACGACGAGCAGGAGACCGACGAGGCCGAGTTTGCCGAGCTGTTCCCGACGTGGGAGGACGAGGCCGTGGCCGACGGCGCCGCCCACCTGGCGCCCAACCACTGCACGCGCACCGCTACGACCACGACCTGGGACCTGTCGGCCGATGTGGCCCGCATCCACCGCGACATTGTCGAGCCGGCGCGGCCCGCCGCTGCCGCTATTCTCGACTTTTGCCGCACCATGGCACTCAAGGTGGTCAAAGAAACGGGTCTGAGGACGATTGGAACGATGGCGAATGGGACGAATGGGACGAATGGAACGATGGTGAATGGAACGACGAATGAAACGAATGAAACGCTGTTGCCTGCCGCCATGCTGGTGTTGGACGAGCGCGTGGGCACGGCTCCGGCTGCCGCCAACTTTTACGCCGACGCCAACCTGCCCGAGTTGCGCGCGCTCGTCGTCCTCGTGCACGACGTGCGCCGCCGCTTCCGCCGCCTGCAGCGCATCGACGAGATTGGCCACCTGCAGCCGCTGGCCGACGTCGTGGCCGCCACCGATCGCGTGCTCGAGCTGGGCTGTGCCGAGCCGCTGGCCCGCGTGCTGCCGCGCGTCGAGAAGCTGCACGAGTTTGTCTACGAGTGGCAGTTCCGCGGTCACGCTGGGCGCGAACACACGGCACCCACGGCCGCGCTCTACGACCGTCTGACCGCCACGCTCGTGGCCTGGCGCAAGCTTGAGCTTGCCACCTGGAGCCGCCTCTTTGACACCGAGGCCGAGCGCTGTCGCCAAGACGCTGCGTCCTGGTGGTTTATCGCGTACCAGGCGGCCGTGGCGGGGCCGCTATCGATTTTGGACGCGGGGGGGGAGGGGGAGGCTGGCACCGGACCGGAGGCCGGAGTGGGGCCGGACCGCCCCGCTTCCGCTGACCCCCACGCCCTCGCCTACCACGCCGAGCAACTTTTGCAACAGCTGGCCGCCTACCTGTCGGCGTCCATGGTGGGCCAGTTTTCGGCGCGCCTCGACCTGCTGCGCCAGATTCTGCGCCACCTGGCCCTGCTGCTGCCGGCCCGCCCGGCACTGGCCGTCATCCACAGCGCCCTGCGCAGCCTCGTCGCCTTTTACGCCCGCCACGAGCCCCAGGCCGCCCAGGCGCTGCAGCGCGGCCGCGCCGGCCTGCAAAAGACAATGAACGACGTGCTGCTGCTGGCCAGCTGGCGCGACACCAACATGGACGCCCTGCGCGAGAGCGCCCGCCGTTCCCACCAAAAGCTGTTTCGTATTGTGCGCAAGTTCCGCGCCGTGCTGGGTCAGCCCATGGCGCCTCTGCTGGCCCAAGGGCTGCCGTCCGAGGACCACGGCGCCGTGCCCGCCCTGGCCGCTCCGGGACCGCTGCCGAGTCCCCCCACCGACGCCGCCCTCGCCGCCGCCGCCGCTCTGTCCCGGCTCGTGCCCGGCTGGGGCTCCGACGCCCACACGCGCCGTCTGGCCTCGGTTGACCGTCTGGTGGCCATTATGGGCCGCGCCGGCACTGCGCCCACGGCCGCCGAGGCCGGCGCCCCCGTCTTTTACCCCCCGACCACTGTCGCCGCCTTTGTGTCCGACCTGCTGGCTGCCATGGCCGCGCTGCGCCAGGAAACCCCGGCCACGCTGACCGAGGCCAACAAGGCCGCCGTGCAGCACCTCAAGACGCGCAAGACACGTCTGCTCGACGATACCGTCAAGGCCGTGCGCCAAATGGGCTTTTCCAGCCACCTGTCGAGCCGCCGCTTGGCCGCGCAGTCGTCGCTGGCCCGCGTGTTTTCCACCTATGACGCCGCCGGCTCGCTCGACCACACTTTTACCAATGACACCGGCTCGCTCGACCACGACGCCAGCTTCTACCACTTCCACAAGCTGCTCGACCTTGCTCCTCGCCTGCGCGACGCCCTGCACACCCACCATGCCGACCTGAACCGCCTGACTGCCCGTCGCAGCGTCGGCTACCTCGAGGGGCTGCTCTTTGTCGCCCTGCAGCAGCGCCAGCTGCTCGCTGCCGAGTCCAAACGCCTGGCCACACTCGACCAGCACGTTGCTCTTGTCCAGAGCCTTGGCCAGCTCGACCAGCACATTGTTGTCCAGGGCCTCGACGCCGTCTCTGACGCTTCCCACGACCGCAGCCTCGGCTGGCTCGTGGCCATGCTGCAGGCCGCGCTGCACCTCGTCGACGTGCACGCCCGCCTGGCCGCCGACGACGCTCGTCTGGCCGCTGCCGCCGTGTCGTCCCAACTGCGCGCCTGGCTCGACAAGATGGTCCGCCTCCGCTGCGACCTGGCCGCCTCGGAAGCCGCCGCCCTGCCCCCTGGATTTGCCTGGCCCGCCACGCTCGAGCTGCGCCGCCAGGTCCACCAGCAGCTGCACCAGCTTAACAGCGCGCTCGACCAGCTCATGGCCGACCACCCGGACATGGTCTACATTTTGCGCCAAGTCCAGCTCTGGGCCGTGGCCGAGGAGGCCTCTGCGGACGGCACCCTCCCTGCCCCCGACGCCCTCCCCGCCTCCGACAATCTCTCCGCCCCCGACGCCCTGACCCAGAGCATCCTCGACCTCTCGAAAAAACTGCTCGACGGCGTGCAAAAACACACTCGCGCCCTGGCCGGCCTGCCGACCTCGCCCGACGACGCCGCCTGGCTCGTCACCTACCAGGCCCAGCTGGCCGCCGCTGCCCAGGCGCTGCACCCCGACACCGTTGTGGCCGGCGTGGCACACAGCATCGACCTGGCCCGCCGCGTTTCGGCCACTGTGCCGTCCGGCCTGCCCGCCGCCCTCTTCTCGCTGCTGCTGCCCCTGCTGCAGCAGTACGCCGCCCTCTACCGCCACACCCTGCACCAGCTGGCCGACCTGCACCGCGCCGTCTGCCAGCTGGGCCACCGCCTAGCCCGCGCCCTCGTCGACGTGGCCGCCCAGGGCTTTTGCACGCCTGCCGACCCGGCCGACGCCGACGCCGATAAGAATACCGCTGGCGGCAAGCTCGAGGACGGCACCGGCCTCGGCGACGGCCAGGGCGCCGACGACATTAGCAAGGACATTGAGCCCGACGAGGACCTGACCGAGCTGGCCCAGACACAGCAGCCGAAACAGGATGGCGACGACGACGGCGGCATCGAGGACGAAAAGGACGCCATTGATATGGCCGGCGAGGATATGGAAGGCGAGCTCGGCAGCATGGCTGGCGACGACGACGACGACGAAAAGGACAAGCAGGACGACGACGGCGACGGCGACGACGACGACATGGACGAGGAGGCCGGCGACGTTGACGATTTGGACCCGACGGCCGTGGACGAAAAAATGTGGGACGCCGACGACGCCAAGGACGCCGACAAGGAACAGCAGGGCAACGAGAGCAAGGGCCAGAAAAATGACGACGACGACCAGGGCGCCGCCGCCGACGACCATGCCAAGAGCCAGCCGGCCGGCGACAGCAAAGAGGCCGCCGCCGGGGAGGAGCAGGAGCAAAAGGACAAGGAAAAAGACGACGAGGAAAGGAAAAAAGGCGAGGAAACGGAAAAAGGCGAGGAAACGGAAAAAGGCGAGGAAACGGAAAAAGGCGAGGAAACGGAAAAAGACGAACCGGACGAGGACGGCGAAATGGGCGAGGACGACGAGACCGTCGGCCCGGCACAGGAGCTCAACCGCCAAGACCAAAACGTGGACGAAAACGACGCCCTCGAGCTGCCCGAAGATATGGACCTGGACGACGACGAGGACCAGGCCGACCAGGAGTTTGACAATCTGTCGGACCTGGAGCAGGGCGGCGACGACGCGGAAGAAGAGGGCAAGAGCAAGGACGAGGCGGACAAGGCAGACGAGGCGGACGACGCAGACGAGGCGGACGAGACACGGGAGGACACGGCCGCGACGGCAGAGCCGGCCGGTAAAAAGGACGGCATGGACTTGGACGAGGGCGAGGACGAAGAGGGCGAGGGCGTCGACGAAGAGGGCGAGGACGCCGACGAGAACGCCGACGGAGAGGGCGAGGACGCCGACGAGAACGCCGACGGAGAGGGCGAGGACGACGACGCCGATGCCGACGCCGACGCCGACCTGCCGCCGCCCAACGACAGCAATACCGGCCAGGCCGAGCAGGCGGCGCCCAGCGACGTGCAGCGCGGCGTCGGCCCAGACCAGGACGAAGCGGCTGCCGAGGACGAGACCGGCCAGCCGCCCCAGGCCGATGCGCCCGACCAGAACAAGGCGGCCCAGCGCGACCAGGGCCAGCAAGGCCAGCAGGCCAATGAGCCAAACACGGCCGTGGGCGGCGCCGACGGCAAAGTGTCGCAAGACCGCGAAGACGCAGGCCAGGAGCCGCAGTCGCAGCCGCAGCCGCAGGACGCAGCCGACGACGACCAGGCCCAGCCGTTCAAGAAACTGGGCGACGTGCTCGAGCGCTGGCACAAGACGCGGCAAGAGATTCGGCAGGCCGAGCAGCCGCCGTCGGACGAGGCCACGCACAACGAGGACAGCGCCGAACAGGCCGCGCAAAAGGAATTCCAGCACCTGCACGACGAAGACGCAGCGGCCAGCACGCAGGCCATGGGCGCGGCCGACGACGACGAGGCGCGGCCGTTTGACGAGTCCATGGCCATCGAACAAGACGAGGCCGGACCCGAGAAGCGGAAGCGGGACGACGAGGAGACAGCCGACCAAAAGACGGCCGGCCATGCCAACGACGAGAGCGCCGAGGCCGACGAGGACGGGGGCGCCGCCGCCGAGGACATGCAGACCGACGATGACGACGCCGCGCACCGGACAGAGCAAGACCAGCACGGCCGCGCCGGCGCGAGCATGCAGCGCGGCGCCTACGACGAGGAAGCAGCGCGGCCCGACGACGAGGCCATGGAGGACGTCGACGAGGACGACGACGACGAGGAAAGGGTGGCGTCGCAGCTGGACTCGACGCACCTGGACGACGACGACGCCGCCGACGACGATGCCGGCCTCGACATTGCGCTGCGCCAGTGGTCCGCCTTCCAGGCCGAGACGCACGCGCTGTCGCTGGCCCTGGCGGCGCAGCTGCGACTGATTTTGGCGCCGTCGCTGGCCACGCGCCTCAACGGCGGCTTCCGCACCGGCAAGCGGCTCAGCATCCGCAAGATTATCCCCTACATTGCGTCGGGCTACAAGCGCGACAAGATTTGGATGCGGCGCGCGCTGCCGACCAAGCGGGCCTACCAGATTCTGCTCTGCGTGGACGACAGCCAGAGCATGGGGGCAAACGGCCGCCTCTCGGATTCGGGGGGAACAGAGGGCCTCTCAAATACCCCTGGCCACCTCGCGCTCAGCTCCCTCGTCATGGTGGCTCGTGCCCTGGCCATGCTAGACGTTGGCCAGGTGGGCGTGCTCGGTTTCGGTGCCCGCGTGTTTGCCGCCCACGCGCTCGACGCCCGCGACGGCGGCGCCGCCCCCTTTGCCGCCGCCGGCCAGGACCTGCAGGGCGCGCGCGCGCTGCGCCGCTTCACCTTTCAGCAGGACCGCACCGACGTGGCGCTGCTGCTGCAGACGACCATTGCCCGATTCCGGGCGGCCCGTGAGACCTCGACCGGCACGGGCGCCGCTGCCGATCTCTGGCAGCTCGCCATTATCCTGTCCGACGGACTGACCCCGTCGGCCGCCCACGAACGCATCCGCCGGCTGCTGCGCGAGGCCGCCGAGGCCCGCATCATGGTCGTCTTTGTCATTCTCGACGGCGCCGGCCGAGGCGCTTCCGGCCCGGCGGGCCCGAGCGACAGCGTGCTAGACCTCAAGGAGGCCAAGTTTGTCAAGGACGCCGCCACCGGTCAGAGCAGCGTCGTCATTGAGCGCTACCTGGACACGTTTCCGTTCCCCTACTACCTGATTGTGCACCACCTGGACGACCTGCCGGCCGCGCTGGCCGGGCTGCTGCGGACCTGGTTTGCCGAGGTGAATGCATAAAAAGGACGGGATCAAGGAAAGACGGGAGAAAAAGACTGGAAAAGGACGGGATCGAGCAAGGACGGGAGAAAAGCCTGGAAAAAGGACGGGATCAAGCAAGGACGGGAGAAAATACTGGAATCAAAAGGACTAGAAAAGGAGACAAGGACGGAAAGGAGACAAGGACAGAAAAGGAAAGACGGAAGAGGAAGACTGGTATCAAAAGGACGGAATCAAGCAAGGACGGGAGAAAAGACTGGAATCAAAAGGACGGAAAAGGAGACAAGAAAAGAAAAGACGGAAAAGGAGACAAGAAAAGAAGAGGAAAGAAGGAAGAGGAAGAGTGGAATCAAAAGGATAAAAAAGTAGACGGAAAGGAGACAATGGAAAAAAAGACTGGAATTAAAAGGATTAGAAAAGGAGACAAGAAAAGAAAGGACGGAAAAGGAATGAGGATACAACCAGTATATGCAATAGATGGCTTATATTCCCAATTGACATACTTTACCCTTCATTTGTACTCTATCTCGATACACAGCCGCGGAAGCAGCGCCTTGCTATCCGAAACGCGAATCAAGAGAAAACAGAAAACAAAAAACTTGCAAAAAAACGCAACACAATCGACGGAGGCCACGGCGAGTGTCTATGCCTTGCCATCCCGGCTCTTTTCCCTTTTTCTTCCGCCTTTGGCCGGTCCTCCGCCCACACGAGAAAAGTATAAATCAAGCCGACTCGTCTCCGGTCCACTCGTCCTCTTCTTCGGTACACTCGTCCTCTATTCTCCGGCCTCTGTTCCCTCTGGCCTGTTCCCCCTGGCCTGTTCCCCCTGGCCTGTTCCCTCTGGCCTCTACCCCCTACTCCTCCTGGCTAAAACTCTCGTGCAGCGCCTGCATCTCCTCCATGTCCGCCATTGTCCGGTTAAACACCTTGCTCAGATTACTAATCACCCGCGACCGGTTGCGCTCGTGCCGCGTCGCCCAAATGTGGTCCATGACCTCTCGGCTGATCTGCTCCAGCTGGTCTACCGTGCAGCCGCCCGTCCGGTCCAGCATCGTCTCCAAGATGGCATCCAGGTTCGCGTCCGGCGCACTGATAGGGAACCCTTGCGACGACACCCGGCTGCCCGCCGCCGCCGCCGCCGCTCCGCCTTGGCTGTGGTTCAGCACCAGCGCCAGGCTGTGCGACGAGCGCGCGCTTCCCGGCTGCGGCGCCTGCGACGGCACCTGCGACAGTTGCTGTGACAGTTGCTGCGACGCCTGTTGTGACGCCTGCTGAGACGCCGGCGCCTGCCGCGGCTGCGACGCCGACGCCGACGACAGCGGCGTCCCCACCCCGTCTCCCGCGCTGCCGCCGCCGCTGCTGCGCGAAAGCAACGACAACTCGCCCTTGGTTGGTGTCTGCTGTTGCGACGACTGCGTGCCGCTGCCGCCTCGCGCCAGCGCGTGCGCTTGCGAATGCACCCACTCGTTGCTCGGCATCGACCCAAACACAGACTGTGTGTCGGGGATCTGCGACCCGTCGCTCATCATGTCGCCGCCGCCGCCGCTGCCGCCGCCGCCGCCGCCGCCCGTCACAAAGCTGACATGGCCCCCGCTGTGGTTGTGGTGCAGGCCGTTGCTGGCTTGCGTGCTGTGCGGCCCCGACGATCGCGTCGTAAACGGGTCCGACGTCTTGGTCGTCGTCGCATCGTTGAGCAGATCCGACGGCGACATGCCGGCCGGGAGCTCGGTCAGGGCAGACACCTGCGACGCTACCTGCGTGTTGCCCGCCGTGCCATAGCCGGCCGACGAGGCATGCTGCACAATGGGCGCGTCTGCCGCCAATCGCCGCCAGCTGGCCGCCGCCGCCGGAGGCGCCATGTTCGCGGGCAGGCCCCCGTGGTCGCCGCCACTGTCGGCCATCTCCACGTCTTCGCCTCTCGCCGCCGCCGTCCCGCTCTTGTTGTGCCCGTACACCGCGTTGGCCGCAAACGCTGGCTTCAGCTCGAATCGCGCTTGCTCTTGCATCTGCTGCTGCTCCGATAGCTCCTCGTCGTCTGCGCCGCGCACCAGATCCGACGTCACAAACGGGTCGGTGCTGTCCTCCAGGCTTTCCGAGGCGGCTTGGATAATCGCCAGCCCCGCCGCCTTCTTCTTGGCCTTTTCCTCCGCCGCCTTGGCCCGCTGCCGCTGCCGCTGGTACAGCTCCTCCCAGTTGACCTGGGCCAGCCGCGCCTCCGCCTCGGCCACGTCCACCTCCACATTGGTCACCAGCTCGTTGGCCTTGAGCAGCCGCTCCTTGTCGCCAATGTTCTTGGCATCCTTGGCCAGAGACATGACGTCACGGTAAAAGTCCTTGGGCCGCGCATAGTACCCGTTGGACAGCCGCTCTTCAATCGTCGGCAGGTCCAGGTTGTAGTAAAACTTGCCCGTCTCCTTCTCCAGCAGCCCCTCGACGCCCTCGCGGTCCTTGGCAATCGCAAACGGCCGCTCCAGGTCGTCTGGCAGGTCCGGCCGCACATAGTTCGGGTCGGCTTCCTTCCACAGATACACAATCTGCGAGTCTGCAATCACCGGCTGCCGAAACTTCTTGTACTTTTTCAGCTGGTCCATGATCGGCTGCAGTTGCACCTTGAGCAGATTCAGCAGCAAATGGTCCTTGCGCAACTCCTCCCGGATCTCCGCCTTGGTCTTTATCTTGGGCGGCGGCGGCGGCGCCACCGGCAGCTCTTCCAGAACCCGCTTCTTGCGGCTCGCCGGATCGGGGAAATCGTTGGGGTTCTTCGTCGCGTGCTTGAGAAATTGAGAAAAGTAGGCTCTCCGGCTCTCCTGTACAACGTCAGCTCGTTCCTCCATCACGGCCGACACAACAACCTACCCTGCTCGGACGCTGGATCCGGAACCGGTTCTTGGACGAGTAGCCGAAAAAGGTCTGTAAAACGCTCGACGGGATCTCGGCTTCGGGGCACTCGCACGTCCCCAGCAAAAGGACCGGGTCGTTGGGCGGGATGCTCTTCAGCATCGTGGCGAACATCATGTAGGCTGACGCCGGCAGGCTGTGGTACCAGACGTCCACGTTGGGAATCAGGATCACGGCCGGTTTGTGGCGCTTGACTTCGATAAAGAGACTGACAATCACTTGCTCGGCCGGCTGGACTGTTAGCAAAGAAACGAGGCCGAGGCCGAGGCAAAAACGAAACTCACCCGTCCGTCTCCCAGCAGAATGGGCAGGTCAAAGCTTTGAATGTGCACCCCCTCCAAGTGATGCAGAATGGCCGCCGACAGATAGCCCTGGCCCATGCCGGCCACACCCGTCAGCAACAGCCGCGGCCGAAAGGTCCGTGACCGCTCAAACTCTTGCATCATGTTCTCGCGGCCAAAGCCCTGGTCCGCGTCCTCTAGCGGCTCAAACATGGCCTCTTCCAGGGCTGTCGCCTTCTTGCGCCGCGGCATCACCGCGTCCACCAGGGCCTGGATGCGCGACAGCTGCTCCGCCAGCAGCGGCTCGACCGTCTTGGGCAGCGGCGCCCACGCCGGCGCTGCTGACCGCTCCGACGACGGGATCATGCGGCTCATGGACAGCGTAAAGTCTGACGCGTGGATGTTGATCTTTTCCGGGTTGACAATCAGCTTCTGGTCCGCCGAGTAGATTTGCGGGTACGTCCGCTGGATCGCGTTCAACGCCGCCTCCGTGCACAGCGCCCGCAGGTCGGCGCCGCCGTAGCCCTTGGTGCTCTCGGCCAGCATGTCCGTGAACTGGGCCGGCAGGCCCCATTCCCGCGTGTGGATGCCGATAATGGACCGCCGGCTGTCGAGGTCGGGCAGCGGGAAGTAGAACTCGCGGTCGAAGCGGCCGGGCCGTCGCAGCGCTGGATCAATATTGTCCGGCCGGTTGGTGGCGCCAATGACAATGACCTGGCCGCGGCCGTCCATGCCGTCCATTAGCGCCAGCAGCGTCGACACGATGGAGGCGTGGATCTGCTCCTGCTTGCTCGACCGCACCGGCGCCAGCCCGTCAATCTCGTCAAAGAAGATGATGCTGGGCTGCGTGCGCCGCGCCTCCTCAAACAGCAGCCGCAGCTGCTTCTCGGCCTCGCCTACCCACTTGCTCAGCGCATCGGCGCCCTTGCGCATGTAAAACGTGATCTTGCGCCCGCCCACGCCCACCGAGTTGGCCAGAGCGCGCGCCAGCAGCGTCTTTCCCGTGCCGGGCGGCCCGTGGAACAGCACCCCGCGCGGGGGGGTCACCTTGAACCGCAAAAACAGCTCGGGGTACAGCAGCGGCAGCGTCACCATCTCCTTGAGCTGGTTGATGTGGCCCTGCAGCCCGCCCACCTGGCTAAAGTCGACGTTCATGTCCACGCCCAGCGGGTCGGCGTCGGCCAGCGCTTTCTGATTCTTGACCTTGCCCACGTTCGTGTTGGCCACGCCCGTGATCGACTCCAGGTTCAGCGGCGCCGCAAAACCCGCCGCAGCCCCCGTCGTCGGCGTCGCCCCGGGCCCCGCGCCTATGCCGCCCGCGCCGCTCGTCCGGTGTGTCATCTCGTCATCGCTGCTGTCCGAGTCCACGCCGCCCGCCGCTCCTGTGCCCCAGGGCCCGCCAATCAGCGCCCCGGCTCCGCTGCCGCCGCCAAACGGCCCAAATGTCGAGAGCAGACTGCGCTGCCACAGCGACGACCCGCCGCCATTGCGCGCATTCCGCCGCCGCGCCGGCGTCTGCAGCAGCTCCTCCTCCTCCTCCTGCTCAATCGGGAACTGGTCCAGCGGCTTGATGCTGTAGTCCACCACCTTGGTCGTGCGCCGCCGCGACACCGCCTCGTACACAATCGATGGTGACCGCCGCCGCCGTCGAGGCCGCGAGTGCGAGCTGGCCCGCAGTTCTTCCGCTTCCATGGCCACCTCGTCGCGGTCCACGTCGTCTTCCTCGTCCGACTCCACCCGCGTCCGCTTCGTGCCCGTCTTGAGCCGCGTCGACCGCCGCCGCCCACGCGAGTTCTGGCTGGAGTCGTCCTCGGCCTCATCGCCGCCGCCCGCCTTTTCTGACCCCTCTGAGTCCGAGCCGCCGTCTCCAAAGTCGTCGTCGTCCACCGGCTCAAAGTCACTACTGGGCTCCTTGGCCGACTTGGACTTGGATTTGTGCCGCCGCGATTCCCGCCTCAGACGCCGCACCCCCGTTGTCGCGTCGTCGTCGTCGTCGTTGTCATTGTCGCCGCCTGGCTCTGCGCCGGCGTCGTCGACGTCGCCCACCGCATGGCGTTCTGCCGCCGCTGCCGCCGCCGCCCGCGTAAGGCGAGTGCGGCGTTTCATCGGCTGCACGTCGTCTTCGTCGTCATCCTCATTCATGTCCACGTCTCGGGGCGCATCGTCGGCGTCGGCGTCTGGAGGCACAGCGTCCGTCTCGTCCTTTTCGTCGTCGGGATGCTCAACGCTCGTCCGCAGCTTCTTTGCCTCTTTCGGTGTGTGCTTGCCCTCCATCTCGGCGTCCGCCTCGACTTGGTCCGTGTCCAGGGTGCTCTCCTGTGTGGCCTCCTCGATGATGGGCGCTGGCGGCTTCTTGACGCCTTTCGAAGCGCGCCGGGGTCGACTAAAGGCCGCCGTGGCGTACGAGTCTGGGCTCTTGCTTCGAGAGACAGACGCAGGCCGGGCGTGGCGGCCCGAAATGGTCAGTTCCAAAAACTCGTCTGCCTCCTCCGTCTTCGCCCGGGTCCGACGCCCCGTGGTCGCAGGAGCCGTGGTTCGCTCCCGCATTTTCTGCGGTCTGGTCTTCAGCACAACAATGCGTGAGGGACGGCCAGACGGTGGCGGTTGTGGCGGCGCTGGCGGCTGCGTAGATGCGCCCCTGGCTCGTCTCGTCGACTTGGGCGTCACGGGCTCAACAGCAGCCACAGTGGCAGCAGCAGTGTCCGAGTCTTCGCCCGTGCTGGAAGTCGAGTCTGGACTGCTCTCCTTGTAGCTCTGGAGTTTGGCGGCAGCCTTTCGGGTGCGGCGGCCGGTGGCGCTAGTCAAAGGCTCGTCGTCCTCGTCGTCTTCGTCCTCGCTGTACGACTCGCCCAGGCTGTCCTCGGAGATTTCGTCGTCGTCCTCGTCAATGTCGGAGCCGCTGTAGCGGTTCTGTCTGCGCCGGTCAGTCGGCCGTCTCGGCTTCGTGCCTCTCTGTTTCTTCTTGGAGCGGCGCGGGCGCTCCTTGGCGTCGTCGCCGGGCACGAAGTTCTCGTCTCCGGAGTCCGATTTGTTCGGATCAAAATCTAGGATATCCCGTTTGCGCTTGGAGGGCATCTTGGTAGCGATGCGGAGCTCCGAGTCGTCGCGTCCTGCTCAGTGGCAAAAAATCGCGGCCTCCTCCGTCTCGTGGTGGCCGTGTCTTTCGCTGGTCGCCTTCCCTGTCCGTTACCAAGCGAGAGCCATTTGAAAGCTGCGCAAGAAGCCGGGGTCGACGGATGCTCGGAAGCTGGTCTAGCGATGGTTGCGAGATGCAAATTCCCGACCAGTTGTGAGAGCGAAAAGTCAGGGGTACAGGCGTGAGCAGAATCGGGCGGAAAGAAACGTGGCCGGAAAGAGTGGGAAACGGCTTCAGCGATGGAGGCGCTCGTGGGCGATAAAAGAAGGGCGTTGCTGACAGAAACGGCAAGAAAAAAAGGCACGACGCGAGAATGACAAAGTGAAGCCAATGTCGACGCAACGGCGCACTGTCGGGAAGCAAACAGATGGCAGAACCAAAAAGCCACCCGTCTGGAATGCAAAAAGGGAGACGAAAAACGGGAAATTGAAGCTATGGTGGCCGTATTGTCGCGTTGAATCAAACGTCCCGTCGCTCTTGCTATTGTCCGTTCGCGCAGCCAGTCCTTTGGAACAGGGCGACGGGAGAGGAAGGAACAGCGCGCGAGAAATTCAGTGGGGCAACCGGCACGCGGCCAATCAGGAGCGCGCTAGCCCTTGCTGCGTTTTTCCTGTGCATCTTTCTGGTCCGTGCATCACACTAGCGCTGAATCGCCGCCTTTACCTGTATTTTCGGCCTCGCAAGCTGATGGAGAGATGAGAAGAATGACGCACGCAAAGGCGATCCTGAGCGATCAAAGGCCGGCCTCTTCCCATCGCGCGGCCGTCGAAGCGGCGAGCAGGCCTGGCCTGGCCGTTTGGGCGTGCACTCGACGCCATGCCGGATGGACGCGCGCCGCCGGCTGCTGTCGCAAGAGATGGGGCGTGAGTCGAATTCTGGTGACGGAAAACGGTCGATGAAGGAAGAAGAGAAAAAGGGCGAAAGGGGACCTTGATAGGAAAGCCCAACTTTGCAGGGTCAACCCGGGGAAATAGAGTTGGACTGAATTGATTGCCCGGCTGCCATGTGGGGCTATGCTGATGCGGCTTCCAAAGAAGGGGCAGGCACGGCCGTCTGGTCTAGCTGCCTTACAGGGAGACTGCAAGGCGCCGGAGGACAGCTACAGCTCTATTATGGCAAGGAAGTGGCCTTGAAGTGCACTTTTGCGCTGATTCTCCAGCGGTACAGCCAATACAGCCGCCTTGGGGGTCCCTAAGTTCACTGTGCAGCCTACAAGCCATAGCAATCTCTGGGCGTAACGTTAGTGTAGCTTGGTGAATTTTTGACGTTCAACAAAACTTCCTGTTCCGTTCAACCTTTAAACAAGCTCTGCCGGAACAATCTTTTTATGCCCTTTGTTGACCATTTCATGTGTCCAGAAGACATCAACGTCCTGCCCATCTGTCAAAATTGGTCTCATCGTCCGTCTGTTGAAACTGTTCTCGCTATCTAACATCGCCGGTGATCCTCCAAAAGCTCGACCTAGATCTGGTTCAGCCGGCTATTTCTAATATGTAAGCAAGTACCTCTTCTCAGGTAAAAGGCGTTTTTTTCTTTGGTGGAGCAACCGCATGCCTGACCTCTTTGCAAATCTGTAATCGCAATTCAGGTCGTTGATATCACGATAAGGCAAATGGCACAGCTGTGAGGTGATTTGCGATAAGGATAAGCATCATCTTGTCAGTAACTGACACTCACTGGATGTATGAGAAGCTCGCTCTTGGTTCTGTAAGTAGTGTCGTAAGTGCTCTTGCTTCTGTAAAAGTACTGTCGTAAAGGTCTCAAGGAAATAATCAATCTGCTGTACCAGCTTTGGAAATATGCCTAAATGCATACAACAGCAAACACTATCGAGCCGTAATGGTAGCGGAAATGCCAGTCTAAATTACTAGGGAAGGCTACATGCAAAACTATGGCCGCAGTTTTCATTGCAAAGAAATCGTCCAAACGCCACCAACTCCGCTTGTCTCGTCCATCATCCGACCGCCCTGCTCATCGCTGTCGTCGCATCCGCATGCTGTTGGGGAACTTGAGCGGCAGCATCAGCTTGGCCAGGTGGATCGTCTTGTCGCCGTCCTTGACCAGCTTTACGCGCGCGCCAATCTCCGACAGGTACTGCGACATTTGCCTCTGCTCCAGCCGCAGGTCCTCGCGCAGGTCGAGCGTGTTCATCTCGAAGCCGTCAATGATGCAGGCAAAGACTGCGCAGTGCGTCATCATCATGTCCTGGTGGTACTTGCGCAGCGTGCCATTGTCCGAAAACGCCTGCCGGATGCTCTCAATAATGGCGTCCGGCGCGCCGTCCATCTTCTCCTTGAGCGCCTTTCGCGGCGGCTGTCGCTTCGTGCCGCGCTCCTTGCCGGGGCGCGCCTGCTGCCAGTACAGTATCATCCAGTACAGGTAGCGCAGCAGCCGCAGGTGGCCGAGGTTCTCGTCGCGCGCCGCCACGCGGCTCATGCGGTTCGCCACAAAGCGCGAGAATACGTTGACGCTCTCGCCCGCCTTGAGCGTCTGCTGCCAGTCGCGCACCGGCACGGCCGCCAGCACGTCGGCGCCAATGATCTGCTCCGGCACATACACCTCGTGGATCTCCTCGGCCTTGAAGTTGCCCTTGGGTATCGGCTTGGCCTCGTCCACCGCCGCCTGGAGCTCCTCCTGCGTGGCCATGGTGTCCGTCACCTTGCTCATCGTCTTCATCAGCGCCCGGTCGGCGTCTTCCAGGGCAGCGGCCACGTAGGTGCCGTCTTCGCCCCGTTTGCGCACCGCAATGGCGTTATCTGCCTGCGACTGGATCGCCTTCTTGGCTTTTTTGGTACCAAACGTCTGGCCTAGGTCGTTCCGCAGGTCGGCCGCGGTCTAGAATAGGTAAGGATCGTATTTCGAGAAGAAAAGAGGAAAAAAGAAAAGAAAAAAAAAGAAAGAAAGAAAAAGAAGAAAAGAAAAAGAAGAAATAAAAAAAAAAGGAAAAGAAAGAAAGCAAGAGGAAAAAGAAGAGAAAACAAGAAAGAGAGGGAAGAACTCACCTTTCGCACCGGCAGGCTACGCATTTCCTCCTCGGGCGCCTCTCGTGTTCTGACCGTGCCACGGACGGTCATCTTCTTCGCCTCCACCACCTGCAGCTGGCCCGTGGTCGGGTCAAACACGCCAATGTAGTGCCGCAGAGAAGAGTCGGCGCCGTTGGTCTTGTCCTCTTTCGCGGTGTAGTCGATGCTGCGATGGGCGGACGAGCGCAGGAGAAGTTCGGCAGCCGGGGGGGGTGTTTTGGGGCGTTTGGACGACGACTTGCCCGTTTGTGCAAAGCAGTCAAAGCAAACCGATTTGGAAACGCTCATCCCGGGTGTTGTGGCTAGACATGATGCATTAGACACAAGTCCCGAAACCAAGATCCCGCGAATAATACACACCTATGACAGGAGCTGAGAACTGCGGCCTGATCACACTCGAAACCCGGATCGTGGTCGCTGCCTTTGGCTTTGCCGTCTCTGCCGGCTCCTGTATGGAGACCTTCTTCTTCTTCAGTTTCGCCCCGTCCGCATGGGCATTGTCCCGTTTTCTCTTCTTGCTCGTTTCGGATGCCATCTTGCCCAAATGTAAGACCGCAGACATTGGCTAAATGACGGACAGGCTGCTCTGCAGCAGAGGACCCGTTCCGTCTAGACTCGGGCAATGTCTAAAAAGCAGGCGGGCGTCTCCCAGTTCGGAGATATCCTCGCAAAATATCCGTCGGTCCTGGCGGATGCGCAAAAGTGTAAAGAAATTTGGGTGGCCTGGCATGGCAGAAAAAAAAGTTGAATCAAAATCGAGCTAGCTCGCAGCCTCCCCACTAATCAAGGTTGGCCTGAGGCATGGAATGACGTACTTAATAAGCATTTGTCGGAAAAACATAAGAGCGTAGAGTCCGGGGCTGACTGTGCTTCTCCATGACTAAGACGGACCCCACCACACTAAAAAGTCGAATGACGTACACACGTGATGGGTTTTTGTGCGGGGGAAAAAACGGAATATTCGTCGGTGCGGGCCTTAGGGCACACATCTCGAGCTAAGATGGTATACAAGAACTTTTCCTGCGCATCCCTCTTCTCGTTCTTTCTTGTTCTCACCAACACTTTTCTAACACCAAACGACTCTTTCTCATTTTCGAACAGTAAGTTTTTCCCATTGTGGCGCAAATCGCCTCAAGAGCTGGATGCCTTCCTCTTGGGAAGATGCAGGACACCAGCTGCTTTACCTCTCTTGGGAATTTTAGTTGTCGAGCCAATTCTAACACCTTTGTAGTAGTTCAAGATGAGAGCTAAGTGGAGGAAGAAGCGCGTACGACGCCTCAAGCGCAAGCGGAGAAAGATGCGGGCGAGATCGTAAGTTATCCCGAGCTGCTGTGGCTGCCAGCCTTACTTCTGCTTCACAAGGTCATGTCTAACATATCCAGCAAATAAACAACTTCCGCCTGCGTGACCTCCAAGCCAGCTCACACTTTACTCCCACAAGATGTGTCAGAATCGTCCAGCCATCTCGACAAGTGAATGGAGAAGACATCAATACCACTAATGCACAAAACCTCGGCTTCGTCCACCCACATGCCATTGCGCACATGCATCCATCGACAACTCTCTTGCTTGTGTGAGATCTTTTGAGCAACTTTGTGCTCGTTTACAAGGGTGTGCAATATACTGGAATGGGCTTCGATCCAAGTGAAGTGGCGCTCTATCAGGAGCTGACTCTCGCCAAATGCGGAGGTTACATCGGAAAGGAAGGTTTATTGGGAAAAAACGCGGCTTGAGCGTACTATCGTCACAATATTTTGGGTCCGGTGTTACAAAAATTGCTGTAAAGTCAACCGAGAGTATGGCTTCGACTAAGCCGGGTTAAAAAATAAATTGGTTTCCAAGTATCTATTCGTGTCTGCATGGTAAAACAACGTATCGAAGTTGAAGCATAACTTGAACAAAGCTGTAACTCAGTGTAATGATCTTCTGACTGGATATTCGGTCGCTCCTTCTCAAACCATGTTATGTCGGAAGGGTTGCTCGATGGGGAAAGCGCAGAGGAGAATTTTAAGTGATGAGCAAATCTCTAGATGCTTTATGGCCTCATCTTTTGTCGTAATATCATGTCTGCCGAAGTAGGCCTTCTTGAGGCTCAAGTTTCGTCTTTGCAATGGATGGTGGTTGTCTTGCTAGTGCCTCTACGCCCTTGAGGCTGCGACCGCTCCCTCATGCCTCACCCGCCATACCCGACGAGGACAGCTTTGGTTGCGTTGCCGTACGAAATCCACGAGTGCCAGTGGCTGTTTTTACAGTCGAAAGCAGCATTTGCGGCAATTTCAAACAGAGTATGTAACGTCGATACCACTGAAAGCTAAAGTTCCCTAATATTTGTGGCTTGGAAGTTGTCAAAGTTCCGTTTTATCGAAATCAGATCATCAGAATAGGACGAGACCCTGAAAGATGGTTAGTATTCAGTATGAGTTAGGTTATACAAGGGGAAAACTAACAGCTGGCAGCCATCTTCGATTCATGCACCCCGCAGTGTCTGCGATCCATTGCGAAATATACTCTGTTCTCTTTGACAACAATGAGAAATGGCCTGCCCTGATTTACGTCCAGGACTGCCAGTCGACGACCGGAACATTTGTCAATGGGCAGCTCGTCGGCCAAAAACCGCTCGTCACGGCCGCGAGGCTGGTGGAAAACAACGACAGCATTGAAATCGGTCCTTTCTCGTTATGCATCTGCAAGTGTCCGTCGCCAGACAAAAGCCTTTTGTTGGATGCTTGGCAGCGCAGGGAAGCCGAGGTGAGTAGAATCGACAAGAGTATGGAAGCCGAGGTGGGTACAATTCGAGTATGGATGCTAAAGCGAGCTTGCAGCTTTTTCAAGATCAATTCGGCATAAGGGATATCGTGATCGGGCATGGGGCATCCGCCAAAGTGTACCTTGCCATTGACAAGAAAACAGGTCGCCAAGCAATTTGCAAGGTTCACGATCTCCGGCAGATCAAAAGCTGCCATGAGTCAATTCTTGGGCGTATCAGCCGGGAAATGATGATCTGGAGCCAACTCGATCATGTAGGAATAGGCCTGTACAAGGTGTGGGTTGTTCACTCACTGACTTTGCCTAGCCAAACATTATTGCTTTTTACCGGGCCTTTCGAACGAACAACAATGTGTAGGAAGCCCAGTTGTCGTCCCCTTTGTGACTTATTTGCACTGACGGTTACAGGTTTACGTTTGGAGAGTTGGCGACAGGCGGCGACTTGTTTTCGCTGCTCGAGCGAGAAGGGTGCTTTCCTGAGGTTGATATCAAGTGGATCATGCGACAGCTGCTGAGTGCACTTGAATATCTCCATTGCAAAGGCGTTGCCCACCGCGACATAAAGCTCGAAAACGTCATGTGTACGACTAGCCCACAAGCCAGTCACCGAATCGCGCTGGCGGATTTTGGCTGCTCCTCGGTGACAAGCCTCGGACGGATGACCTCCAATGTCGGAACGGAAACGTATCAAGCGCCGTGCGTATTCTTAATCTTGGGCTTTTGGTGATTCCTATGCTGATCATGGACAGAGAGATTTGTTCCTCAAGCCAAGCACACGGTCTCGCAGTCGATATCTGGGCAGCGGGCATTTTGGCCTTGCAGCTGGTCGCCGGTAACGAAGTGGTGGAGCTGCCGCAGAACTCGCACAACTTGCCAGATATTGCGCGTCTCGTCGAGACTGTCAACTTCTCGCGCTTTTCTGGCCCACATGGCCCTATTTCACCAGCAGGTATAGAGTTCATCCTCGACTGCCTCCATACCGATCCTAACAAGAGACCGACGGCGGGCGAAGCAAGCCAGCATAAATGGCTGGTCGGGCATAGGAAAGACCGTGTGCTGTTCAGGGAACGAGAAAGACAATGGGTCTGGAAACCGCGAGATCTGCTCATCCCGGCCTTTGTTGATCTTCGAACACAAGCTGCCAGCCCTGCTCTTTCCGACAGCCCAGAAAAAGCAGAGGCAGCATGCGAGAACGTAACCGGAAGCGCAGAGACCGAGATACCCGAGACGCAATATGACATCTCTCCTAGGACATGTTCAAAGGAAGAAACGTCAGGCCAAATGGCCCTGGCTGATGAGCGTGTGCGTGAAAGCCAGCCCCGATTGCATTGGCAATGCCACAAAAGAGCAACCACCACTGGCGTGGCTGTGGAGTCGACGCCTGGTGGACTCGGACGACACACTACAGCGCTGTGATATTACGGGATATCTCACAGGTTGGCAAGACGGTACGAATGTTTGTTGCAGATGCAGATGTACGCAATGTCATGTTTTGTTCTTTGGTCTGAAAAACACGCCATCTACTAGCGCGCCCTCTGATGAGATTGAAGCAATACAGCCAATTTCATGGGTCATAGCTTTGCGTTCTTCGCTGATGCATCGGCCGACTCCAAAAGGGCTACATCTCTGTATGGAAGGCCGAGAAACTGATATATGAAATGGAATCTTGACAAAGCCGTTAGTGTCTCACGATTGGCATTTGGCACACCGCGTCTTACCTGTCGCTTCCGAAAAAGGGCTCCTCCTTGCCGGCATCGTTGCGGACCCAGAACCAGGGCGCGCCAAAGGCGCCACGGTCGACAGCTTCCTTTGTGGCTTTGACGAGCTCGTCCTTGGCGGGCTGTTCAGTGGCCGCCTTTACAATGGCAGCGGCATCCTGTGCCGAGAAGAGCGGGCCGGCGTCGGCCGGAGCGGAGGCAGGCGGGCCGGCCACACCACAGCTGAAGCCCACGGGGGCTTCGGCCAGCACCGCCTGCAGCACCGCGGGATCGCGCAAATCGACATGAGGGGGAGTCCAGAAGCGCCAAAAGACGTAATGGATGGCGGTCACATATGTGTCGTACGGGTAGTGCTGGCGGATGTAGTGGAGAGCACGGAGGGTCTAGGAGTTAGGTCGAGGATGCAGGGAAAGAGAATACATCAATACTCACAAGAATGGTCAAGGGCTTCTCAAAGAGACCGGGCGGTGGACGAGCCTCGGGCACGCCAGCACGCGAGCAAGAGCGGACGACGTCGTGCATTCCATACTTTCTCTTGGCCGGCAGCGTAAAGGGCGGTTTGTTGCCGGTGGCCGCGTTGATGGCGCCCAGGAGAACGGGAGAAAAACTGTCGGGCGTTGTGAGTAAGAGTAGCGAGTTGGGAGAGTTGAGAGAGAGAGGAGAGAGAGGAGAGAGAGGAGAGAGAGGAGAGAGAGGAGAGAGGAGAGAAGAGGAGAAAGAAGAGAGAAGAGAAAGGGAAGAGAGGGAAAGAAATAAGAGTACAAAAAGACTTACACTACCTCGATGTTGTTGGCAGTATACAGGGGCAGATCGCGACGCAGAAAGATAAAGGCAAGATAGCTGTAAAGCGAGGCTACAACAGAAGGGCGTTGATTAGTAGATCAAGAGCAGAGATAATCGCAGCGTTCGCCACCAACGGATGCATACCAATGTCAAAGTAACAGTTGATTCGGCCTCCCATGGTGGGCAAGCAAAGTATCCTTACCAAGCAGATACAATCCAAGAAAGAAAACGCGGCTCGTATGGCGTAATGGCAGAGTTGTAAGAAAGACCCTACAGCTGCGTCATACTATGGGGTCACCACGGGATTCATGTGCTGTGGGGAAGTATGGGGTAAAGCTTGTGTGGCGGACCTCGGCTCAGCGCCTGCATAACTAGCTTGGATGTATTCTCAAGTTTTAACTAACGTGTTTAATACAAGTTAATTTCCTCGAGAGACGCTATCGTTTATAAAAGCATCCCTGGACCATTCGCTTGCAAGGGATTACGAGCCACGGCGAGAATCGGTCATGTGCTTCCTGCTCGTATTCTCAAAGACTCTCCTGTCTAAAGCCAAGACGCCTGGCCTGCTTCTCGCTCTCGGCTTGCCGTCTTGGTGACACGTCCAAGCCGCGGGAAGCGTGCCGAACCAGGCGCCCTTGGCTTTTCCGGATGCCGTCGCTCGTAGCGCAAGGCGTTGTCGGTTCTGTACATTTGGCCGGCCGTGGCCACAGTAGAGCCGTGGCCGTCTCGGTAGACCTCAGACCTTGCCTGCCAGCCGTGCGCGGCGGGTCTCTTCTTCGCGGCGCGCCTCGCTGCGGGCTAGAAACTGCTGCCGTTCCGCAAAAGACTGCTTGGACTTGCCCGCCAGCTCCAGCTCGTCCTTGATGCCTTCCTTGTCGACGTAGCCGGCCCAGTCCATGCGGCTCTTTTCGACCGTGTTGAGTTTCTTGGCGTTGTGCTGTGCGGCGGCGGCGGCGGCGGCGCGTTCCCGTGCTTCGAGCCGCAGATGCAGGCCGAGGTCTAGGTCGGCGCGGCGGCCACGACGGCCGCGGCCGCCGCCCAGACTCGCCAGCAGGCCGGGGTCCATGGCCGGCTCAAAAGCAGAGCGGAAGGCTTTGCGCGGCGGCGGGCGTTTCGGCACCTCTGGGCCGGCGTTGTCGCTCCCGTCGCCGCTGGCGTCGCCGCCGTCTTCTTGGCCCTCCCGCGACGCCAGGTACAGCTTGGCCTCGGCCGAGTCGCGGGCCACAAGCTTCTCCTCTGTGTGCACCTGGCCGGCAAAGTGGTAGGTCCGCCTGATTTTGATCATTTCGTCGTCGCCAGCGCGGCCGTCTGTCTCGGGGGCCGCTGTCTCGGGGGTCGCTGTCTCGGGGGCTGCTGTCTCGGGAGCTGATCCGGCTGCTACCGCAAAGGCGGCCGTGGCCAGGGACGCCAGCGTCTGCGTCTGTGGCGGCTCCTTGGCGTCCGATACAGAGCCCATCATCTGCGCCCACAAGGCGTCGACGTTGACGGTGACCGGCCCCTGCACAGCAGCCGTACGGCGCTCTGCTTTTCTGGGCGCGTTAGTCTCCGTTGCGTTGTCTCCTCTTCCCGAGCACTCACTCTTGCGCTCGCTGGCTGCGCGTCTTGACAAAACCGCCAGGTCCGGTTTCCTCGTCGCCATCGCCGCCGCCGCCGGCCGTCGCCGTCTTTTCTCGCCGCAGACGCTTCTGGCCCTTGCCGATGACGGCCTCGTCGCCCGAGTTCTCAAACCCAGCATCCTCGGCCTCGGCCCCCATTCCACCACTCGCGTCTGCCGCATCTTCCGGCTCGCGCTTCCGCTTGCGCGCAGTCGTCTTGCCGCCGCGGGCTCCATCCTCATCGTCCGAGTCGTCATTGTCCGAGGCCGCCGAAGAAACATGATCAGGCGCGTCGTCAGGGGCAAAGTCGGAATCCTCAGACGATACGTAGCCCTCTTCGTCCTCCACGCCAATCATTTCTGGCGGAGGCATCGTTTCGGGATAAAAGTCGAGACGGGAGGCGACGCGTCGAGGGCCGCACTTCTTTTGGGTGGTAGGAGGGAACTTTTGTGGTAGCTGCGATTAGCGATAAGCGATAGCGCAGTCTTTTTTACAGCACAAGCACGTGGAATCTTTTCCCCTACTCGTTTCTTATTCTCGTTCTTTTTAGATGCAGCCTGTAGAAGACCTTGTCAATCGCAAGTGCCACATTCTGTCCGGCTAAAAGGATACAAGAGCTGGCTCGTGGATACGTTTAAGCCGTTTTTAGCAGCCGCTGGGATCGAACGGCTCGGCACCTCACTGGTCAAGACGGACGGCTGTGCCAGTCTACACTACACTACGCGTCTGGCTACAGCAACGGAGAATATGGAGGCGTCCGGGGAGCTCTCAGGCGAGGCCTTGTGCGGATGTGGCCGGGTTCCGCTAAGAGAAGCAGACAAGACGACGAAATTTAGACCGCAAAAGCAGACGGGCCGCGGAAGAATGGTGTCGACTCGGAGGAATGCGTGCACGGCCTGGAAGGTGTCGTGAAATGCTCCCACTCTGTCAAGCAAACGTTAGCGGCAGTCCGAATGGTAAGAAAAAAGAAGGCAAAAAGGCTGGCTGCCGAGTCAGATTAGATCAAGTAATTTGGGCCGTCACTGACGGCGCTGCAAAGCGGTTAAACCTTAGCATCGGGCATCGCACCCAAGGCTCGGCTTTTCCGCTCCGAAGCGCGCAATACGTCTCTGGCAGTGATTTTGCTCTTTGCTCATCATCTTGGCTTTGTGGAAAGTCGCTTCTTTGGCATCATTGCACTCACTCTTTGCCTTGTGTCCATCGAACGGGTCGATGCAGAATCGGAGCATCTGCTTCTCGCCACCATGGCCGCCTTTCCAGGCACGGTTGGGTCGATGCCAAAGGACAGAAAAAAAGAAAAGGCAGGCAGCAATAGCCTCCTATCGATGATTTTGAAGAACGGGGCTGCTTCATGTTAAGCCCGGCCCGACCAGAGCAGGAGAGGGGCGTGTTACCACCACCGTGGCCAATCGTAACTAGCTTGTTTGCACCCCCCCTCAGCCCCTCCCTTGTTTGGAAGGCGCGTCGCGTGCATATAAACGGAGCAAATGTCCCACGAAAAAAAAGGAGCCGCTGCGCTCTGGCCTGATTAGGGGAATCCGAGTTGGAACAGAAAAAAAGGTGCCAAAAAAAGTGGGCGACGAGCTTCTTTGCAGCCATTCGACGTCTTCTTTTGTGCTCACTAACACGAGGTCACGGCCAATCAAAAGTCACCACGGGAAAAACACATGCGGTTTTTCCCTTGTTCGCCTCGCAAATCTGGCAAAATTCGCATCGTGGGCGGTATCCCATTTTGCTCGACGCCTTTTCGTAGGGCGACAACTGCTGACTCAGCGCCTTCCCCAACGGTCGGGAGGCGCCTGCCCTACCACCGGGCACAACGCAAGGTAAGACCAGTCATCCCAATTCTTCTCCATAAAGAATCGTCATTGGGGGCTGCAGCCGGCGGCTCGCTCTTTCCCTGGCGGTTCAGTGACGGGGGGTGGCACCGTGCGGTGTCGAGCCTGCGTTTTGGGCCGTCTCGCCCAAGCAAGCCGCCCTTTTGGTGCAGCCTTTTTCGATCTCTTCCCAAGTCTACAACAAATCTAGAAAAGACGTCCATCGAATAAAGCAAAAGACGGCCATCACCACCGCCATCCACAGACGAGCTTCTTCTGACAGGGTCTTGAAACTGACGCTTTTGGTAGAGGGTCTCCCACCATAGGCCCACTCTATTTTACGCCGCCGAAAGAAGACAAGCTCTGTTCTCCAACGCCTAATAGCCTTTTATCGCTCTGGGCATAACCAGCTTTTAACCAGTTCCGGGGCTCTTTAACATTTTTTTTGCGGCGCACAGAAGAAACGTTCCCCTAGTCCGCTATTGCGCCCGCTTCTGGGAGCGACTGGGCTTGGCCGCTTGCGAAAGAGAAAATAAAAGTCGAAATAAAATAAGCGCCAAAAAAGAAAGATAAAAGAAAAAAAGAAATCGAGCCATGTCGGAAGGGAGCTACGCCCCCAAATCCCCCGACCTCTCTTCTTTTTACTCGGCTTCCGCTTCGGCGCCTCTTGCACAGCCGGTGCCTGCTTACCACCACCAGCAGCAGCAGCCGGACTACGCTCAGCCGCCCGTACCTCTGCATCCCCAGCAGCAGCAGCAGCCGTTCCAGCAGCAACAGCTTCAGCAACAGCCGTTTCAGCACCAGCAGCAGCAGCACCCACCGCAGTTTCAGCACCAGCCCTTTCTTGCCCAAACCTCGCATTTGCAGCCTCCCCCTCCGGCTTACTATCAGCCCAACGCGACGGGCCCTTCTTCCCTCGGCCTCCATCCACTCCACAGCTCTTTTGGCCACGCATATCTCCCGTCGCCGCAGCCGTTTCCAAGCTACACCAGCCAGCCGGTTTTGTCGCCGGTGTTTTCCCAGCAGCCGCAGCCGCAGCCGCAGCCGCAGCAACAGTATCAACTGCAGCACCAACAGGAGCAACATTTGCATCATCTGCATCAACCACAGCAGCAGCAGCATCAACAGCAGCAGCAACAGCAGCAAACACAGCAACAACCACAGCATCAACAGTATCAACCACTGCATCAGCAATCACAGCAGCAGCAATCACAACATCAGCAACCACAACATCAGCATCAACAGCATCAATCACAGCAGCATCAATTACTACCCCAGTCACAGCAACAACCACAGCATCAATCACAGCCTCAATCACAGCAACAACCACAACAACAACCACAGCAACAACCACAACAACCCCAGCAACAACCACAACAACCCCAGCAACAACCACAACCACAACAACCACAACAACAGCCCCAATCACAGCCCCAACCCCAGCCACTCCCCGACTCATACCCCTCTCAGGACAGGCTCCAGTTCGGGCAACAACTGCCGCTACCGCCATCGCCGCAGGTCAAATCCGAGTACGCACCAGCCGGCATGCCTCCGCGCAAGGCAGCGGCCGCTGCTGCCACAGCTGCAGGCAGTGCCCCCCCCGCTGTGGCGCCGTCCCCGGTCAAAACCAAATTCCCCACGGCACGCATCAAGCGCATCATGCAGGCAGACGAGGAGGTCGGCAAGGTCTCGCAGCAGACACCCATCGCCGTGGGCAAGGCGCTCGAGCTCTTCATGGTGGCCCTGGTGTCCAAGAGTGCAGAGGTGGCGCGAACTAAGAACTCTAAGCGGGTGACGGCGCAGATGCTGAAGCAGGTGGTCGAGTCGGACGAGCAGTGGGATTTTCTGCGCGACATTGTCAAAAAGGTGGACTCGGATGAGAAGCGGCAGGGCGCCGGCAACCGCAGCAGCACCGGCGCCGCGGCTGACGGGCCCAGTAAAGGCGTTAAGACCAAGGCCGAGAGCGATTCGGAGGATGAGCAGCCAAAGAAACGGGGGCGTCCAGGGCGCAAGAAGAAGGTCTAGAGCGCGGACAGGCGGTTGGGGAGGGACAGGCGGTAGGCGGACAAGCGTTTTTGACTGTATTTATTCTGTTCTTTTTTATCTGTATTTTTGCTCGTTGGTATGGTTGTTTTACTGTATGCTTCGGTACTGTATGCTTCGGTCAAGCCGACCAGAGGCGGCGGAAGCAGGTTTTTCAATGGATTTGCCGCAGTTGCTGCTCGACGTATCCACGGGCCGGTCTTACTGCTTGTCGCGGCTACAACGGTTATTTCTGGCGCTCAATGTATTTTTCGCCCGTCAAGCATACTTTCTTGTCGCGGCTGCAAGGCTATTTCTGGCGCCCAATGTATTCTTTACCCGTCAAGCATACTTGTCTGCTCTGCCGTATTTCGCGGCAGACACGTGCCGGCGTTGATATTCGCCCTGGAAGTACTAGTCTTTCTCGATTGCAAGAGTGCATATCCAATGGGGATGCCAGCATCTTATATCATACATTATATACAGAGATTCCATCATCGTCTGCTGCTTCGATAAAGGCAAAGGTGAAAACAGCACAAAACGGAGGAGCTTGCTGCCAAAACGGAGCAGCTTCGTCGTATGGCCAAGCGGTACAAGGCCCCACTCTTCGTAACGTAAGGCTAGGGTCTGTGAGACGCAGCTAGTGGGGACGGGGACAAGGGCCACGCTTCCACTCTCCTGTCAACACATTTCACCGTTTCCACTAACAGCTTTGTGTCCGGCTCTATTTCTTCTTTTTTTACTTTTTTCTTCTGGTTCCTTCTTGTTTCTTGTCTTTTCATCTTGGCCTCTCCAGGAAGCTCTCGCTCTTCCTGCTCTGTTCGCGAATCGGCTCATCTCCTTGCGACCGTTTCGTCCTGTCCGTTATATCCGCGTCTTCCGTAACGGACAGGCTCCTTATGTAATACGGGCTTACCACTCGCGATCTCTGTCCTCTGCCCATTCAACCTCGACCAACACATTGCCACCATCCTCCCCTTTCCCGTCGCGGCCCCAAGCGTTTTCTTATGCCCCGACTGCTCTGCTGGATTCTATTCTAGCCTCTGCTGTCTTGATCCGGTCGTTCTTTGGGCCTCCCACCGCCTGCTTGCCCCTTTTTTTGCGTCAAAAGCCGGCTCCGAGACGAATCGTCCAGCTTCCATTTCACCGCCGACTACGCTTCTTCTCGACCTCTTCTCCACCGTGTCTACATTTGCACCCATACCAACATCTCCGCCTCTCTCCCGTGCCGCCCGTCCTCCGCAGATGTCTCGGCCTTGGCACCCCGCCTTCCTTTGCCGTTCCATCTCGATTTACGTCTCAATAATCTGATTTTTTTCGTCTCCTTTATCCGTTCTGTTCCCTGCCTTTGCGCTAGGATCTGGTCCTGTTCTCGCCACTGCTGCTGCTTCTTTATTCGGCAGCTTTTGTAGGACCCCAAATGTCGTGGGACTTGCTGCAGAGATTCTTTGAGAGCGACGTCTTCAACTCCAATCCCTTCCTCTCTGTTTCTTACCTCTCGTGAGTTCTGTTCCTCGTCGACGCCATCGCTTGGCGTTTCCTCTCCCGCTGCCGCTGACCGGAGCCGCTGTCGCTTGCCTGTCCCACAGCCGCTATGCCGACCATGTGGGCATCCACTATGTGCTCTGCAACAAGTTGCGGCAGTTCCCATACGAGGACATTGAGTTCTTTCTGCCGCAGCTCTGCCACCTTATAGTCAGCATCAACAACGAGTCAATGGCTCTAGAGGAGTTTCTCCTCGACCTGTGCGAGGAGTCAGTCACGGCGGCACTACTGGTCAGTACTAGGGGGCTTTTGTTATTTTTTTCCCAGACTAACGACCAGACCTTTTGGCTCTTTCAAACCTACTTGCACGACCTGTCGTCGAATCCGCAGACGGACGCCTTCCAGACGTGTCGCCGGGTCTATAACAAAGTGCAGCTCATCGTCTTTGGTCTGCCCGATGCCGCCCGGCGCGACAAGATCACAGAGAACGTCCTCCCGGTCACGGTGCTGGCCAGTTTCGTTCTCGCCAGTATTGGCCTGCCGCTGCTGCCGCGGTGGGCTGGACCGCTGGCTATTGGCCAGGCCCGCAAGCCGTCGCCGCCAGAGCCGGTCAGCTCGACCGGGGCAGCCGGATCGACTTCCGACTCTGAACAGCAAGACGTCCCTGCGCGCGGCAGCGGCAAACCGGCTCGAGCCCACACGGTGACGGCCACGTCGACCAAGTCAAGGCGTGGCAAGGACGCCAATGGAGCTGGCGGCGGCATCAGCATCATCACGGGTGGCATGGGGCCGGGCCCCAGACCCGGCGGACTCGGCTCCGGGAACAGTTCTGGGACCTGGCCCTACATGAGCGCGTCCTCCTTGTCGGAAGTGGCGGTGGGGGCAGCGGCAGCATCTCCGCGATCGCCCCGGCCGGCCAAGCAGAAGCAGCGCGTGGTTTCCACGCCGCGTCCCGGCTCGTCGAGCTCCATGACTGGCCACGGCCACGGCCACGGTCACGCCCACCACGACCATGGCATCAGCCGTCTCAGTATGCCACCGCAGGCCCACAGCCAGCTCGAGTCGATCTCGGCCGAGGCCCGGCTGAGTTCGGCGTCGCTGCCGCTGCCGGAATCACGACCACTGCGCATGGCTTCGCGGCCGCCGACGCCCGTGTCTGCCGGTCTGCAGCCATTGGGCGAAGCAGCCACAGCAGAGAGCTCTGCCCTGGCGCGGCGGCACTCAGACTATGTCAAGCCTCAGCCGCTGACGCTGGCCGACATGACGGCCGAGCAGAAGACGCGGCTGCTGCGCCAAAACTATTTCCGGTGCGAGACGCAGTTTCTGCGCGCCCTCGAAGACATTTCCAACCGTCTGGTCAGCGTGCCCAAACCGGCGCGGCTCAGTGCACTGCGGGCCGAGCTGGCGCTGATCGGCCAGGACCTGCCGGCCGAGGTCGACATCCCCGTCATCTGCCCGCCCGCCCTGGTCAACGGCATGCCGAGCCGCAGCCGCCACCACCGTATCGTGCGGCTCAACCCGGCCGAGGCCACCGTGCTCAACAGCGCCGAAAAGGTGCCGTACCTGCTCATGGTCGAGATTCTGCGCGAGGATTTTTCCTTTGACCCGGACTCGAGCGACAATCAACGCCTGCTGGCCAACCTGATTGCCGAGCAGGGGACGCGCAAGCGCATCTTTGACCTGTCAGACGCCGTGCGGGATCTGCCGTCCTCGCACTCGACTGCGAGCACGCGCGCGGCCGATGCGGCGGCGGCGGCGGCAGCAGCAGCGGCGGCCGCTCTGGAGGCTACGGTCGACAGTGTGTTTGAGCCCACCTCGGGCGACCTGGGGAGCTCACTCCTGCTAAAGTCGTATGATCAGCAGCAGCAGCAGCAGCAGCAGCAGCCACTCCGGAGTGTGAGCAGCAGCAGCGCCATCGAGGGACCCTCGACTTCGGCCATTGTGGATAGCACGCCACCCCGGAGCTCGGCCGCATCGACGTCGCGATCCAGCAGTCCCGGGCCGATGCTGCGCAAGATGACGATTCCGCTGACGCGCGGCGGCCAGCACGCCATGGACCAGCCCGACTTCTCGGCGCTGGCAACGCACATGCGCACGGCGTCGCAGATGCTGGCGCAGCTCGAGGCCACGAGCGGGAAGCGGCCGAAGCAGGAGGTGGCGGCGATCCGGTCCAAGATCATTGCCAGCATGCAGAGCCTCGAGGAGCAGAGCTTTGACCTGGACGACCAGGGGCCGACCTTTGACACGATCATGGCCAAGGCCAATGTGGCCGATGCCGTTGCGGCGGCTGCCAGCGTGGGGGCGGCGGCGGCGGGCGGCAGGACGTTGGCAGCGGCAGCGTCCGGGTCCGAGGAAGCGGCCACGGCCGCGCTGGACTCGGCTTCGTCTTTGGCCGACAACGACTCGGTCGAGCACGTGGCGGCGGCGGCGGCGGCAGCGGCGACGACGACGACGGGGGCAGCAGACGGGGCGACGCCGGCGGTGAACCCGAACGCGGGCATTGCGCGCATGGAGAACGATTTCAAGACGGGCGGCCTGCAGCGCAAGGGCGACCGCGACGACCCGAGCGCGGCGGTGTTTGGCGAGGCGTGGGAGCTGAAGCGGGAGCGGATCCGGCGGTCATCGCCGTACGGTTGGATGAAGAACTGGGACCTGGTGAGCGTGATTGTCAAGACGGGGGCGGACCTGCGGCAAGAGGCCTTTGCGTGCCAGCTGATTGCCGTGTGCGACAAGATTTGGACAGACGCGGGCGTGGGCGTGTGGGTGAAGCAGATGCGCATCCTGGTGACGGGCGAGTCGTCGGGCCTGATTGAGACCATTACCAATGGCGTGTCGCTGCACTCGATCAAGCGCAGTCTGACGCTGGCGGCCGTGGAGGCAGGCCAGAACCCGCGGCGGCGCATTGCCACGCTCAAGGACTACTTTGTCAAGGCCTTTGGCACGGCGGCCGAAGGCGAGGCCTACCGCGCCGGCGTCGACGCCTTTAAGCGCTCGCTGGCCGCCTACAGCGTCATCTCGTACGTGCTGCAGCTCAAGGACCGGCACAATGGCAACGTGCTGCTCGACAATGAGGGCCACATTGTCCACATTGACTTTGGCTTTATGCTGTCCAACTCGCCCGGGTCGTTTGCCTTTGAGGCCGCGCCGTTCAAGCTGACGTACGAGTACGTCGAGGTGCTGGGCGGCCTGGGCTCGCCCGAGTACGACGACTACAAGCGGCTGTGCAAGCAGGCGTTTCAGGGTGAGTGCTCCTTCACCTTACCTTACCTTACCTCACCTTACGCCTCCCTACACCCTCAGCTCTCTGCTAACCTCCAGCCCTCCGCAAATCTGCCGACAGCGTCATCGACCTGGTCCGCATGATGGGCCGCGACTCCAATATGCCGTGCTTTGCGGCCGGCGTGGCCCAGACGACGGCCAACCTGCGTCAGCGGTTCCAGCTGCATCTCAGCGCCGAGGATGCCGAGCAGTTTGTCGAGACCGAGGTGATTGGCAAGTCGCTGGGCAGCTACTACACACGGCTGTGAGTTTTTTTTCTTTTTTCTTTTTTCTTTTTCTCATTCTTCCTCTTCCCCGTGCTTCCCGTCACTGACTCTCCAGGTACGACACGTTCCAATACAGAACGCAGGGCATCTACTGAGCTCTACACAAGAGGTGGCCATGTACAGCATCGGGATGGCGTTGATTGTTTCATTCATCTTTCTAGTTGCTGGACTGGACAAGACCTTTTATAACAAGACGGGATGGGTTTGCAGCATCCAGGAGAAAACCGGACTGGAAGGAGGGCGGGACGGAAGAGAGGACAAGAGGTTGAGAGGGCGAGGCATTAGAAATTCAGTTTATATTCTCTTTTGGCTTGAATATTGTCTCGTTCAGTTTTGTATACCTTTTTGTTTTTTCTTTCCTTCTTTCCTTCTTTCCTTCTTTCCTCTCTTTCTGTCTTCGTCTTTTTATTTCTTCCGTATTGAATGGACAAGACGAGATGAGTGCTTGAAACAAAAGGACAAGGTAGTTGTATATACGCTTTTGCATGATGCTGTACTGTGCGGTCCAAGCTAAATGAGAACTGTGAGACTATCAGACGCTTTTGGTGGCCAAGCTGAATGAGAATTGTGGTATTATCAGACAATATGCCTTTATAGAGAGCCATTCATTGACAAAAACTCTCCACTTGGAATAAGAGCGAGTAAAAGTAATTAAACCTGAGAGCAGAAATTCTTTATAAACAACCTTTACTTCTCAGGATACACTTGGTTACGCTGATATTCAACCTGTTTACTTGTAGGAAATCCTCCGAGATGCACTGAATTACGTTAATATTTGACCTTTTTTCACTTGTCAAAAATTCTTTAAAATACACTTAAATTACATTGGTATCCAACCTGTTTTCACTTAATAAATCCCCCAAAATACACTAAATTACGCTGATATTCAACCTGTTTCACTTGTAGAAATCTCCTGAAAATGATTCTTGATATCCCTTTTGTACAATGGCTCTTCTAATCTTACAGGGAACCATGTCTGCACACATGCTCTTGCCTAGACATTGTCCCTCTCCTAGGCAGGGATGCGTCCGAGCTGATTGGGCCTTTCCTACTTGTAATGCCATTCATTCCCATTCCCATCCGCCGGGTTCCGCCCTCCTTGGCCTCTGGTCGTCTGCTGGATGGTCAAGGTGTAGAATAAATAGGGTTTCCCCCCGCGCCAACATTTGAAAAGGCTGCACCAAAAACAAGCAAAAAATCAAAAAAAAGTCAACGTCGCCCTCCGAGACCCCTCATGCCGAGACGCTCATGCCGAGATGCCCAGCCGCTCCAGCCGCTCCTTCATGGCCTCCACCATGGCCGTCTCCCGCTCCAGCAGCTGCGCCACCTGCGCCATCTTGGCCTTGCGCACGTCGGCCGGCACGCGCACCAGCGACGGCGTGGACGACGCCACGGACCGCGCCGGCGTCATGGACCGCGCCGACAGCGCCGGAGACGCCGTCGCCGACCGGGACGGGCCTGCCAGAGACGGCTCGGCGTCGAGGACGGCCGCCGGCTTGGTCACCGCGGCCGCCGTCGCCGCCACTGTGCTCGCCTGCTTCGACAGGTCCGCCCACAGGCTGTGCACCTGCTGCACCCGGCGCGCCAGGCCGGCCTCGCCCGTCTCGTCCAGCCCCTGGGCCAGCACCTGCACTTCCTGCGCCCACGCACGCTCCTTGTCGCTCAGCGGGCGCGCCGATACCCGGTGAAAGGTGCGGCGCACGCGCTCCAGACGCTCGGCCAGCTCCCGCGAGCGGTTTTGTGCACGCTGCAGCCGCTGGCGCAGGCGCTCGTCGTCCGTCTGGCCGCGGCCCGCCTCCACCTCGACGTCGGTGCCGGCCATCATGTCAATGCGCCGCTTCAGCTGGCGCACCGAGTCGATTTGCTCCTGCAGCTCCACCGGCAGGTCCTCCAGCTTGGAAAAGAGCTGGGCCACGGCCTGGATCAGGCGGCCGCTCTCGCGCCCGACAATCTTGTGCGTATTGGTAAAAATGCCGAGCGTCGCCGGCGACAGCCTCACCTCTTGGTGCTGAAGCACCTGGTACCGGCTCGAGAAGAGCATCTTCTTGGCATGACCCAGCTCGGATCCCACCACCAGCAGCTCCGGCGGCACCTCAAAGGCCGGCCGGGCTTTCCAAAAGTCCAGCGCCAGTACCGCCTTCGCCTCGGCCTCCTCCTGGGCCGTCTTCTTCGGCGGGGGGGGCACGCGGGCCGCCGGCATCCCCCGCACAGACGCAGCAGAAGCCGCGTGCAGGCTCAAGAGCGACGGCGTCGGCACGCAGTCGTCCTCGCCGTCACCGTCGCCGTCGCTGCTGTCGCCGCTCGGCTTTTCGAAACACACGGCTACCGGGGAGTAGGCCGTGGCGGACAGCAAAAAGTAGCCCAGGTCTGGGTCGTGCAGCACCTCGGCCACGGCCAGCGCCTCGTCGCGTGAGTGCGTGTACACGCGCTGGCGCTGCGTGTTTTCGCCGCTGACAATCTGGCGCAGCCGGAAGTCGGCGCCCGTCTCGGAGCTCTCCTGAAGCTCCTGCTCGAGCCGCAGCACCCAGGGCGCCAGCGAAATGTACGTGATGCCGCCCGGGTGGGTGATGAAAAAGGCGTAGCGCGAGGCCACGTCGGCGCTGAAGGAGCACCAGCCGTCGGGCCGCTTCTCAGCGTCCCGCACCACGTCCACCACCTGGAAGGCCGGCAGGGGTCGCGCTGTTGCCTGGTGCAGGTCGGGCGTCGAGGCCAGGCGGCTGCCGCCCAGACTGGACTTGTGGGCATGGTGCCCACGCCGGGTCGGCGGCGGTGGCAGCCACTGGGCCTCGACGCCGACCAGGTCCAGACACACACGCAGTCGGCCCTCGGTCGAGAGCACGCAAATCACCGGCAGCGACAGGCCCTCCGTGTCCGTCTCCTCCAGCAGCTCCTGGCACTCCGGGTCGTCCTCGTCCTCGCAACCCAGCAAAAATGAGTCGTCCACCTTCTCGCCCAGCACGAAAATGTCGCACAGTGTCTCGTCCGCTTCGTCGTCCATGTCGAGCTCAAATGGGCCCTGCAGTCGCGGCACCGCACTCGGAAGGGCCGGCCGCACAAAAACCTCGACCGGGCCTTGGCCGGCGTCGGGCACCAATGTCGCCGCCTCCACGAGCGTCGGCTCCTGTCGGTCCAGCTGCGACATCCAGTCCAGCTGCTGCTGTGCCAGCTGCACCGCCCGTGGCGCTGCGTCCGCGTCGTCCTCCAGCGCGGCCACATTGGCCACAATGGCCACCGACAGCGACGGCACCAGCGTCGGCGGCGGCGCAAAGCGCTGCGGCAGCAACGGACACAGCGCGTAGACGTCGCCGCTCAGCATGAGTACCCATAGCGTCATGGACGACCAGCCACCCGAAGCGCGCGACCCAAAACAGGCTGCGGCCACCTCCATGTCAAAGGCGTCGGGCGAGTAGCCGGCGTTGGTGTTGGTGGAGGCGCCAAAGTCCTGGTCGAGCGATGTGCCGTCGGCCAGTTTCTTGAGATCAATGGCGAGCGTCGGCGCGTCAAACGACCAGCGGTCCAGCGGCGAAATCTCCCAGAGTCGCACGACGGCGTCTCGCGTGACCGTGACCAGGGCCGCGCCGTTGACGCCCAGCGGATGCCAGACTGCCGACACCACGGGGGGGCGGGTCGTGACGTGGGTGGTCGGGCCCAGCGTGAAGAAGCGCGTCTTGAGCGGCGCCTCGGTGTCGGGGCCGGTGGCCGTCAGGTGTGTCGAGTCGGGCAAGACGCAAATGTGTACCGTGTGAGCCGTCAGGATGGCCATGTAGTCGGCTTGTGGCGAGACGATGAGCTGGCGGATCTCGTCGGCCACGGGGGGTTTGAGAATCTGGCGTGTTAGGAGAAGAATGGACATGAATCAATGTCAAATGCCACGTACTCGGCACGCCGGCCTCCGCGAGGTGGAGGCGCCCTTGGAGATGCTGCAAACTCCCTCCTGTGTGGCCTCCCATGCGCTCTTCATAGTCTCCAAATCAGCCCAGCGAATCTCCCGGCCGCTGGCCACAAACACTTCGGTTCCGCGCCGGGCGACTGTCTTCCGGGGTCCTGGCGCTGGCCCTGGCGGCTTCGAGCTGCGGCCAGCATAGAGAGAGGATCGCGGGCTGGCTGTCGAGGCAAAAGACGAGGCGCCGGGCTTGGCCGAGGCCGCTGGTGCAAACAGGCTCTGGCCGTCGGGGAATTTGGCCGACAGCCACGAGGGCGTGAAAGCGCGCACCGTGGGCATGGCGGCGGCTGGAACTGGAATAGGAGGGGCACGCAGGCAACGAAGGAGAGAGGCAGCAAGCGGACGACGAGGAGAGAAGCAGACAAGAGGACGACGAGGAGAAAGCAGGCAAGTGGACGACGAGAGAAGCAGACAAGTGGACGAGGAGAGAGCAAAAGGAGAATAGCGAATGTCGTGCGACGCCGGAAGCAATAGCGATCAAGTCAGCTGGCAATCAAAGCTCGAATGCTGCCGTCCCGGTCCGTATCGTCAGCGTCAGAGGCGGAATAGGCTATCATGAGGAAGAGGTGAAGCAAAAAAGGCGGCACTGTCTCTCGTTTGCATCCGTTATTTTTTTCGCTCAAAGGAGAAGTCGCGTCGGCCCAGCAAAGAGCGCGGCGTGACTAAGGGTGGCCCAAGCTCCCTTCACCAGCCACAGTCGGTTGGCACTGGTGAAATCCGGTGGAAAAAAAGACCAGCACGTCCAAGCAGGACGACAACAGCATCGCTGCCAGCCCAACAGGATGATGCAACAGGAACTGCGAAGCACGGTCGATCACCTCGACCGGCCGAGTGCTTACTTTAATAGCAAGGTGAGAAACTGCTTTTGCTGGCATGTCTGGACGCGCGCAGAAGCTCACTTTTTTTCTAGAAACGCCGGAGAGACTTTCATCGCGATGGCGAGGAAGTCGAGTCCAGATACGAGCCCGTCGATGACCCGCTGAAGAATGCAACAACTCTCTACGTGGGGAATCTGTAAGTAGGGGAGAGGGAGAGATGAAGAGGGGAGAGAGGGGGAGAGGGGGGGAGAGAGAGAAAGAGAGAGAAAGAGAGAGAAAGAGAGAGAAAGAGAGAGAAAGAGAGAGAAAGAGAGAGAAAGAGAGAGAAAGAGAGAGAAAGAGAGAGAAAGAGAGAGAAAGAGAGAAAGAGAATGAGTGAGAAAGAATGAGAGAAAGAGAACGAGAGAACGATGGAATGAGAGAATGAGAGAATGAGAATGAGAGAACGATGAAAGGAGAGAACGAGAGAAAGAAACGAAAAAGAAAGAAACAGAGAAATTGTCGCTCACATTGCAGCTCCTTCTACACGACCGAAGAACAGGTCTACGAGCTCTTCTCCAAGTGCGGCGAGATCAAGCGCCTCATCATGGGCCTCGACCGCTTCAACAAGACCCCCTGCGGCTTCTGCTTCGTCGAGTACTACACCCACCAGGACGCCCTCGACTGCATGAAGTACATTGGCGGCACCAAACTGGACGAGCGCATCATCCGCACCGACCTGGACCCGGGCTTTGAAGAGGGCCGCCAGTATGGCCGCGGCAAGTCGGGCGGCCAGGTGCGCGACGAGTACCGCGACGACTACGACGAGGGCCGCGGCGGACTGGGACGCGCCCTGCAGGCCGAACGGGAGCGCGAGCGTGAGCTGGAGCTGGCCCGCCGCCAGCAGCGCGAGCACCACGACCGCGAGCGGGAAAAAGACCGCGAGCGCGCCGGCCGCGACCGGGACCGCGACATCCGCGACCGCAACCGAGACCGCGACCGTGACGACTGGGAGCGCGACCACTCTGCTGCCGTTGGCCTGGACGAGGACAGCATGGTTGGTTAACGTGGTGCGTTGAGGATGTGGAAGGGGATAGCAGCGGATCAGAAGCTATTTTTTCAAAGGGCTTTGCGGACTGGCGTTTACAAGGGGACGGATGGATTTCACATTGGCTGTTCGCACGTGCTCTTGCATTTGTCCTTTTGCTTGTATTTTTTTGCCTATTTTTGCTTATCTTGTTTTTCTATTTGGAAAAAAGACCTCGACTGTCCGTCTTATGTACAAATGCATTCCATCGCCCCTGCGTATCATACAATCAGCTGGACCGCAACGGCAGCGCCAAACGGCCGCCACTGGTCTCCAGGCGGCTTGATCATGGCCGTCACTACAAGCGGGTTGGTATGGCCGTCACAATTAATCATGGCCTCGCCGTCACTACACTTGATCATGGCCTCGTAGTATCCTGCGGTAATCAGGCCGTTTAGTATCCAGGCGGGTTGATCCGCTGGGACACACGCGTCCACTTGGGCAATTCTGACGGGTCAGCTCGTCCAACAGACAAGAGGAACGACAAAAACACTCACTGTGAATGCCCTTGCGGTATCGCTTGGCTTTGCGGTCGAAAAGCGTGTACTTGTCGCGCGGCAGCATCTCCTTCTCCGTAGGCATCTCTTCCTTCCACCGCTCCAGCGCGCGCATGGTGACACCCTGCTTGGCCAGCGCCGTGTCCAGCGTCTGCACCACCGAGTCGACAGCCCGGAGCCGCTGGCGCTGCCGGTATTTTTGGAAGCGGGACAGTCTCCACGGGTTTTTCCTGTTGCTTGGTTAGCTAGAGGAAGCAGACAAGCCAGCCTCCCCGGCAGCAAAGCATCCCATCCCCGTACCATAGGAGACCTCCGCTCAGCGGGCTTGTCATGCGAAAGGGACCGAGACCAAACATGTTGACGGTGTTGCGAGGGAGATGATGGTGAGAGGTCGGTGGTAAAGGCTGAGAATTTCTCGATGCTTTCTCGAGCCGCACATGTCTCAAAGTGGGGCCTCTCCCATTATGTCATCCATCTACAGCAGACAGCCGTAGGAGAAACAGTAAAACTAAAAGGAAAAGGAGAAAGAAAAGAGGAAAAGGGGAAATAAGAAAAAGACAAAAAAGCTGAATAAAACCGTCTAAAGGAGTATTTAGCTGTTGTTCTGCCTGCAAGCTTGAATATGATACCTTCTTCACTGCAAGTAAGGTTTATCACGTGATCGGGATTCCAGGACAGGCTTGTCCGCCATAGCTGAGTCCAGATGGTCTGCCTACCGGCCATAGCTGCAACGGCGCATAGCGAACACGGCGAGCGGAAAGGACGCGAAGCAGCTGGCACGAGTTTACGACATACAACGGAAAAACACGACGCACGAGTCTTGCTGCCGGTCAGCCCAGGTTCCGTCAAAAGACAGTCTACTTTGGAGCAGCCCTGCGCGAGGGTAATCAAAAGAATCTCGCCGTCGTCTCCTTGCCTCCTCTCACCTCTCGCCTTGTCGTCTCCTCGACATTCCTCTCACCTCTCGCCTCCCCTCGCCTCCCCTCGCCTCTCCTCCTTCGTCATGTCGTACTACTTTGTCATTGTGGGCACCAAGGACAACCCCCTCTTCGAGTACGAATTCGGCACGTCCAAGCAGGGCGGCGATGGCCAGGCTCGCTTTGCCGAGCAGGCCCGCCACCTCAACCAGTTTGTCGTGCATGGCAGCCTAGACGTGGTGGAAGAGGTGCAGTGGGCGCAGGGCCAAATGTGCGTTTTCTCCTTGTCTTTTTTTCTTCTCTCCTCCATTTCCTCTTCTCCTTTCCCTCTCCTTTCCCTCTCCTTCCCCTCCCTCTCCTCTTCGCTAACCTCCAGGTACCTCAAATGCGTCGACCGCTTCTTCCAAAACTACGTCTCCTGCTTCGTCACCGGCGCCAACAACAAGTTCCTCCTCCTGCACCAGCCAACGGCCGCCGCCAACGCCTACACGCCCGGGCTCAACGGCTCCGGCACAGCGGCACCGCTCTCGGCCGCCGCCACGTCTTCGCGCGCGTCCACGTCCATCGGCGCCAACCCCACCAGCGCCGCCACCGAAGAGGCCATTAAGAACTTTTTCACCGAGGTCTACGAGAACTGGGTCAAGGCCACCATGAACCCCTTTTACCGAGCCAACATGGAGGTCACCAGCCCGGTCTTCCGGGCACGGGTGGCCGCAGCAGGGCGCAAGTATTTATAGGCTAGCAACACCTTGCAATATAAACGGTCAAGGCGTTTCAAAACACGAGAAGCCAAGCATTCCATAAGCTGTCATAGTTGCTATTCATGGCGCAGGCGATGCGTCGACTACCTGTCTACGCATCGACGATATAAAACTAATACCAAAACGCCCTTCCCAAACGCCTGCAAAACTGTAAAAAACCATTGATCTGCCCGTTCCGATAAGCCCGTGATATCCTTGGCAGTGAGGCATCCCGCTCCTCCACGCCGCTCCCTTCGTGCGTTGGCGTGCACCACTCTAACCACCGAAACCGTACAGGGTGCGGCCCTGGCGCTTGAGGGCGTAGACAACGTCGAGCGACGTGACCGTCTTGCGCTTGGCGTGCTCCGTGTAGGTGACGGCATCCCGGATGACACCCTCCAAAAAGGACTTGAGAACACCGCGTGTCTCCTCGTAGATCACTGGACTGGTTAGTGCATGGACTCTGTGCAAGCGCAGTCAGGACAACATACTGGCAGAAATACGCTTGACACCGCCACGGCGAGCCAGACGGCGAATGGCGGGCTTGGTGATGCCCTGAATGTTGTCACGGAGAATCTTGCGGTGACGCTTGGCGCCGCCCTTGCCGAGACCCTTGCCGCCCTTGCCGCCTGTCAGGTTAGCCTTTGTATGAGTGAGGCGAGAAAGTGGTAATGGATGAGTAAACGCGAGAAGGCTGGCGTTGAGCGCAGCTTTCACATGAGCGAAAACATTAATACTTACGTCCAGTCATGATGATAGTATGGGTTGATGATAAAGTGAAGTTGTGTTGTTAATGGGACGCGTTGCGCGATGCTTTGGATGATGAAAGGCGGTGGCGTGGATAATGGGAAGAAGAAGAGAAAGAACAGGGAGAAAAGCGGGCGAAGGAACAACTAATAAGGGAACGGGAACAAAAGGACTAAAAGCCAACAAACACGGTCAGCACGCGCAAGGGCCTGGGAAATAATACTGGGCAAAAAGGAAAAGGAGGGGCGGCGCGATTAAACAGCCAACAAAATACGTGCAAATTGGGCGGTTTATTTTACGCCGTAGACTGCTCTGAATGGGAAAATAGCACGGCGTGCCTTGCATAGTCCGTGCCCGCAAAGCCCGGCCAGCCGAGACTGGCGAAACTGGCTGATTTCCGTGCTGATTTGGCAGAATCGGCGCTAGCCCAATTACGGCGGTGTCCTTTATTTGCGGCCGTCTTTTTTCTGATTCGTCGGCGCTGTGGACAAAACAGCGCTAACCATTACCTGCAATCAACGGTCAGGCTGATCTGCTTTACACTACGCTAGCTATGCACGTGATGGCATCACTCCCGTTATGGCACGGTCCGGCCAAGACTGGCTGGGACGGTAAACACTTTTGATTCCTGCCATCTACCACTCCTCTCAATACACATAGCGGAACAGGGGCGATTGATCTCCCATATCCTCCAGTTCCGCTTGTTGGTGTTAGCGCCGTGATACCGTCTGTGGGGGCGGCGGACCTACCTTGCGAGTACTTGCGCAGAGCCTCGTCTTCGCCGATCTCGTCGCGCTTCTTGTTGATGCGGCCGACGGTGACGCGAATGGCCAGCGCAGACAGAATGGCGGCCACCATGACGCCCAGGCACAGGCCGTAGCCCAGGTAGTAGTGAGGCGCCTGGCGGGCGAGAAAGATGTTGCAGCCGACGGCGCTGCCGAGGTTGCCGACGGTCAGCATCATGGCCATGCCAATGGCGCGCTTCCACGTGGGCGCCAGGTTGTTGCCGAGCCAGGCGATGCAGCCGACGACGGCAGCGTAGAGGCCGGACGGCACGAAAAAGAGGAAAAAGTAGGTCAGGCCGGGCAGACGCGGGTGCGGGATGGAGATGAGGCCGACGAAGCCGACGACGGTGATGGCCAACGGAATGGCAATAAAAAGCCAGCGCTGCTGGCGGCGGTCGGCCATCCAGGCGAAGAAGACGGTGGAGATGGCGCTCACGACATAGACCGGCACCGTCATGAGCTGGGCTTGCGCCGAGGTGTAGCCGAGCTGCGTGATAATGGTCGGCGCCGTGTAGCTGAAGCCGTAGATGCAAATGCAATTGGCAATGTAAATGACGCTGCCCAGGTAAACCTTCCAGTCGAGCAGCGCGCTCCATAGGTAGCGCCACTGGAAGGCGCCGGCCGTGCCCACGCGGCCGGCCGCCGTGCCCGTGTCCTGCTCGAGGCGCCGGCTAATGATTTGCTTCTCGGCCGGCGTCAGCCAGCGCACAGAATCGACGCTGTCGGGCAGCATCAGCGGGATGGTGACGCCAATCATGACGGTCAGGATGCCCTCGAGGATAAAGATCCAGCGCCAGCCGCCGAGACCGGCAATGCCGTCCATGTGCTGGATGGCAAACGCGAGCAGGCCCGAAAAGGCGCCGGCCAGCGAGGCGGCCGAGAAGAAGACGGCCACGCGGGTCTGCACCTCGAAGCGGCAGTACCACGTCGTCAGCAGGTACGTCGACGCCGGGAAGAAGCCGGTCTCGGCCAGGCCCATGAGCACGCGGGTGACTACCAGTTCATGGTAGTTGTGCACGATGCCTTGGAGAGTGAGGACCTGGGGGTTAGAGAGAGGAGAGAGGAGAGAAAGGAGAGAGAGAAGAAGGAGAAAAGAGGAGAGAAAAGGAGACAAGAAAAAAAGAGAAAGACGTGCAAAGCCGTAAAGACAAAACTCACCACTCCCCAGGTCACCACCAGAATCGTCATCCACCACGACGGCCGCATCAGCTTGAGGACAATGTTGCTGGGTACCTCAAACAGGGCATAGGTGAAGAAGAAGACGGTCAAGGACATGTTGTACTGCGCACCCGAGAGGTGTAGGTCCTTGGCCATGCCGGCCACCTTTGCGTTGCCAATGTTGGACCGGTCCATAAACGACAGCACATACAGCAGCGTCAGCGGAGGCAGCAGACGCATGTCCACCTTTCGCATGATACGTTTGGTTTGCGCATTGTAGCTGGGCGTGTTCGTCTCGTCCAGACCGGCAGTCTCCAGCACGGAAACGTCTGCCTTTGGGAGCTCGGGCGACTCGGGTTGGCCCATGTTGGGATATGTGAGAGGTGCTCGCGTTGAAGATTACGGCATATATGTATATATGTTTCACACAATATTCACATATACAGGTCCAATCATCAATGAAGCTCAGCCCAAGCCTCTACGGGAGTCGCTTTGTATTTGTAGCCAGAGGCACCTCCCGTCCCGCGTGGGGACAGAGGAGAGTCCCCACCGCCTCCCCCGCTTTCGGCTACCCCAGAGTACCCCAGCTTCCTGGCCTACTAGCCTGCTGTTAGCGCAACGACCTGGCTGGCCAGCTTATGGCGCCTTCTTGGGCGCGAAAAACAAAAAAACCATCCCAGCATTAACGCTGCCGCTGTCACATTGTCCCGGAGGTGCCACAACTCGGTATCCCTCTAGCGCTGTTACCCCAACGCCCAACGAAAGGCATAGCGTGCCAAGTCCCCTGGAAGAGATTTCTGTCTCTTTCAGGCCCGGAAGGCTTCCCCGGGACAGCGGTCCGCGCAAAAAAGAATTTTAACCGCGGCTGTTGCTTCTCCGCACCGTGCGGGGCGTTTCTGTCAGAAGAGACCGATGTGGGGAGCGATGAGGAGATGTGCCATCCAACCAGCGTCGAGAAGCATTCTATTCGGTCCGCACTGCAGTTGCTGCTGAATCTCTGCAGCTCGCTCCCTGATACTTTTGCGACCGCTCCTGAACGACTGCTTCTCTGCCTGCTTCCCTGCCTGCTTCTCTGCCTGCTTCCCTGCCTGCTTCTCTGCCTGCTTCCCTGCCTGCTTCCCTGCCTGCTCCTGCCTGCTCCCTGCCTGCTTCCAGTGATTGCCACGTCATCTGCAGGCTTATCTGGCAAGGCCTTTTGGTGATTGGGCATGCAAAAGGCAACTGTGCAGCTTGAGATAACAGGCATACGGGAAGACTGGTCTGGCCAAGCACACTACTGAGGCAGTCATATCAACTAGGAACGGACCGTGGCACCGATGCATACAAGATAAAAGCTTGCCGGCGATGCAACGTAGTGACTGAGGTCTGATAAAGGGGTTCGATGGAGGATACAAGGATGGCACAAGAGGCAAAGGAACGAATAAGATGACATAATACAGGAAGTGTTTGCCGAGTTAGGTGCAGTATGAGGCTGTTATTAAACGGTGCCTACATCTATTCGTAAAAGGCTGATTTGTTTGTTGATTTTCTTAATTTGGTGAACTTGGTTTTATTATAATTGATGGCTTCTCGATTCTTGTCTTTCTGTTGTCCATAATCGCAGTATACGTATTTCTCTTTATTTTGATTGTGATTTATTCTATTACTATTACGTGTGATTACCGAGTCCTGTCTCTTTTGCTTCTCATTTTCTCAGCGTGCATCCTGATAAGAACTTGGTATCAATCACACCCTTTTCAAACTGTCAAGTGACTGCTCATATGCGCGCAGGAAATACGACCTGATAAGAACCGTGTGAAGCATGTTCTCATTGTATACTTTGTACTCGTACTGGTAGTGATGCTTGCTATGCCTTGTCCTCCTTGACCCAATCGTCGTCCATGGTCGTCTTCTTACAGAAACAGTCCGCCATGTGCCTCCAGTAGACGAGAAAGCCTATGATGCATCCATTACAGAGAAACCCTATTCTCACGCGTGTAATCCACCCATGAAAGCCAGTATGCATCCCTCTCTCCCGCCCAATGGCATGAAATACAAGTCTGTTCATCCGGCGTATCGGCCGGTCCGTGTTGCGCCATGCCACGGCTCCATTACCCGTCCTCCATTGTTTTGTGCGTTGGCCGTGGTCTTCTCCAGGCGCTCCTCACTGCGCCATAATATCCTCCAGTCCGTCTTCGTCGTCTTCCAAGCTGCCAATGGCCTGCTTGATTTTCTGGCTCGCCTAAAAGGTTAGAACAAACAATAAAAAGAAAAAAAGGGAAAAAAGAAAAAAAGGAAAAAAGGGAAAAAAACACCTTTGGGTCTAAACTCAGCGCAATGGTAAAGTGCCGCACGGCCGCGCTCTTGTCGTTGAGCGTCTTGTACAGCTTGCCCAGCAAAAAGTGCACGGCCGCCTCGTCGGGCGCCAGGTCCTTGAGAATCATGAGCTCCTGCTGAGCGGCCTGCAGCTGCCCCAGCGCCAGCAGCGCGCGCGCCTTGCGGAAACGCGTCTGGGCCGCGCGCGGCGCCAAGTCTGTCGCCTTGCTAAAGTACTGCAGCGCCGGCCCAATCTGCTTCTGCCGCTCCAGCACCTTGCCGATGCAGCAGACGAGCACCGCGTTGGTCGGGTGTATCAGCGACGCCGCGCGGTAGTGGGCAAACGCCTTGTCAAAGTTGCCCAGCTTCTCGTAGACGCGTCCAATGCCATAGTAGGCGTTGTAGTGCCGCCGGTCTGCCGCCACCGCGTGCCGGTACGCCGTCAGCGCCTTGTCGTACTCCTCGTTTAGCACGTGTTCGTGGCCCTGCAGCGTGTACGCGTACGCAAACCGCCCGTCCAGCTGCGTCGCCCGCCGGAAACACCGCAGCGCTTGCTCGTGGTCCTGTGCCAGCGACCACGCGTTGCCCAGCGCACACCACGCCTGCGGCGACGTCCACGCCGCGTCCACCAGCTCGTGCGCCAGAAACGACAGGTCCGTGTCCCGCTTCAGAAACCACAGAATCGTCGAGTACACCTCCATGTCCTCCAGCCGTGTCGGCGCCAGCAGCCGTACCCGCCGGAAAAACGTCTCCGCGTCCGCGTACGCCGCCAGCTCATAGTGCGCCCGGCCCATTTGCGCCTGCACCCACGGCGTGTCCGTCTGCGCCCACGGCAGCGAGTGCAAAATCTGCAGCGCCTCGGGGCACTGGAACTGCGACAGTGCCAAATACCCGCCACCCAGCTTCTTCAGCAGCTCCAGTACCCACCGCAGCGCCTCCTCCACCTTGGAAAAGTCCAGCTCCGCCGCCTGCTTCCTAAGCATGGCCGCCGTCTGTGCCGCCGCCGACTGCTGCTGATGTGAGAGATGTTGCTGCTGCTGCTGTGAGAGATGCTGCTGTTGTTGCTGCTGTTGCTGCTGCGAGAGATGCAGCGGACCCGACCTGGACGCCTGGTGCTGCTGTTGTTGCTGCTGCTGCTGCTGCTGTTGTTGCTGCTGCTGCTGTTGTTGCTGTTGCTGTTGTTGCTGCTGGGCTGTCGCTGGATCTCGTATGCGCGGGCCTTCCATCGGGTCGACATCCATGCCGCCGTCGTCCATGGGCTTCCTATTGCCGCTGACCACGCGGCCCACGGTCGAGCCGCTCGAGCCTGGCCTGACTATGCGGGATATCGGCGGCCGGGCCTTTTTCAGCTCCCGCGGGGCTCCTGCGCCTATACCGCCCCCCCCCCCCATATTGTTCCTACCAGCCGAGGTCTTGAACATGTTTAGACGTGCGCTCCTCCGCTGGGGGAGAGCGCTAGACTCGTCTGCTGCTGCCGCTGTCTGTCGTGGCACCACCGGGTGTCCTGATGCTGTGCGTTTCCGCTCAGCTGTGGCCGCTGCCACGGGCGCTGCTGCTGCCGCTGCCCCAAGAGTCCCGGTAGCCACGGTCGGCATCGCTGCCGCCGATGCCTCACTGTTGGTATCCGGCAGCCGGGCCCGTCGAGAGGACGCCCCTAGCCGGTACATGATCTTGGATGCTGCCCCTAGCTGCTGCTGCTGCTGCTGTGATGCCGCGTCGCCAGAGCCTGCGTCGGTTGTCGGGGCGAGGGCCGTGCCGGCCGTGCCGGCTCTCCTACGAGCTGGCGCTGGCGGCGGCTCCTGTTGTGCGCCGGGAGGTGTTGCCATGGGGTCCGGCTGCTGGGACGGCTGGCTGCCGGCGCCCCCGGCCCCGTTTGCTGCCACTGCTCTTGCACGTGCAGCAAATATCCTGGCCATAAAGTCGTTTTCTTCGCCTTCCGCAGCGACACCCGCTGGCTGGCTGGCCGGCACGGCCCGTTGCAAAGAGGCCCCGCCAGCCGGCTGTTGTGGAGGCTTCTGCTGATGCTCAAACGGATCCGTTATGCTGCCAGCAGCCGCAGAGACGGCATGGGCACCTCGGGCAGCCGCCGCCGGTGCCATGCGTTTGGAGCTCAAGTGTTCCGCCAAAAAGGCCGCGGCCGCCTCGGCCGATGCGCTGCTGACGGCGTCCTTTTCGAAGCTGCGGACCAGGCCCTCGGAGATGCGAAACGTGTTGGAGACGCGGACTTCAAAGCCCATGTCGCAGAGCGCGGTAAAGGCGTCCCACATAAACGGGTTCGTCTTGAGCGCCTCCTCAAAGTGGACGGCCGCCTTTTTGCGGTCGTCAAGTCCGCGGCAGAGTTTGCCCAGCAGGCAGTTTATCGTGGCCGCGTCCGGCTGGCTGGTCCGGCTCGTCGGGTGGTGTTTGCCAATGTTGGACTTGGGCAGGCCGTGGCACTTGGCCCGCTCGAGCGCCAGGATGCCGTCGCGAAAGCGCTCCAGCGCCAGGCAGCTCTGGGCAAAGACATAGGCACACCCGAGATGCGCCCCGTCATATCCAGGCGCCTTGCTGACCTGGTAGGCCGAGCGGTAGTCCCCCCGGCGGTAGTGGCTGAGGGCCCAGAGAAACAGCGATTCGTTAGACCGCGGATCATGAGCCCATAGCCGCTCGGAGAAGAACAGCGCATTGTCCCATAGGCCGGCGTCGAGGTGGTAGTAAATGGTTTGTCGTAAAAGGCTCGTCACAGAAGCACTGTTGGGAGCCATTATGGCGTGCAAAGAGAAGCGACGAGGAGGAGGGGGTATAGATCGAAGCAGTGTTTGTCGAAATGTCAGATGATCGGTCGGGCATCTCTAGATGCGTGTGTCGGTCGTGGAAAAGAGCGGAGAGCACGCCGTCGAGACCAGGCAGCCGTCTTGTATTAGATGAGAATAATGTCCCGCGTGTGATCCTCCCTTTTGCCCTTGCAGGCAGCCGTTCCCATCAAATGTATTGGTTACGGCAGACAAGCAACCATGGCTGTTCGCGGAATGTAAAAAAGGGATGCACACCGAACAGCGGTCCAAGACGGTGAAGTGAGAGAAACAAAGGACGACAAAGCGCAGCTTCGAGGTGGCAATGTCGATGCCGTTGGAAAAGCGGTACAATGTTGCAAAAGGGCGCGTCTATGGGCCGTAGGAGATGCGGTCAACGGACAAGCGAGCGTGGTCCGTCAAGCCGAGAGAAAGGAGGGATCGAGAGAGCGTGCGGGTTGCGAAAAAGAACAGTATGAAAGCGCCGGAAAAAAAGCCAACGGATGTCCTTCCAGGCGGCTCTTGAGCATCCGAAAGAACGTCACAGAGAATCGGGAGGAAAATACACGCAGGGCAAAGCGTGTCGATGGGGGTTCGCGCAGTGGTACGGCGATGGCGGCAGCGACGAGAAGTCCTCGTGGTGGTGGCAACTGCCCTCTTTCGTGCAGCTCAGCGTCCAGTCTCGCGATGTTGTGATTCCCGCGCAGGCGGCGCTGTGATTGGCTGCTGCCGACCGAGAAGCGTGCCGCCAGCGCCCTGCAGTGAAGCCCCAGCAACCTGACCCCACTTTGACGCCACGGCCAGCGCAGGCGCGTTACAGCGTGCAAACGGACTTAGTCATCATTGCAGAAAGCGCCACCTATTCCATCTCTCCTACGCTCTTTCTTCGCCGTACGCACTCGACTCGATTGCTACATTGTTTTGTTCTAGCTGCGGTTTCTTTACAACCTCTCCACACCCCATTCCTCTGCCGCTAGAATGGCGCAAAAGGCAAAAAAGGACCGGGCCAAGGGCAACGTGGCCTCGCTAAGGAGCCTCCATATTGGCTCGGCCGTGGTCAACGGCGTCTTTGTGCTGGTCTACCTCGTGTTCCGCTCGCGCTCGCTGCTGCTCTACCTGGCCATGTCGACGCCGGCCTTTTTGTGCCAGTTCATGCTGGAGCGCTCCGGCCGACCGCGCTTTGACGCCGTCACGGGTGCGCTCAAGTCGTCGGGCGAGGACCTGAGCGCGCCCGGCCTCACCGAGTACATGTTTGATGTCGTCTGGGTGACATGGGCTACCGTGCTGCTGGTGACGCTGTTTGGCAACAAGCTGTGGTTCCTGTGGGCCATTCTGCCGGCTTACGGCGCTTACAAGGGCTACGGCCTGCTCGGCGCAACGCGGAAGATGGCGGCCATGCAGGGTCTGGCGGGCGGCGCTGGCGGCGATCCAGGGACGGCGGCCCACGCCAGCATGAACCGACGGCAACGGCGCATGGCCTAGACGAGGCTAGTTGGGATAGGAAGAGGGACGACGCAGGGGGAAGACGGGCGGAGAGAACAAAGCAAAACCAGGGATGAAAAGATCAAACAGTATCCAACAAAACCACAAATCACAGTTCAACAATCAACATCAGCTCAAAGCTTTTCAGTGCCTGCCTCTGTCTCTGGGATCGCCGATACCGGCTTGTCGACCGCTCTGTGGCACGGCAGCTCTGCCGTCCAGGCTTTGAGTATCCCGGCGGGAACATTTCGCACCAGCACATGGACGTGCTCCAGCTGGCGTACGCTCTGCAGCTGGCCCCAGTTCTTGAACCACAGCACCTGGTCATGGCCGCCCGGGCCCAGCGCGCTCACAAAGTACTGCTCGACAAACCGGGCCACAGCCGCTCGGCTGTCCGGCGTCAAATCACCCGTTTGCGGGTCGAGGGGGATCGGCGTCCGAGTCCAGACCACGAGATGCGTGATGCCGGCCGCCAGGCCGTACGGCCACTCGTTGAGAAGCACGCGGTAGTCGCTGGGATCGGCAAACGGCGCGGCCGCGGCCGAAATGTAGGGCGGGCAGCCCCAGGCTTTGGGCAGCCGGTATTGCCGCAGATAGTTGGTGACAGAGCCAAAGTCGGCCTGGGCCTGGGCGGTCCAGGCCATGTAGCGGCGCAAGTCAGAGGGCCGGCGCTTGAGAATAGACAGATTGTTGGTCCCTGGAGAGAACGGCGTGAGCAGGAGTAGGCAAGACGCAAACAATGTCATAAACAAGACGCACCGACAATAACTTGGAGCTCGGGCCAATCGTGGGGAACAAACTCGGCGTCGGACTGAGACAGCACAAGCTTGTCACTGCTGGTCAGATGGAAGCTGTTCGCTTCGGGAATGGCCATGGCGGCGACAGACGGGAGTGATCCGTTCGGAGGGCTGTTTCGAGCCAGTTCGGCCATGCAGGCTCGTCTGAGCAGGCCAGACGCTCACCGCATCCACGCGTTTGAACGCGACGAGGCCCTGATTCCATCTATTGGCCGACCAGGGACGTACCGCATATATGCATATTACATTTGCAGCATATTTATGCACATATGCAGTAATGACATATCGAAAGAATGCTTTATGCATATATCAGCGTCACATATGCACATACCCGTATCTTTAAAAAGACTTCCTCTTTCGGAAAGAAAATCCGGCCCGGCAATTTGGACAAAAGTGGGTAGTTCACACGAGGGCCAAAAGTGGGCAACATAACAGTAGTGTAGAATGCCGAGCTTTTGGGCGGAAGTTGACCGCCGAACGCAGCCGCGCCTGGATTCAACGGTTGGGGCAGGCGCTAGCGGGATAGGGCTCTCTTTCGCTGCCAAGGCCGGCGTATGTAAGCAGTGCACGCAGACATACTCCGTAGACAACGGTTTTCCTCTTTCCTGCCTCTTTGCTTTCCACGCCTTCGTTGCCTTGTTTTGCCTACAGCAGCACGCCGATACCGCAAAATTCGCTCTGTCGGCCGATCCGCCCTCCTGCTAGCTGGGCCGGCTTCCCCACACAAATCCGCCACTTTTGCTTTTGCTTCCTTGGCCTTTGGGGCTAGACTAGCCTGGCTGTGAGCCCGAATTTGTTCCGAAGAGAACTGGCCGACTCTTTTTTCTACCGCTTTGCGAACAGCACCACTTTCAACCCCTCTTCGGCACACGAAATCCTCACACCTCAGTCCGTTGCTGTCCCTTTGCAGTCGAGGCCCCGCGGCGGCAACAATAGAAATCAATCGGCAAAATGAGCGAATCCTTGACCTCGTCGACTTATGTCAATGGCATCTACATCCCCGCCGGCCTGCTCGTCTTTGGCACCTTTATTGTCAAGCGAGAATGGCTGCCGTACGCGGTTCTCTTGACTGCGCTTCTCAGCGCCCTCAAGCTCTACAGCTTGCGTGCGTTGTCTTTCCTCGCTCTCCTTGTCTTCCTCCGTCACCCTTGCTAACTTGCTTCCTCAGAGCCCAAGAAGACCCTCACGGACCCGAACAAGCTGGTCGAGCTGGAGCTCACCGAGAAGACCATTCTCTCGCACAATGTCGCCGTGTATGTCATCTTCCTTCTTCCTCTTCTTCTTCCCCTCTGACCGCCAGCTACCGCTTTGCTCTCCCGAGCCCGCGCCATATCCTGGGCCTGCCCATCGGCCAGCACATCTCCATCGCCGCCGATCTGCCCGACGCCAACGGCAAGGTCACCACCATGCTGCGCTCGTACACGCCCATCAGCGGCGACCACCAGCCCGGCAGCATCGATCTGCTCATCAAGTCGTACCCCCAGGGCAACATTAGCAAGTTCATGGCCACCCTGACCCTGGGCCAGACCATTCGCATCAAGGGCCCCAAGGGCGCCTTTGTCTACACGCCCAACATGGTGCGCCACTTTGGCATGGTGGCCGGCGGCACCGGCATCACGCCCATGCTGCAGGTGATCCGCGCCATTGTGCGCGGCCGCGCCACCGGCGACACCACCGAGGTCGACCTCATCTTTGCCAACGTCACCGCCCAGGACATTCTGCTCAAGGACGACCTCGACCTGCTGGCCGCCCAGGACAAGGGCATCCGCGTGCACTATGTGCTGGACCGCCCGCCCGAGGGCTGGACCGGCGGCGTGGGCTTTGTCACAGCCGACATGCTTACGGTGCGTCTGTCTTTTTCCCTGTTTTCTGCTTCCTCGTCTAACAAGCTAGAAATGGCTGCCCAAGCCCGCCAAGGATGTCAAGCTCCTGCTGTGCGGCCCGCCCCCCATGACCTCGGGCCTTAAAAAGGCCGCCGAGAGCCTTGGCTTCGAAAAGGCCCGGCCCGTCAGCAAGCTGCAGGACCAGGTCTTTACTTTTTAAACCGAAAATCAAGACGGGACGGGGCAGACCTCGGTTCTGCCGGCAACTAGCACGCCTTTTTCTCTCGGGCTGGCAAGCTTCCAACACATCCATGACCCACAAGCATATATTATATAGACGCATGTTGCCCGTAACATTAGGCTCGTAATATATATATCCCATGTTGGGAGACAAACTAGATAAAACTCCTTTACCATGACCGCTTACTGTAACTTCTTTTGGGCAGAGGGTGCCGTCTTGCCGGCCGGCACACGCCCGTATCCCTCCTTTCGGTACACGGCCAGAATCTTCCATAGCACCCATGAAAAACCCAGGACAATGACGGCGCCCGTCCCGGCATTGACCCATTGTGCCTGGCTTGCGTCCAGGACCGGCACACGCAGGGGGATGGTCAACCGATCCCCGGCCAGCACAGCCTGGGAGAGCGGCGCGGCCCTCGGCAACCGTGGATTCGGGTCCAGGTGCCAGAACTCGGTCCGCGGGCCAAACAGCCCGTCGTAGCCGAGATTCACGCGGTCAAACGGGTTGGTAGCAAATTTGGTGCCCTCTTCGGCGGCACAGGCCCAGAACACGGCCGGGTAAGGCACGTCCACGCTGCGGTACCCGCCGTCGGCCGGCTGGAGATAGCGGAGGTGCAGGGGAATCTCGGCCGTCCAGACAGCCTCTGCTTCTGCCATTGTCGGCGGCGGTGCCAGTTCCATCAGCACGGCCGAGCCCCAGAGCTTGACCGCATAGTCGGGCGCTTCCAGGTCCACAGGCTGCGTGATGTAGTGCAGGGCCGATAGGTTCTTGGACGCGAGAAAGTGCGGGTCGCTCAGCTGGTACTTGTCGGCAAAAATATGCCGGGGCAGCGTCAGATAGGCGTGCAGTTTGCACTGCGGCCCGAAATGGCCGTCGTCGTCGTGGCCGCTGTTGCTGCCGCCCCGCGGAGGCGGCCCAGAGGCAATGTGCAGCTCGAGTGTCGGATGCAGTCCCGTCGGCTGTAAAAAGCCGGCAGAAAAAGCAGCTTTTCCACTTCCGGCGTGGCGGTGCCGCGACGGAAACCCGAATATGACGCGCGACGGGTGGTCGTCCTGGCCTAGCACGGCCACATGGCCGGCCATGCCCAGCTCGTACGGGCCCAGCGTCGGCGGCGTGTCAGCCGCCAATACGCCGACCTCGGTGCGAGATCCGGGCAAAGACGTGGCATACAGGCGGCCGTCGGCAGGCGGCCAAAGAGCGCTCACCTTGAGAGCGTGCGAGATGGTGTCATAAGACAGATCGAGCGAGCTCGCCGTCTCCAGCTCGGCCACACGCAAAGGGCAGGCGGCAGAGGAGGCGGAGGTGCACCACCGCGTCTTGACATACTCGCTAAAGGCAGACAGGCTGTCCAGCGGTGCATAGTATTGGAAAGCGGCAGAGTGGGAAAAGCGGCTGTTTGTGCCCAACGCTGTGAAAGAGGTCTGGGGGGGAGGGCAGCGTCAGCAAAAGCAGGAGGGGACGGAAAACGAGAGACGGCACACTATGACTTTACCGCAGTGGTCTCGCAAGACAGGCTCTGGCCAAACATGTCCTTTAGCAGGAGACATACATTGAGCCTGTAGGCGCTATATTTAGCATTACGAAGAGGAGGAGCAGAAAAGCAGGACAAGGGACGTCTTACTGCTCGTCCTGAGTGGTGGGAGTGAAGAAGACATGCAGGCCGGGCGACAGACGAGCCAACAGCGGGCTGACAAGCTCAGAAGCCTGCGGCCGAGCCCAGCGCACATGCAACTCATGGACACCGGAGCCCAAGAGACCTGCCAACTCGGCCGGCAGTTCGTCCGAGGCCAAGGTCGTCCGGTCTTCGCGGGCAGCACGAATCGTCGGGCCGGTCAAGGCCGTTTCCGCCACGTGTAGCAGCTCCGGATCCACAGGGAGCTCAGATGCATGGAAGAAAGTCACGCGCTGGCGCATGGTGGGCAGCTGGGCAGGGGCCGCCGTGCTGCCGTGGGAGCTTGGAAGCCTTTAGCTCGATTCTGGTGTTTCCGATCCGTTCTTTGCTCTTTTTCGTTTCTGCTCTTATTTGTCAATATCGTGGCTCGGACTGCTCGCTGGCCCAAGAATGCTCCGTCGCTGGGGCGTTAAAGCGGATGTTGCTTGCGGTCGAAGCTCGGTGTCGAGCTTTGGTGCTTTGGTTGTTTGTAGGCTGGCGTCGTAAAACATGCGTTGGTGAACGCGGCGTCGTTTGGCTAACTAGGCGTCCGGAGTTATGTAACATCCAGCTAGAAGCCAGCCAATGGCGTTGTGGCTAGCACGCCCGTAGTGGGGCGCCCTGTCGCAATACCCGATCAGTGACCGACCCGCGCAGCGATCCGCCACTAAACCCAATCTGCCACCGACAGCTATGGCGAACTAGCTACGCCGATAACGACTGGCCAGGCTCCCCAAGAAGGCAGGCCGAGAAAAAGGAGGGGTGGCGCTGGCCACCGACAGATGTAGCAGGAGCGAGCTGCCCGGCGCAGATGCACTTACTATATCCAGTTTTTCTCTCCGGTCACTGCCATGCTCTTTCCTGTCCCGTGGCGCCTCTCTGGCTGTCTGACTTTTGCAGTCTCTCTCTTATCTGCTTGTCGGTCATCTTGACGCATCCACGCTTCACCCTCGCCATTCTTACCCCATCACCACCACACTCGGGTCCTGCCACACCCATACGGCTGCAGCAGCACTGCCAGCAGCAGAGCGGACGAATCGCGGCGTTGAACAGGACTCCAGCTCAAAAGCATCAAAGCTGCCGTGGCCCAATCGAATCTAAAAGATGACCGACTGGCCTCTCAGATTGGATCTGGCCACAATCACACGCTGAGCAAAGCAACAGTGACCAGCTCTCTCTACCGTCTTTACCGTTTCTACCGAAATCGTTTTGTGGCCTTGTCCCAATCAGCTTAGACCCCCCGTCGCCCTTCTCGTGAGCACGCCTTGGCGTGAGGCTCTCGCCTACCTCTCTCTTTCCTCTCTCTGTCATTCCATCTGTCCTTGCACACGTCTCCTTCTGTTCTTGTCCTGGGCCCGCTTGTCTTTTGACCCGTGTGTTCTCTCTTATATGCCGTCCTTGCGGCTCCCTTTTCAACATGGCCGACCTTCATCATCCTTACCTCACCATTCGATCCCTCAATAGCAACGTCCAAAGCAGCCAAGCCGGTCACGGCGACAACACTAGCATGAGCAGTGGCGACTCGGCAGTATGGTTCTCCTTTTCCCTGGCAACCCATCTTGTGCTAACAGCCATAGTATGCCTCTACAAGCAGCGGCGAGTACTTGGCGCCCGCGGCTACCCACGATATTAGCCGTGTCAACTATCACGTCAAGCATCTGGACTCGTTTGCCAAAAACCTCGAAAATGTAGGCATTTTATTTGGCTTTACTTTTTTTGGTTGTTGTTTTTTTGGTTTTTTTCTTGGTTTTTTCTGTTTTGATTTTGCTTCGAATTTTATATTTCCTTGTCCTTGTCATTTTTCCATTTACATTTTGTAAATTATCCTGTTTGCTTCGTCTTTACAGCCTCGTGGCTCTCTTCACAGCCTTGCTTCCATTACTAACTTCCAAGGCGGCTATGCGATCCTTCCCCAACCGGGGACGACCACAGCAGCGGTACAGCAAGGTCGTCACCCTCCTTCTGCACTGGAAGTCGGACGATCTGTTTGTCCTGCCCGAGCTCGAGGACCTGGAGAAATGCCTGCGCGAGGACTACGGCTTTGAGACTGACACCTTTCCCATTCCGTCCGAAAACTCCCACCTCGAACTCATGCTCCGCGTCGGTGCTATGATCAAAGACTACGAGTCTCCCGACACCCTTTTCATTGTCTATTACGGCGGCCATGCCCGCATCGACGAGTCCAGGCAGAGCACCTGGTGTGCGTATGTATTCTGTTCCTATCTCTTCTGCCGTGAAGCATACTCTGACCCTGCAGAACACGCAACCCAAACTCGCCATGGCTGCAATGGTCCGCCATCCAGACCCTCCTTGAGCGTTCCACGTCCGACACCTTGATTTTTCTCGACTGCTGCGCCGGTGCCGCCAGCGCCACATTCCCCAACGGAAAGAGCATCACCGAGACCATATCAGCATCCAGCTGGGATGCCATCGCCCCCGATCCGGGCCGCTACTCGTTCACCAATGCGCTCATTGAAGTGCTTCAAGAGTGGCGTGTGCGCACCTTCTCTGCCGCTATGCTGCATGCCGAAGTTCTAGCCCGACTTAAGCATCCCCGGCCCATCACTATCAACGGCAAGCTGTTTGAGGCCCGCTCCACGCCTGTACATTTCATGATGACGGCAAACCATCGCGCACCCAGCATCGAGATAGGCCGCCTGATCCCCCGCCATCGGCAGTTGCCTTCGCCGCCCGTGGACCCCGACTATGACCCCTATGGCTCGGGGCCGTCGAGAGGCCGCGGCCCCCTCAACGAGCCGGTAGCAGATCCGAACGAGGACGAGCCGCACGTCATGATATCTCTGGCACTAGAGGACAATCAGAATCTGGATATAAACGCCTGGAGGACCTGGCTCGCCAGCTTTCCTGCCTTGGCCAAATACGTCAAGGTGCAGGGTGTCTTCAAGAGCCATTCCACTCTACTTTTACTTTCCGTCCCCGTCATGATTTGGGATCTCTTGCCCGAAGACCGCGCCTGCTCCTTTGTCGCCTTTATTCGCTCCAACAACCTCGCCAATCAACAGCCAATCGAGGTCCCAGAATCAGTGTCAGCCCCTGTCCAGATACCCAGCGAGACCAGCACAAGTACCGAGCCCAAGAAAGAGGAGGTTGCCGACGATTTTGTCAGTGAATTGAGCGTCGACGGTGACGAATTTTTCGACGATAGAGTATCTGTCATTTCTGGCACCACTTTTGCCCCGACAGAGCGTGCGGTTCCGAGCATTCGCATGAGCTTTGCCAGCTCAGCAATGACAGCAGTCGAAGAGTCAGGTTTCCATAGCCCGCTGAGGTATTTGCCGCCGCCCTCCACGCTTCTGCCGTACCAGCCGATGCACCGAACATATCCGGTGAAAGAAAGCAGCACATCCTCGGCCGTGGCCATGAAGCAGGACTCGGCTTCTGGATCGACAAAATCCAAACCGAAACGGAGTCCAAGCGGCCCCGGCGGTGCTCTATCAAGTGCCACCAAAAAGCCCCCAAAGTCTCTTGTCCAGTTCAATGCCGGGACTCTACAGTCAAAGACAATGGCTATTAACCAGCAGAGGGCGCAACGACAAGCCGTGTTTGACAGTGTCGACGACCTCAACGATCGCCCCCCACTAGCTGCGCATATTGCGAGCCGGTTGGAGGAGTATTTTCAACGAGAGCCCAACCCCAGCGTGGGTATCACCGAGTTTTTTGCCTCCAATCTTGGCGTGGAAACAGGCGACATTGACGTGAGTACTTTCTCGTTGTACTTGTCTAAACTTTTATTTCTAATGCTTCCCTGATAGGCCTGGTTTCACCGACGGCGACAGCAAGAATTGACTACACGCAACCTTCAAAGCCTAGTCATTGATGATGCTCCCCATCACGAGGATACCAATAAGGCTGGCACTCAAATGATTCTTCCCGGACACCTGAACAAGCTCCTCGAGATTTTCCCGGCGGGCCGACTCTTGTTTATTGATCTCCGGCCATCGACTAGCTTTGAAAAATCACACATTATCGGAGCCGCCAACTTGCGAGTGCCCGCATCATTTGTCGAGAATGGATTCAGCCTGTTGGATCGCGCATTCACCGATGACCAAAGCCGCAGAAACTTTGTCAAGGCACCCACGTCTCGGTGCATCATTTTCTACAACCGGGTCACCGAGTTTTCGTGGGAGTGTCCGGTGGCCGAAGCGTTGGTTCGCCAGCTGAGAGAGCACAAGGATTGGGATGGCGATTATTACGTACTAAAGGGCCATTACCGAGAGTTTTCCACCTCCTTCGACAAGTACATTGAGGGGGACAAAATCACACAAGCAGCCAAGGACTACGCTGACGGCCTTCGCCATCGCTCAGCGCTGACTTCGGTAAGGCAAAGGCAATGCCATAGTGACATACTGCATACAACAAAAGGCTAACCGCGCATTCTCATACAGCAGGAAAATGCCGAAGCGGAGGAGAAATATGCCGAGTGGAAGACGCTGGTGGAGAACGAAAACAGAGTGCCAATGACGGAAGCCCTTGCGGCAAAACAAGAAGAACGGCAACTTGCAACCCGCCAGAGTGAGATGGATCTCGAGATTGAATTGGAGAGACGAAACCCAGTGCTTTACAGCAAAGTCATAGGACTGCGTTCGGTAACGCTAAAGACCTTGTCATCACCGGCGACGCTGTTTGATACTCCCAAGAAGGATTTGGCTGAGCCTTTCTACCCTTCCAAGGAGCCCCGGGCCGACCTCGTCGAGCCCCTGTCTCGCGGGTTGGGGAGGATGAATGCCGAGACACAATCGTACGGGACGCGAGGGCCGAGCTACGATAAATTGGGGAACCTGATCGAGCCAGCAGGGGGACAGGCACTGGACGATTTTGACGAGATCGACCCGCAAGAAGCACAGTTCCGAGACGACCCGGGCTTTCCCAAGGATGACGATCTGGGGGGCCGAGGCGGAAGCAGCGGCGACCTAAGGCGGTCCAGAGATAAGTCGTTCTGGAAACGACTTCGGACGACGAAGTGAGGGGCGTTTGAGCTACAATCGGAGAGAAGCGTTTCTCGTATTTGATTTTGTCTAGATATCCCCTTTTCGCTTTGTTTTGCCTTTTTTCGTTAGGTTCCACTTTTTCTCTCGTGCATTTTTCTCTTTCGTGCTCTTTCATTCTCCATCGACGGCATGACACCATTTTGCATTTGGCTCGACCAAGGTTTTCTTCTGTTATTAGAGCTGAAGGTTTTCTTTCTGTGATTATCTTAACTCATACTTGGACTTTTGGATACGGTGTAGGTTTATTTCTTTATTTTTTGTCTAAGTTTGTTGGCATTGTAAGCTTTGGGATGAAACGAAAATAGCACCTTTTCCTGCCATCTGGTTATCATTAATCTGAACGAACAGCGGGAGGCCCCGTGGTGTGCCATTCTTGATTTGTTGTGGCATAATCGTGGTCGACTGAAGACGCAATGGGCGGTGTTGGCTTCCAACAGCTGATTGTGAGCTGCTTTCTTCTGTTGAGGGCTTTGCCCGAAATTCCAGGCTACATCGATAGGCTAGTGGGCCGACAAAAGGGCGTCTTTGGCTGTCAGACAGCTTTGTCTCAACATACGAGCGCCGGCCAGCAGGATGACGGGCACATGTTTGTTGCGGTGTGGCATATTTTACGAGCTCTATGGCAGTGTGCGTGTACTCATGGCATATGTGGTGGCGCCGCAGAGCAATATGCTTTGGCGACTCTGCACCTACATGGGATTCCTTCTGCCCTGGCCAGTCCCCTTCTCTTTCACGCTGTCCGTGTCTGGCCATGAGCGCCGCTGGCAGTGGAAGAAGAGCAGAGAAAGAAAGAGGGCTCCCTCCCTTTGGTGCCCCTGACGTGCCTTCGTTCCAGTGACTTGGCAGGGCGAGCTGGGAGGGCCGAGTATGTGTTTGAGACCAAAGTCCCCTGCATGCTGGTGATGGGGAGTTTAAAAATAGGCGGACGGGCGTGCACCCTACACTACACTAGATGCTATGCTGCTACGTACGTGAGATGATGCAACCATTTCGTGATGGTGAGCGAACACGTACGCACCGTGACTTGCCAGAGCGTGTAGGCCGCGGCTGATGAATGAACGGTGCCCTGCGCCTGGCCGCAGTCGACACACGTACGAGGCAGCCCCCCCAAACAAGAGCAGGATACGCTTAGAGTGGAGTCGCCGAAGGAGGCAGTGCAGACCAAAGAGGGACGCGGATTCATAGGAACATGTCTTGGTTCCACAGGTCCCGTAGCTCTGGATAGCAAAGATGGAATCTGTCGACAGCGACTTGAGGTGAGCACGGCTCGTGCGAATGGATGGAATCTATCGACAGAGAGCCATGAGGCGAGCACAGCTGGATGGCAGCTCCGCAAGGCCTGGGTAGCGTACAAAGCAGCTCCCGCTGGCATGATTTAATCAATTACTTCATAGTTCATATTTCATGCTAGTTTATCAGTTTTTTGCCGCTGTGCCGTTCCGGATCGGAGTTCGTGCAGTAGTTTCTACGCTTCATTGTTGTCTCTGGCAGCTCCCCACGAAGATACGAGTGTGAGCGAGCTGGATAAGAAGGCCGGCAGATGGAAGCGGGCGTTTGAACAGGCACAACGATCTCGAGCGATGCTCCATCATTGCCTTGTATTCTTTGCTTTGACGAGGCCCTTACGACCCTGTGGGCTTCTTCCCGCTGCGGCCCAGTAACGTGACCGGCCTAGCTTCTCAGCTCTGTCCACTGGACGAGCTTGTGAGGGAGCTATGGAAGGCGACGGCATTTGATTTTTCGGGGCCACCAAGCCAGGCGAGGCTTGGGCGAGCCGCGCTGGCCGGACGTGCAGGAAGTGGAGAAACCAAGGCGAGCATATCAGAGAGGGAATAAAAAGAGGCGAGGAGAGAAAGAAAAAGAGGTGAGGAGGAGAGAAAGAAAAAAAGGTAAGGAGAAGAGAAAAGAAAAAAAGGAAAAGAAGCTTTGCCAACTGTGCTCAGATCGTGCCTCGTGATGTCTCTGCCGCGGCCTTGCGTATCTTTCAAGGTGGTGCGATGGAGCTTGCTCTGGTTTGCTGCGTTCTGATCGTAGTGGCATGGGCAGGCTAGCGGCGGTACACAAGCCAGGGTCTGCGCGCTTCCTGACTGGCCGGGCCCGCCTGGGGTTCGCCTTTGGCGTTAGGGCTCAGCGTCGGGGTCGCCCAATGCTGCCCGTCTGGCGGCGGCGGCCAATCGCAGCACAAGGCCGGAGCTGCAGCGCACTCTGCCACGCACAGCAGCTCCTTCTCGCGCCCCTACGCCTGAAAGCCAGCCCGAGGCTTCCGCTGGGCCCCAGAGATACCGTGCATAGCGCTCTCCACCCCACTCGGCGGCCTGTCGACGCTGCTTCCAGCGTGTTCTGTCCGTCTTTCAGCGCCGACAGAGTTTGCTGACTTTGTTTTCGTGGCCGCCGACAGGCACTGCATTCTGCTCTTTTCCCGTTTTCGCGCCGACAGGCACTGCTTTCTGCTCTTCTATCCCGTTTCGTGGCCGTGCCGACTGCTTTCTGCTTTTTCTCGCTCCCGTTTTCGTAGCCGATTTCAAACACTGATTCCAACGATCTGCTGCTGTTGCGTTGCGTTGCGATCTCGTTTTTTGTTCTACTTCTCCCTCGCGGCTTTGTCTCTGTATTTTCCGTACGGCCCCCTCTTTCACTGCCCTGGCTCTTACCCCAGTTCTGGTTTTAGGGTCTCGATCGCCTGCTTTCCCCTCTTGCTCTTTCTTCTTCCTCCATTTCTCTCCCCTTCTGTTTTCCCGTTCTCTTCTCTGCCCTCGCCTTTTGTTCTCTCTTCCTCGCTTCTGTACCGTTCTGTTGGCCTTTCCACTCCCGAGTGCATCACGGAAGAACAGCCTGGCACAGCTGTCCATGCTTGCTTGACCTGGTCTCGGCCTTGCCTTGTGCTTGCCTGCTTTCTCGTGTCTTTTGCCGCTTCTATTCTCCCTCGCCTTTCCATTGACTTTTTCGCCCTTGTCGACTCCCCAGCTCAGCCTCGACGACTTGCTCTACTTCTCGCTGCCGCCCGACTGGCCCCTTTGTCTTTTTGTCTCTTTGTCGGCGGCTACCGATCTTGACCGTCTTTTGGCTGTCTCGTGATATTTCTTCTATTTTGTGTAGTCTTTCCGAATTGCTTCGTTTTCGCCCTTTGCTACCTTGATACCCAACTTTCCGCCACGCTATTGCTTACTGCCGCCACTTGGTCTCTCTCTCTCTCTCTCTCTCTCGCTTTCCCTTGGTCCCTCACGCCCATCATGAACAAGCTGGCCAACATGCGTCACTGGTCCGAGAGGATGAGCCCCAACTTTGGCATGTCGAACCGTCCGCCGAACATGACCATTCCCGGCGCTCTGAATCCGCATCAAAAGATCCCCCCCCAGGGCGCTGCTGCGGTGGCCGCCGCCGCCGCTTCTCTACCGCCAAACGCCGCCGCCGGCATGGCCGCGCCCATCTTTTACTCCTTCAACGTGCCCTTTGCCTCCGATCTCGCCGGTCCCGACACGGAGGACATTCTGCACGCCACCACCGACGCCGTGCTTCGCTGGACGCACCCCGAAGACGCCCCCGACGACGTCCCCGTCTACGAGCTGCCCGTCCACGCCCAGAACCTGGCCATGCTGACCAAGCTCTGCAACGACATTACCATCAGCCCGCTCGACATTGAGGCCCACGTCATCACCACCGTCCCGCCAAACGCCAAGACCCAGGTCACCACTGTCTACCTGGTTGGCGTGCCCGACCTGGTGTACCGCACCCGCGAAACTATTCTGAACGAAACGCCGCTGTCCCTGGTGAGTACTTGGCCGTGGCCACGTCGACCGATGTGAACATGGGACTAACCCGCAATCAGCGCAGCACCACTGTCGACATCAACGGCGACATGGTGGCCGATCTTGCCGCCGGCACGCTCAAAAAGACCGTCACCGACACCCTCGACAGCATCTCGGCCTACTGCGGCGTCGACATTTTCCTTCTCGGCCCCAAGCTGACGCCCATTGTGGACGGCCTGAACGGCGACACCGAGCTGCGCCGCGACCAGCGGTGGCGTGTGGCCATTTTTGGCGACATTTTGTCGCTCGAGCACGCCAAAACCCGTGTGCTCATCCACATTGACCAAATGGTAGGCGTCAGACGAGAGAAGACCAAAAGTGCTCTGCTAACCCACAGCTTCACCGCACCGTCGATGTCTTGCGCCTGGACTCGTCCTTCCACCAGCCGCTGTGCGGCCGCAACCGGAAGAATATCAAGATCATCGAGTCATCCACGGGCACAGCCATTTACATGCCGCCGTCCTTTTCGACCGTCTTCCACTACTGCCCGCCCAACGCGCGCGCGCGCGACCCCAACGAGATCTTTATCACGGGCGACAGCCAGGAGAGCATCACGGCGGCCAAGAAGAAGATCCACGACGTCTTGTCGCGCACGCGGCTCTTCCTCAAGGACATTGCCATGCCGACCGAGAAGATTGACTCTATTCTGCTGGGCCGCATGGACAAAGTGCGCAAGATTGTCGACACCAACGGCGCCAACATTATCTTTCCCATGCTCGGCTCCAAGCAGAACACGGTGCGCATCCAAGCCACTGAGAACCTGCACGCCGAGCGTACGGCCCGTGGTTTGATGGCGCTGGCCGGCCAGTTCTACAGTGCCTTTTGGGTGATTGCGAGCCCCGACGGCCGGCAGATGCCCAACCCGGCCGAGATCCAGGCCATTCTGGGCGACGTCTGTGCCCACTCGGATGCCGACATTGCCTTTCAAGCGCCGGCCTTTAGCGTCACCGGCTCGGACGACGCCGTCAAGGCCGCGCTGGATGTGTTGTCGCAGAGCGCTTTTGCCCTGCAGCTGCCGTACCAGATCAAAGTCAAGATTGAGCTGGCCAACGAGCACAAGGAGTTTGTCAGCGGGAAAAAGAATGGCAAGATTAACAAGATTATGGGACAAAGTGAGTTTCATTCTTTCCTTCTTTCTTTTTCTTCCTCTTTTTCTAACCATCAGGCAATGTGCAAATCCTCTTTGAAAGCTTTGGCGAGTACAACTTCAACATTGATGTAAACGCCCAGTCGTACGAATCCATGAAGCAAGGCCTGTCGCTGGTGGAACAGGAGATGCCCGCCTCGATTTCCTTCCACGTGCCCGACCAGTACCACAAGCGCATCATTGGCATTGGCGGCCAGCATATCCAGCGCATCATGAAGAAGCACTCTGTCTTTGTCAAGTTCTCCAACGCCATGGACAGAGGTGAGTGTCCATCCCGTCTACCGGTCAGATCAGAACAGACTAGCTAATCATCCCAGGCGGTATCGGCCGTGAAGACGACGACATCCGCGTCGACAATGTCATTTGCCGCACTCCGGCTCGCAACGCCCAGAATCTGGAGCTCGTCAAGTCTGAGATTCTGGAAATGGTCGACAGAGTGGTGAGTCTTGGCGTCCAGGGTATGCCTGCGACTGTTTGCCGTGCTGACACTTGTACAGGACTCCGAGTTCACCTCACAGATTGTCAATGTCGACCGTCTGTACCATCGCCGCCTGCTGGCGCGCCTTCACGATATTGAGACGCTGGAGAAGAAGTGGAACTGCAAGATCAACTTCCCGAGCACGGAGCAGGCGAGCGACGAAGTCACTGTCACGGGTCCGCAGTGGCAGGTGCCGCAATGTGTCGACGAGTTCCTCGTACGCAGCATCCACCCCTTTACCCCCAGGCAGACATACAGAAGCTAACACAAGTGTAGGGCATGGTGCCGGACAACCACGAGCTCGTCTTTCTGCGAACGCCGGCCCTGATCAAGTATCTGGAGTCGCCCGAGTTTGCGCACGACCTTGTGCCCAAGCTGAAGAAGCAGCACGAAGTCGACGTTACCGTGCACCAGAATGCCGACGCGGGCGGCGAAGAAGGCGTGCCGACGGTGACGCTGCTGTGGACCTTTACGCGGAACAATGCGGGCGGCCTGCGCGACGCCATTGAGTTTCTGCACTCGCAGTTGGCGACGGCGGGCGTGGAAGTGAGCGTGGTGCGAGGATCGATCCCGCGGCCCAAGTCAGACACGTTTGAAGAGTCTCTGCAGTACTTTGACTCGAAGCTGCTGCAGCACGCGCCGACCACGGTGGCGACGGACTCGCCGACCAAATCGCTGTTTGGCGACGAGGTGGCGCGCGAGCGCAGCACCATTTTTGACCGTTTGCGCAAGCCGGGTAGCATGTCGTCCATCTCGTCCTTTCTCGACCGGCGCAAGAACAGCTCGCAGTCGACGACGCACTCGCTCTTCAAGGGCTCGAGCAACGTGTCCAAGTCGTCGCTCATCTCCATTGAGTCGACGCGCAGCTTCAACGCGGACCGCAATCCCTGGAACGACAGCGGCGTCAACCTTCCCGAGGAAGACCACCCGTGGGTGATCCGGCCGTTTAGCAACGGCATGGACCATCACAACCTGACGATCCCGCAGCCCGGCGACCTGACGCCGCGCCACAACCCCCGGCAGTCTGCCGACAGCGGACGGCCTTCGACGTCGAACTCGACCAATTCCGGATACCCGGCTCCCATTGGACATTTCCGCTGATCGAGCGACTTGTTGGGGCCGGAATGATGTCCTTTTGCAGAGGGCGAGAAGATTGAAAATTTGCGACAGAGGACGAGATGATACGAAATCTTTTTGCGCAGAGGAAAACCGGAATCTTTTTGCGCAGAGAAAATCGAATTTTTTTCGCGCAGGAGAAAATTACAATACTCTTGCGGCAGAGGAGAAAAAACTCGAAATATTTTTTTCCCGGAGAAATAACACAAAATATTTGCGGCAGAGGACGAAAAGAAAATAAACACGAAAATACCCCGTTGGCTGGATATACCCTGGAGCGCAATACCCAACTTTTTCCCGGTCATGATTTGCGATGGAACGAAAGATGCTTTGATTGTTATGTTTGGTCTTTTTTACTCTTCTTTTTCGTTGCTCTTTTCTGCTCTTTTTGCTCTCTTTTCCTGCTCTTTTTTTCAACTCCTTCTTTCTTGTTACACTTACCTTTTGCTTATCTAGATAGCAAGACGATGCAACGCAAATGATATCCCAAGGCTTATAAGCAGAAAACGAATTGAATTATGTTTATATCAATATTACTCTTGTCATGCGCTTACTGCTGATTTTTGTGTGGCAGACTCAAAGATGCAGCATATATCTTTACACGCGAGTTGTGTCGTGAAAACGCGTGCCAGAGTTGAATTCGTTTCGATCTCTGATTTCTTGTGGTTCTCAGCGAATCCTCCGACCAATTTCTTTTCTCACAGCGAGTCCTTCCGACCGGCTTCTGCGCGTCTGCCGTGGGCAAGCCGGGCCCGGATCACCTCCTGGTCCTGCTGGGCCACCAGACGCATGCACTCGTTAATGTGCGCCATCAAATGGTCGTACCGCTCCTGGGCCGTCGACACAGACGGCCGCGCAACTCTCTTTTGGGCGGGGCACCTGTTCGCCAAGGCCGGGCCGCAGTGGCCGTCGTCGTGGCGGTGCGGGCCCGGATGGTGTGCGGCCCGGACAGGTTGGCGGCGGCGGCCGGCGTCCTCGCTCTGCCCGTCCCGCTCGAGCCGGTGCATGTGGTTGAGCAGCTCCACGAAGCGGGCGCGCGTGTCGTGGCCGTAGAGCAGGACGCGGTGCTGGGCCTCGAGCACGGCGAACCAGTCCGGGATGCTCAGCGAGGCCCGAGGCGAGGAGGGTCGCGGGCTGCCGAGCGGGCTGAAGAAGAAGAGGCTCTGTAGGTGGCCGTCCAGCGTGCCCGCAAGCTCGTCCTCCCACGGGCCCAGCGTGCCCGCCAGGTCCTCCCACGGGCCGTCCAGCGTGCTTGCAAGCTCGTCCTCCCATGGGCCATCCAGCGTGCTTGCCAGCTCGTCCTCCCACGCGGCGGCGGACAGGTCCTGTGGCGGCTCGTTGCGCACGATGCCGTCTTTGGCGGCCGGAGGCGGCACCCCCACCCAGGTCGACAGTGTGGCCGAGGGCATAATCAATGGAAGAAAGGAGCCGGGCTGAGAGCAACGTAAAGACAAAGCGTTGGAAAGTAGTTGATGCGGTGCTTGGGTGTGGTGTGGAAGACATGGAGCCGAACGTCGAGACAGCAAAACGAGTGGACGAGCTACTGTTGCGGAGCTGCACGACCCATCCGACGCGGTCACGGGAGTTGCGCCAGCCGAGTGAGTGACGGAAGGAGCACCGCCATGACTCAGTGGTGTAGGCCGAGACGGGCCGAGGAGAGGAAGGAACGATCTCAGAGGCGAGAACCTCTATGGCCGCAACGCAGCAAAGCAGCCCAAAATGAAAAGAGGCGCAGAGTCTAGTTTGCACAGGACAAGTAGTATAATGTATTGACAGTCTTGTCTAGGGGCAATCAGCTCCGGTATCGAGCCGGCCTGGCTTTCCCATGGCGAGCAGCGTGACGGAGTCGGGATGTCAGGCAGCCCATTACGTAAGCTGACCAGACGCCTCGTTAATGTTGTTTTCTTTTTAATTTTTGATTCCATTTTTCTCCTTGTTCTTTTTCCTTTTTTCCACTTTCCTCCCGTCACGTCGCCGCCAGCGGGCCCACGGAAACGGCCTCTCGCTGGCGAAGGACATTGTCTCGCTGCCGGGCCTCGGCCTGGCGCTGGCGGCGGCGGCGCTGAGCGGCCAAGTCGGCATAGCGGCCGCGGGCCCCGTGCTTGAGGCGGGTGATCATGTCGGCAGCGGCGCCGCGCGTGACCGAGTCCAGCTTGTTGTCGGGGGCGGCAGCGGCGCCCTCGGCCGCCGGCTCGCCGCGCAGCTTTCGCAAAAACGCCATTTGACCAGGGGTGGGCGGGCCTTGGCGCCAGGACTGGGCGCGGCCGATGAAGCGGTGGGGGAAGATGGTGACGGCGTAGCTATCGGCGGCATGGACGGCATCGGTCAGGGTCTCGACGCGGCAGAGCTCGCGAGGCGCGGCAAAGGGTGACTTGGCCACGCCCTTGGGCAGGGCGCGGACCTCGACGACGCGAAAACGCGGGAGCGCGTCGTCGAAGAAGCCCTCGTCCTCGTCTTTGGGCTCGTCGACCTCGATGCGCAGAAAGGTGCCGGTCGGGCCGGAGAGGACGTAGCGGTCGGTGCCGACCTGGACCCAGGCATGCTGGCTGAGGGAGCGGATGTGGTGGTCGTTGGACGTGTCGGCCACCAGGTCCAAGACGGAGTCGTAGTCGGTAAAGGTGACGTTGCCGGGCGGTCTGGCGTCGGACGCGTCCGAGAGCGGCGTCTGGTTGGCCAGGGCCGGGGCGTGCAGATCTGCGGCCAGCGCGGCCTCGCGCTTCTGGCGCAGGGCGCGCAAATCCTCGACGGAGGCCTGGGTGACCAGCTCGGCCGGGTCGAGGCCAAAGAGGGTGGGTGTAGTGACGACGCCCGAGGCGAGGCTGGCGACCATGTCGATGACGTGGCAATTGGTCTTGGTGGCGTGCAGGCGCATGCCGCGGCCAATCATTTGCACGAGCAGGTTGCGGGAGCGGGTAGGCCGGGCCAGCACGACGCAGTCGACGGTGGGCAGGTCGGTGCCCTCGGTAAAGACGCCGCAGTTGAGCAGGACGGGAAAGGCGCCAGCGCGAAAAGCGTCGAGCTGGGCGGCGCGTTCGGCCTTGGGCGTGTGGCCGCTGATGCTGCGGGCGTCGATGCCGTGCTGGCGAAACTTGGCCGTCAGGTCGGCGACGTGGCCGAGGTCGACGCAAAAGACGAGCGTTGACCGGCGGCCGGCGGCGGCCGCCTTGGCCAGCCAGGTGCGCACTGTGACCTCGTTGACGGCCGTGGTGTTGACGGCGCGCGACAGCGCCGCCGTCTGAAAGTCGCCGACGCCGCCGCCGGCCGTGCTCGTTCGCCGCACGCGCGACAGGTCGGCCGTCGACTCGACCGTGGTAAAGATGACGTCGGACAGCCAGCCGCTGTCAATCATGTCAATGTAGTCCTTGTGGTAGACGATTTCGTCGACGGCGGCGCCCAGGGCTAGCCCGTCAAAGCGGGAAAACGTGGCCGAGACGCCCACGAGAGCGGGTGTCTCCGGGGGGGTCTCGGACGCAGCCTCGGACGCAGCGGTCTCGGACGCATCGGCCTCGGAAGACCTCGCGCTCTTGGCCAGGCCAAAGTGCGCCAGCACCCGCATGTATCCCGGTGCCACAATGTGGTGGGCCTCGTCGACCAGCACCAACTTGAACCGGCGTGGATCAAACTTGGCCAGCCGCTCGCCCGCCGTCAGTGTCTGCACGCTGGCCACGGTAATGTCGGCGGTGCCAGTCGCCCTCAGCGTGCCCATTTCCATCTCCACCGTCTTGTGCGGGTACGCCTGCGTGCAGTGGCGGGCGGCCTGCTCGACCAGCTCGCGGCGGTGCGCCAGGATCAGCGTCTGTGTCGCCGTCGCCGTGGGCGCCTGGATGCGGTCGAGCAGCTGTGTGAAAATGACCGTCTTGCCGGCGCCCGTGGCCAGCGAAATGCCTAGGCGGCGGCTGCCGCGGGCCAGCGACGCCAGCACCGCCTGTATGCATTCTTCCTGGTAGTCACGCAGCTGCATCGGGCCGGGGGGTGGGGGGGGTGACGCTTTCGAATCTTTCTGAGCCGGGAGGGGGGCCGGAGAAGCCGCCGGAGACGTTTTCAAAGCTTTCCGAGCCGGAGCTTTGCGAGAAGCCGCAGCCGCCGAGGCAAAGGACGCCCTGTACGGACGGCCTAGCCAAGTACAGAGAGGCCATGTGCGCGGCACCAGCTGCCGCGACACAAGCCAGGACATTTCATTGCTTACAAGGGAGGCAAACCGGTAGAGTTGGTGGCCGCTGGGAGAAAATCCGAATAAAAAATCTTTCTTTCCAGTTTATGGATGCGGTCACGTGACAGTGAGACAGCCACGTGAAGTTTACGTGAACATCGCCTTGTCGCGTTTGGCGGCGTGCCGCTTAAGCCCTACCGCTGTCCCAACACGACTGGCCATGTCCTCGGCGCCAAGGCCGCAGTTTGTGCCCATCAACCTTTGGCGGCGGCCGCAGGCCGGCAGCAGTCAAACAGCACAGGTGGGGGACCCTGCCGCAACAGCTATCGGAGGAGAAAACGAAGAGGACGGAAACGAGGGCGACGAGGGCGACAATGACGACAGCGACGACTGGAATGCGTATAGGGCGACGCCGAGAGTCGAGAGCCACCTAGAGCTGGAGACAGACATTAGCGACTATGAGCCATCTGCATCGGACGCGTCGTCTTCTCTGGGCGAGGGGGAGAGGGGGGACTCGGACGACGAGAGCAGCAGCAGCGAGCGTGGCGACGACCAGAGCGGCCGGGAGCTCGAGGTCGGAGCAGAACGAAAAGGAGCAACAGCCGCAGCGGCCACGACGGGGAGCCCGGCGAAGAAGCGGATGCGTCGGGCCAGCACGGCCGGCGTGGACAGCGGGACGGGAACGGCCACGGCCAGCGGGGGCGACATGCTAGAGACGACAGCCAAGGCAGGGCGGGAAAAGAAGCGACGGCGAGGCCATGTCAACGCCGGGTATCTGGAGCTGCTGAATACCGACATTGCCGACGCGGCAGCGCAAATGGTGGACGGCGGAGCGGCGCCCGGCCAAGTCAGAGAAGGGCCGCCGCTGGTGGCATCGCAAATGGGGCTGACGGTGTGGACGGCGGCGGAAAAGCAGCGGCTGTGGGAAGCGGTGGCGCGCGTGGGACGCGACAACACGGCGGCGGTGGCGGGTCGCGTGGGCAGCAAGGGCGAGCTCGAGGTGGCGCAGTACCTGCAGCAGACGCGGCACGAGCTGGCGTGGCGGCGGCGGCAGCTGCGGGAAGGAGGCCGAGACGCGGCCAAGGACCGGGACGGGGCGCCGGCGTCGGTCAAGCCGCTGGCGGCGGCCGAGTTTCCGGCGGCTGTGGAGATTGGCCGGGCCTGCTGCGAGGCGCTCGAGCGCGAGGCCGACCTGCTGGCGGCGCGGCTGGACGCGGTCGAAGAGGCGGCGGAGCGGCGAAAATGGGGAGCCAACCACGTTGTGTCGGTTTTTAACGTGGACGAGTTGGGGGGCAACGTTGACAAGCGGGGGGACATGGACGAGCGGGAGGACGTGGACGAGCTGGAGGCCAACGGCGACGCCGGCCACACGCCCTCGGCAGCCTTTACGCTGCTCCATGTCCCCCACATGCTGACGCTGGCTGAGCGCGTGTTTATGAACGGCCGGGCGCCGCAGGCCAACTGGCACTCGGTCGGCCACTTTGGCAGCCGGCGGGACGCGCCGCCATCGATACGGCAGACGGCGCTCGAGGACCTGTACGCGCTGGCGCGGTCGCTGACGCAGCGGTTGACGGCGGCCACGCTGTACGTCAGCATGTCGCGCATCCGGGCCAAGGCGGCGGCCGCGCACCGACACCCGCAGCGCGTGGTACGCCGGCGCGACGTGGCGGCGGCGGTGGCGTCGTTGGGGTTATCGGCCAACAGCCGGCAGTTTTGGGCCAAGTGTCCGCGGCGGCTGGGGCTGCGCGTGTTCCAGCACGATCCGGCGGCGCGCGAGGCCAAGCGGACGAGTGGGTGGTACATTTCGCACGACGAGGCGGAGCGAGAGTTGGGGGGGATGGGAGCTGGGGGGGAAGACGAGGGGGGGGAAGAAGAGGAGGACGAGGGGGGGGACGACGAGGGGGAGGACGACGAGGGGGAGGACGACGAGGGGGAGGACGACGGGGAGGACGACGAGAGGGGGGGAGGAGAAGAAGACGAAGAGGAGGAGGACGACGACGACGACTCCGTGCAGGCCGAGGCCGACGAGCTGATCCGGTACGCCGGCCTTGGCTTTGCCGAGCGCAGCCATGGCCGAATAAGTGTGGTGAAGCGTATCGAGCGGCAGCGGCGCGAGGAGGCGTATGCGGACGCGCTAGACCAGCAAGCGAGCCGGCAAGAGGAGGCGCGGCTGTGGGCCATGATGGGCCAGGAGCCGCCGTCGCCCGACCTGGGCGGCCAGAACGAGGCGGCCGTCTTGGAGGCTCAGCGCGGCAAGATGGCCAGCGACGGGTTCTTTGCCACGGACGACTGGCGCGAGCATGCACCACGGCTGAGCGAGTGGGAGTATTACTATTCGAGGGAGGGAGAGTAATGGATTATTTTATTTTTTCTAATTTTATCAATTTCTTTCGTTTTTTTATTTTTTTTATTTTTTATTTTTCCTCTTTTCATCTTTCGCCCGCCTCTTTGCCTACTCTTCACCCTCACGGTCCGCACTCTTAAACAGATTGTCCTTGCGCGCCCGACGGTCCCAAATGACGGCCCCGTCGCTGCGGCGCCGAAAGTACAGGATGCGGTGCTGCGGAATAAACTCCTCGTCAGACAGCTCCGACTTCCAGGCGACCAGCGACTTTTCCTGGGCGCCGCTAAAACGGTCCTCGTAGCCGACAATAAAGTCATTGCGGTCGAGGCTCGGGTCCCAGCGCAGCCGCTTGATGACGTCGAGCGCCGAGCGCATCTTCGGCCGGGGGGGGTCGGCCGAAACGGTCTTGCCGCCCTTTTTGCCCTTGGCTTTCTTGTCCTTGGGTCGCGGCCCCTCGTCCTCGTGGCCGTCCTCGTCGTCGGTCTGGTCTTGGTCCTCTCCGTCGTCGTCCCCCTCCACCAGCATGTGCTCCCCCAGGGCGCGGTCGTCGAGACCCAGCAGCGCCGCGTCGCCCAGGTCGGCGCCGTTGACGACGCTGACGCCCACCCACTGCCACTCGGGGTCGTAGTGTGCCGTGCCGGCCTGCCGCAGCTGGAGCTCAAAGTGGTCCAGCAGGGCCTGCAGCCGGTCGAGCACGTGGCGGCGGTCGTCGCGCGTCAGGGCCGCCACCAGGTCCAGGCCGACGAGGTAGAAGCCCTGGTAGTGGTGAGCTCTTCCTCCTCCTCCTGCTCCTGCTCCTCCTGCTCCTACTCCTTCTTCTTTTCCTCCCCCCCCCTCCCCGCCCTCGACAAAGCGACCCGGCCAGAAGCGTGCCATCATCTCTGGCAGTCGCCGGGCCATGTCGGCCAGCAGCGACACACAACGCAGCTCGAGCCAGCCCACAAAGGCGGCGCCGCGCTCCAGCGACAGGCCCCAGTACTGCAGGTCGATCTTGACGTAGGAGCGGTAGGCGTGGACAAACTCGGCGGCGGCGGCAGCGGTCGGCCGTGGGCCCAAAGTCGAGCCGGGCAGCCAAACCGCCGGCGCCAGCGGACAGACGGTGTCCTCGTCCGACCGCCCCCCCTGAAGAAAGAGGGCCCAAGTGGTATGGGCGGCAGCGGCCGACGCCAAAATGTCGCCGGCACGGCGCATCTCTTGGGCGAGCACCCGGGCAGCGGCGGCCGAGACACCGTCGCAGGTGTTGACGTCGGGGCCGTGGTAGCCGAGAATGGTCAGCGGCTGGGCCGGCGTGACGGGCACATTGTGGCGGTGGAAAAAAGGGTCGAAAGCCGTCTGGGCAGACCAGTCAAAGGCGGCGTAGTGGCGGAAAAAGGTGACGAGGATGTCGGCCACGGACAGGTCGGCGGCAGCGGCGTCGACGGCCAAGAGTTTCATGACCCGTGCCAGCAGCACCGAGATTTGGATGCCGCCGAGACAGCCAAAGCGAGCGGAATAGAGACCGCGCGCGCGCGCCCACGCCTGGATGGCCCGGTGGGCTGTGCGGAAGAGGGCGGCGGAGGGGGGCCGACTGGCCGGTTCTGGTGTGTCGGCCGCGGCCTCGGGAAAGGACCGCCATAGCTCGTACATGTCGCGCGCGGCCTTGAGCGAGAGCCGCGTTGGCGGCCACAGTCGCTGGAAGAGGACATGTGTCGGCGGCAGGGCCAGCACGGCCGGCCAGGTCTCGGCCACGGTCCGGTGCTCGCAGTACTGCAGGTCGACGTGGATGCCAGCCATGTCGAGCTGGAGCATGACGCCGTGTCGGGGGTGACGGATGCGGCGGACGGCGCCGACGGACGAGGACGGCGCCGCTGCGGCTCGCGTCAGCCGTCGTCGGGCCAGGGCAAAAAAAGTTTGCGCCGGCAGGCTGCCGACACAGAGGCAGTCGATGCCCGAGGCCGCGGTCCACACGCCCAGGCCGTAGGAGCCGACGGCGACAACGACAAACGGCGGCTGGGCCGTGCGCTGCGGCTTCTCCGGCGTCGTCTCGTCCGTCTGGTCCGGCTCCTCGCCCAGCAAAACGGCCTGCAGCTGCGCAAAGGCCGCCTTGTACCGAGCCACGTCCGCCTCGCCGGGCACGGCCCCCAGCTGGGCCAGCGCCGCCGCCAGGGCGTCTGTATCGGCCAGCGGCCCTTTCGGAGCTCGGAATACTGTCACCGGCACCACTTGCTGGGCCACTGTGTCGGCAAAGCGGCCGCCGTCATCTGCGTCCACGTCGTCCGGCCCGTCGACAGCGTCGCCAATGTCCGCCCGCGCATACTGCTCGTAGTCGTCGTAGTCCTCATAGTCTTGGCCATCATAGCTGTCGTAGTCTTCTTCTGCCACCGACATTGTTGGGCCGTGCTCCTCCGTCTTGCCGGCCTCTGACAGCGGCAAAAGGTCTGAAGCTGTTTCCGCCATGAGCTGAATTCTCGTAGAAACGACCAAGTGTTTGGGTATATGGAAATAAAGATGAAGCGAGATGAAGTAGATGAAATACAAAAATGATAGATGCAAGTAGATCAAATACAGAAATGATAGATGCAAGTAGATTAAAATCAATCAAATGAGATGCAAGTAGATCAGATATATGGTCAATGATAGATGCAAGTATCAAATACAGTCAAACGCTGCAAACTAATGCGTAAAGAATCAATGCTCAATGCTGTATGATGCTTCAACATTTCATCCGTCTGGCTGCTTCTTAGCCAACAGCTCCAGCAACGGCACTTGATCTGCCTTGCGTAGGGCTGAACCGCCAAGAACTCAGCCTCGCCCATGACTCACTAATAGGGCTGAGCAGGAGTCATGCCGGTTCGTTAGCGCATCCGCCTGCACTAAAATGAAGCTATTGCGAGAATACTCTCACCGCAAGTATGGCCCGACTTTGAACTGTTTGAAACCTAGCTTATTGAACCGACCTTGACACTCATAATCTCCCAATCAAGAACCGACCACTCATAATATCTTGAACCGAGTTAACCTGATTCATTGAACCGACCTAAACATGTCGTAAACGGATCGTGAATCCCACAGCCAGCCAACTATGCATCCCATTCCACCGTCGTGTTGCCGCCGCCCTCCATGAGCACCTCGAGGCGGTCCTCGCTCGACACCCAGCCGCGTCGCCGCGTGCCAATGGCCAGCCGCAGCGCGTCCCGCCATTCGCGCCACCAGGCCTCCTCGCTCTGCACCGCGCACCGCCGGCTCGCGTTGCCGTTGGCGTGCGTCGCAAACGGCCACACCGCCTTGACCACCTCGTACTGGCTGCGACCGCTAAAGAGCGTCGCCACCGACGTAAAGAACCGGTTCACCCGGTCGGGGCTCTGCACCACCACGCGCGCGTGCGTCACCGGGAAACTGACCGATACCGTGCCCTGGAAACCCAGCGTCGCCACCAGGCTGCGGATCTGCCCTTCGAGCCAGCCCAGGTCCAGGTTGGCCACCTGCCGCTCCAGCACAAACACCTTGTTGGTCGCCCGGTCCTCCACATAGCGCCGGCACCACGCTTCCACGGCGTCTCCGCCGCCGCCGCCGCCGCTCACTTCGGGCTGTGTCGACAGCTTGGTGCCGCCTCGCCGCGCCAGCTCGCCGCGGCCCACACACCGCACATAGTTTAGGCGCTCCCGCGGGTCCTCGGGCACCAGCAGCGCCATCAGGTTCATCTTGACGTCAAACTGCACGAAGCCGGAGCCCGATGTGCCCCGAATGTGGATCAGCGGCTTCGGCGGCACCGTCGCCTGCTGCCGCACCAGCGCCGCCAGCGCCGACACCGTGGCCGACAGGTAGGGCGCCGCCGACTTGAGCTCGACCTGGTCGTCTGACAGCGTAAACAGCGGCGGCCTGTACAGCCGGTAGTCCAGGTACGGCAGCCCCTGGTAGCGCAGAAGGGCTCGCGGGGCGGCCGTCGTCGTCGCGGGGGGGAGCGTCTCGTCCCGTACGCTCGGCGGAGGAACAGAGTACGGCGGGAGGTCGTGCTCCTCGTCCGCCGCGGCAGACGCAGCCGAAGCAGACGACGGTGCCGATGCGTCCATCCTGTCTTTTGGCTCGAGCCGATGAGCCTGCTTTTCTCCTGCTGCTGTCGACATGGCTCGCTGTGAGTTTGCAAATCGTGTCGCCGAAACTCAAGACAAGAGCGGCCAGGCGCTTATATCTCGGCGGTCTACCCGCCAAAACTGTTGCCTAGCACGCATCTCAGCCACAGCGCTTAGCGCCTGCGACTGCGTAAGGCTGCACCGATGCGGAACTATCATCGACGAATCACGTGATGAGCAGACGGCTGCTGATTAATACCCGAATGACCCCCTCGCCCGGAGCAATAACGCGCATCAGCGCTCTTGCTTCCCGCCGTCCTCGCGTTGCCCGTCTTCCGTTCGTTTCTGCGCTCCCCTTCCGACACCGCGCGTTGTTTGTCCCGATTGCCGTATTCTTTCGGTCTGTTCCGTCCTCGCCCGGTCGACGCCGGCGCCATGCCCTCTGCATCCGGAAAGACGGCTCTTCTGGCCCTCCTGCTGCTCCTCCTCCTCGGCCCGTCGGCTGCCTTTTACATTCCAGGCACGTTTTGTCGGCCTATCCGCGCTATGTATCTGTGCTAACGCTTCCACAGGCTGGTCCATCAAGAGCTACGCCGACAAGGAGCAGATTCCCCTGCTCGTCAACAAGGTCTACTCTGACAACACCCAGCTGCAGTATGCCTACTATGACCTGCCCTTTGTCTGTCCGCCGACCGGCCGCCGCTTTGGCGGCCTGCTCAGCGGCCAGTACATCCCCCTGAACCTGGGCGAGGTCCTGCGCGGCGACCGCATCGCCGCTTCCGACATGGACCTGCTCATGGGCCAAAACAGCCACTGCAACTACCTCTGCACCCGCCAGCTCTCGCGCCCCGACCTGGCCCGCGCCAAGCAAATGGTCCGCGACGGCTACGTGGTCGAGTGGATTGTCGACAACCTGCCCGGCGCCACCAGCTTCGTCACCGTCGACAACACGCGCAAGTACTACGCCGCCGGCTTCAAGCTCGGCTTCACCGACGCCTCCGCCGCCAGGCCGCGCTACTTCCTCCACAACCACCACACCATTGTCATTCGCCATCGCAAGGCGGCCGGCCGCGCCGGCGACCGCGGCGACCGTGTCATTGTCGGCTTCGAGGTCTACCCCAAGAGCGTCGGGCCCGACGTCGACCGCCTCGACAACCACTGCCCGGCCGACCTGGCCCACATCGCCCAGAGCTTTGAGCTCCACCTCCCGCCCAACACCACCGCCTCCGAGGCTCTGGCCCAAAAGTACGCCCACTCGTCCTACCACCCGGCCCTCGACGACGACGCCGACGACACCGACGACGGCGCTCGCCTGTCCGTCCCCTACACCTACTCTGTCTACTTTCAGGAAGACAACTCGGTCGAGTGGAGCCACCGCTGGGACCTCTACTTTGTCAACCAGGAAGAGGGCTCCAAGATCCACTGGCTGGCCATTGTCAACTCGCTCATCATTTGCGGCCTGCTGACCGGCATTGTGCTCATGATCTTTGCCAAGACCATTCGCAGCGACCTCAAGGGCTACCGCGACACCGAGGAGGGCAAGGCCCGACTGGCCCGCCGCCGCAGCGCCCGCAGAGCCGTCGCCGCTGCTGCCGCCGATACCGGCTCCTCCACGCCGACAGTGAGCGAAAAGGTGTCTCTCTCGAGTGTCGGCCTCGGCGTCGGTCTCGGCATCGGCCTGCTCGATGCCCCGGGCGCCGACGACGCGGCCGCCTCGACGGACCACGACGTGCTGCCGTCCGACGACGAGACGCTCGACGATGTCACCGGCTGGAAGCTGCTGCACGGCGATGTGTTCCGCAAGCCCGCCTACGGCCCGCTGCTGGCGCCTCTCGTGGGCTCCGGCATGCAGCTGCTCGTCATGGCCTTTGGCCTCGTCTTTTTGAGCGCCGTCGGCGTGCTGAACCCCAGCTTTCGCGGCGGCTTCATCAGCTTTGCCGTCGGCCTTTTTGTCTTTGCCGGCCTCTTCTCCGGCTACTTCTCGGCCCGCGTCTACCGCACCTTTGACGGCCAGCACTGGCGCCGCAACACCCTCGTCACCGCCCTGCTCTTCCCCGGCCTCGCCTTTGCCGCCGTCTTTGTCCTCAACCTCTTTGTCTGGGCCCAGGCCTCGAGCACCGCCATCCCTTTTGGCACCCTGCTGGCCATTCTGTGCCTCTGGCTCTGCATCCAGACGCCGCTCGTCTACGCCGGCTCCTGGTACGGCTTTCGCGTCGGCGCCTGGGACCACCCGACCAAGACGAGCGCTGTGCCGCGCGCCGTGCCCCGCCAGGCCTGGTACCTTTCTGGCCTGCGCTCCGTGCTGCTGGCCGGGCTGATCCCTTTTGCCGTCATCTTTATCGAGCTGCTCTTTGTCTTTCAGTCCGTCTGGCAGGACAAGAGCGGCTACTACTACGTCTTTGGCTTTTTGGCTGTCGTCTCCTCCATGCTCATCGTGACCGTGGCCGAGGTCACTGTCGTCACCATTTACATTCAGCTCTGCTCTGAAAACTACCACTGGTGGTGGTCCTCCTTCCTGGTCGGCGGCGGCAGCGCCTGCTGGATCTTTCTCTACTGCATTTGGTACTACTTTGCCAAGCTGCACATTACCGGCTTCGTCAGCAGTCTGCTCTTTTTCAGCCACAGCTTCATGGCCTGCTGTGTCTATGCCCTGCTGACCGGGACGGTGGGCTTTTTGAGCGCCTATGCCTTTGTGCGGAAGCTCTACGGGTGGGTTCCTTTCCGTTTGTCCGCCAACCTTTCCGTTTATCGCTAACCTTTAAGAGCCATCAAGGCGGACTAGACCGAGGCCGACGTCTATGTATGATCGGGGAGCATCAACAGCAGGGAAGCCCACGTCGTTTAATGGCACAAGTTTGGCGTCACATTAGGATAGAGATTTGCATGCGGCGTTTGTTTATTTATATGTACTTTTATTTTTTTCCTTTCTCTTTCCTTTCTCTTTTCTTTTCCCTTTTTTTTCCTTTTCCCCCCTTTTTTCCTTTCTTTTCTTTTCTTCCCTTTTCCCTTTCTCTCTTCTGCTTTGCTTATGTTTGGATATTCGCGAATGAGCATGGCTACGCGCCGATCTAAAGTGCCGAGCGTTGTGTTCTGGCTTGCATAGTGCTCCAGCCGCTCCAAGTGATGAGTATTTTATACAAGATTTTAATTCGTTTGAAATTACAGTCTACTTTCAACGTATTTTTCGTCACGTGACCAAACACGTGCTGACTACGCAAAAGGCGTCGCGCAAAGTCGCGATTCCAGCTAAACGTCGCAGCCAACAAGACAAGGAAGCGCCACGGCGAGCCCTCCTCGCGTTTGGTCTTTTCACAGCTCCGCCTGCCGTGTCTCTCATTTTGGGAAATTTCCCGGGTTTCTTCTTTTCTTTGCAAGACAGCGCTCCTTTTGCATTGCTTTTCACGACAGACGGTCGCTTGTCGGTCTCTTACTGTTTGTCGTCGCAGCCGTCTCTTCTTGTCTGACGTCGCCATGTCTGGCCAAGCAGGAAAATGGCGCGAGGAGCAGGTCCTAATCATTTGCCCCGGCAGCCGCACGACCATGGCGCAGCTTGGCTGTGGCGAGCTGACGCCGCCGGCCTACCGCATCCCGACGCGCATGTTTCGGGACGAGGACACGGACGAGTGGCGCGCCTACCGGACATTTAAGCGCAAGAAGGCGGCGGCGGTCTCGGGCGAGGCGGCCAAGGACGGCGACGAGTGGGAGCACGTCGAGGACCGCGACTCGGACGAGGGCGCCGTCTATCCGATGGAGGGTGAGTGAGGAGAGGGGGAAGAGGAGGGGGAGAAGAGAGGAATAGAAAAGGAAGAAAGACTGACAAACAGGCGGCTACATCACCAACATGGACGCCTTCCTGGCCTTTATCGAACACGTGCACGGCCTGCTAACGACGACGCACCACAACACGCCCATTATGCTCATGGCGTCGCCGCAGTGGACGCGCCCCGACTGCGAAGCCATTGCGCTGTACGTCTTTGAGCGGACCAAGACGCCGGCGCTGTGCATGATCAACAGCGCGCTGGCGACGCAGTACGGCATCAAGTGGCCGCACATGACAGTGGTCGACATTGGTTTCGAAAAAGTCGACGTCACCTGCATCTACGACAACCGCATCGTCAGCCACATGGACCTGGGCTACCCGGCCGAGCCGGGCGAGGACCGCGCCATTTCGGGCGGCGAGGTTTTTACGCAGCGGCTCTTTGAGCTGCTGCAGGCCAAGGGCAAGGACTTTACCTATGAAATGGCCGAGCAGCTCAAGAAGAGCAGCATCTGCGAGGTGCTGCCGTACGCGCCGAGCCAGCCGCGGCTCATGGAGCTGCCCGACGAGGGGGCGACGGCAGCGGCGGCCAGCACGACAGAAGCCGCCGACACCTTGGCCGACGCAGCCGCCGCCGCACCCGAAGCGGTATCCACCAGCGCGACGGATCCGGCCCTGTTAGCTAGCGCTGCCGACGACGATTTGGAGATTCCCGGCGTGACGGACACGGACGGCGTGCTGGATGTGGCCACGCTCGTCACATCCGGCCAGACCAAGGAGTTCTTGGCCAAGAAGGAAAGGGAGCGCTCAGAGCGCGGCCGCTTTGGCCGACGCGTCAAGGACAAGGACGCCGAGCCGCCCAAGCCGGTGCGGCTGCCCAACGCCAAGCGGCCCTGGACCATGTTCCACTACGAGGAGCTGGTCGAAGACGACGACGAGGCCCCACAGCCGCCGCCGCCGCCACAGCCAGAGCCACCACAGCCCGATGGCAGCGGCGAGGCCAAGAACCAGACGGGAACCAGCAGTGGCAACGGCAAGCGAAGCGGCGACGGTGCCGACGGCAGCGACGACGGCTCGGACAACTCGGACACGGACGAGGACGAGGACGAGGACGGCGAGGGCAAGGGCGAAGAGGACAGGGGCGACAAAAAAAACAGCCCGTCGGCCGAGCTGGCGGAAGCAGAGGCGGGCAAGGAGGGAATGCCGGACAAGATTAGCCCGGCCGGGCCAGCGGCCGATACAGCCATGGCAGACGTCCCTCTGGCCGAGCAGGCGGCCGTGGCGGCAGCCGAGGCGGCCGGCGGCAGTGCCAATGTGCAGCTCGGCCGGCGGTACAAGCGGGTGCGGCGCGACTTTGAGATTGGCCTGGAGCGGTTCTTGTTTGCCGACCGGCGTGAGATTGACCGCATCGTGGCCACCATTTACCGCGCCGTGCAGGGCATCGAAGACATGTACATGCGGCCGCCGTGCTGGGAAAACTTGGTGTTTGTGGGCAACGGCTGCCGTCTGCGCGGCCTGCGCGAAAACATTTTGCAGACGCTGCACGCGCGCCACCTCATCTCGCCCTCGACGGCCACCATGTTCACGTCAGAGCTGCCGAGCCGCCTGGGCACGCCCTCGGGCACGGGCGCGCAGACGCCCACCGGCCTCGGCCCCGCCTCTTATTCCTCGCCCGCAATGCCGACGCCGCTGCCCATGGGTGGCAACAGCGGCAGCGTGAACCCGCTGCTGCAGGCCGCCACCACGGCCGCCGCCACGCAAGCCGCCGCCGCCGCCGCCGCCAACAGCGATCTGGCCGGGCCCTCGTCGCACCGGTTTCACGCACAGACGCCAACGTCGATCCGGCTGGCGGCCCTGCCAACGTACTTGAGCGAGTGGACCAAGAACGGCTTCGAGGAGTCCATGTTTCTGGGCGCACAGGTGGCGGCGCGCCTCGCGTTTTGCCTCCACAACCTCGACGCACAGGGCCAGGAGAGCCAGCGGCTAATGAGTCTGAGCCGCGTAGAGTACAAGTGAGTTTTTGCCTGGTTTCTGTTTCCATCTTTTCCCATATTGACTCTCCAGCGAACTGGGACCCAAGGGCATCCGCACCCACTCCATGCTGGGCTGAGGCGAGACCCGATAGATTAGAGGCATCGAGCGAGTCAGAGGCGGCTAGTGTTTGTACGTGCGTCATTCATGGGGAAAAGGGGGGCAGACCGGGCAAGGTATACATGTTTACTTCTCATTGATTTTGGCTCATTGATTTTGGTTCAGATGGCTGGTCCCAGGGTAAACACACTTTAGCTATCCAAACAATGTACAAACGCAGTGTATTGTTTGCTAGCAATGCTGCCTCGCTCAGGCCACAGAAAAGCAAACGATCCAAGGATATAAAAGAAGAATGAAAATGAAACCGAAAGCGTACATTCATAACAATCTACTGTACCATGCTTTTCATGCCAACCGGCAGCTTACTCATCCTTTTCGCTTAATCACTAAAATCAGGAACAAAATCAACCATAGCTACCGTTGAAGCTCTCGGAGCTCCTTATAGCGCGGAGGCGCGCCCAGCACGTGACTTTCGCCATCGATCCCAGCCAGTTCAGGCTGTGCGCCGGCTCCGGCCTCGGCCTCCTCCATGGCCGCTGCAAAGGTGGGCGGGCCGGGCTCTTGGCTCTGAAGGCGCAGCTGCATTTCACCCATGGCCCGCACGCCTCCCACGATTATCTGCAAGGGCAAGAGCAGTCTCACACTGGTAGACGAGCCTTTGGCCTTGGGCGGGCTGAGATTGAGGCCGGGCATGGATTTCGAATCCGCCCGAGCGAGCTTCAGCGTCAGGTCCAAGACATAGAAACGCGCAGAGGTGCAGCTGTAAAAGGTGGGCAGGTAGGTCTGCCTGTCCATGGGCAAATGGATCGGAAGCGTCACCTGGCTTCGAAAGTGCATCGGGATCGGAGCTCTGCTGCCTTCTTCGCCAGAGCTGCCGCTGCTATCCGGGACGGCCTGGCCCGGCGCCAGCATCTCTGTCTCCCAGGTCAGCGTCTCGGGCGCTGGGCGCGAGGAGAGATGGACAGTGTGGGAATAGTCGCTCCATTGTACGGCAAAAAGGTTTTGCTCCGTGCTGTTGCCGCGGTTGGGGAACGCCTTCATAGGCTCGAGGCTATAGCAGGTGTAGGAGACCAGCTTAGCGTCCACACCGGCCAGCTGGGGCGGAAGCACCTCTGCAAAGGCCGGCTGAAAGTGCAGGTCGACCAGGACCGAGGTCGGCTCCAGGGCTGCGGCGTCGGGCCGGATGACAACGGCCGGAGGCTCGCTGGCCGTGGCCGTAATGTAGCCGTACTTGCGCCGGTTCATCAGCAAAGGCATAGTCATCTTTTTTCGGACAGACAAAAGGTAGCGCGTGTCCTTTTCCGTCAGGTTGAGCGGCGGGTCCGCGACCGAGAGCGGCAGAATGCGCACCGGGTGGATGGCCTCGACACGCCTGGCGCCGTTGGGGCCCAGGCGGCTGCCGCTAAACAAGCTCTGCTGGCCGGGAGTGACCGGACAGGTGACAACCGCCCTGACCGCGTACTCGACTGCCGCCATATGAGGGGCCATGTCGTCTCGCTCCCACTTGGCGCCACTGTTGGAGCTGCCACTGATGGTGCCCATGGTGGGTGGCATGCGGAGGTGGTGCTCGTAAATGTCAGCAAGGTTGTCTTGTTTGCACGCGTGAATGGTCAGCCGCTCGGGCACGACAAAGTGAAAGTCTAGCTGGTAGATGCGGCCGGCCAAAAAGATGCGCGGCTCCGGGTACCGGTCGGCGAGCGAGGGCATGGGCAAGGACAATATCCGGTAGGCCCGGCATTGTACTCCTCCGCCGTGGCCCGCCACCTTCACCACAGTGGTCCCTATGAGCGTGATTTCCCAGTGGTCAAAGGGCATGTCTTGTATCGTCGTAATGGTGACGGTGCCGTCAATGTTGCTGCCGGTCGAATACACCCGGGCCTTGTAGTGGTTCTTGAGCCGGATGTCAATCGTCATCTTGGTGCTTTTGCCGCGTTCGGTGTCCGGGTCGAACTCGCTAACGCCCGACATGTTTTGGAACACCGAAAGGCCCGATGATGCGAATGAAGCCGCCATGGGAAGGGGGGTTAGAGTTGTGTCGTAGTAAGAATAGGTGACCGTGAACGGCTCTCAGCCGCCCGTATTTGTGTACTGTCCAAAGAGACAAAAAGCAGTGCTAAAAGATGAGGGCAGAGGCGGAAAAGACACAGGCAATGATGGGAAAGAATGCAAATGACAATGTTCTGCTCGAAATGTAAACAAGGCTTTGCCTATAAAATCAAACCATTCAGACAAAGGGCCGCCACCGGCTTTATAGACCGGCGGCAGCAGCGGCACGGGCAGCTACCATGCAGAGATGACCCCTTGCCTGCCGCTGCATGCTTTTGTCCGCTCCAGGCAGTTATGACACTTTCGCTTTCCCAAGCTCTTGGGCAGAGAAAACTCGGGGCCGATTTCCGCAGCGGGCCCCAGAAACGGCTCTACACCGCACTGCCATTTTTTTTTCTTCTGGGGGGGTTGTCAACTTGACTCACACAGCTGCGCGTCCCCATGATCAGAGCTAGCCGGTTCTTGGCAGCTCGCTCGCTTCTTGTTGGCATCTGGGGAGACGGAAATGGCATTGGGTGCCATCGTGGGCGTTGACTCGCTGACGACGCTGATTGGCTGAGAGGCACCAACGCTCCTGACAATGTAAGCGAAAGGGCGTGGAGGACAGGCCGGGGAAGGCTGCGGGTCCCACTTTCCCGACGGGGCCCACTATTACGTACGACTGGCTTATCAATATCGCTGAGAAATGTCGAGTTTCCGCGATGCGTCAGCCAACCTGTCGGCCACTTTCAGGCAAACTACAACACTGGTGCATAGACTAAGGAAACTTGTCACGACGGGTCATCAGCTAGTCTGAGAGATTTTGCTTGTTGCTGAAATATGACTGTTCTTTCCATTGGCGACTTCCAGATCAAAATATCTTTAAGCTAGCAAGTTTTTAAAGAGTCACCAACCAGCGGATCCATTCCATCTCTCCCTGCTTTTTCCATGGAACAACCAGACCGCTGTTGCGTATTTGCTCCAAGTCTCCGCTCTTTCGAAGCTCGAAGCTGGCCGTTGGCCGTTAGATGCGAGGGAAGCCAAAGTACAAATCGAGAGTCTCGTCTAAATCCGTTTTTGACAAACCCTATCGGTAGAGCCTGAGCCAGTTTATTGCCAGGAAATATAGAGCATGATGCCAGCTCCGGCCGCAATGGCTGCAAATTGGGTCAGCGTCTTGCGCAGCTCGTCCACCTTGGTGCTGCTGCTCCCCGCCTTGCCCAGGTCCGTCTCCAGCAGCTCCGGGATGACGGCCACGGTGCCGACATAGAGAAACGTGCCGGCCGTAAAGGGCAGCAGCATGTCGCCCCAGGACAGACTGGTGCCCAACAGTCCGCCGCGGCCGTGGGCAGCAGCAGCAGCAGTAGCAGAAGCGCCTTCAGGGCTGCTCGAGGCGGTGCCCAGTTCCTGCACGAGGATGCCAATGACGGTGCCGAGCATGGCGCCGACAGCGGTGACAAACTGGGCTCCCATGGCCGCGCGTTTGGAGAAGCCAGACTGCACGAGCAGGGCAAAGTCGCCGACCTCGTGGGGGATTTCGTGGAAGAACACGGCCACGGTCGTGGTGGCGCCAATGGTCGGCGAGGCATAGAAGGAGGCCGACATGGCCAAGCCGTCGGTGATGTTGTGGGTGAAGTCGGCGCTGGTGGTTAGGGGAGGGAGAGAAGAAAGAAGAGAGAGAAAGAAGAGAGAGAAAGAAGAGAGAGAAGAGAAAGAAAAAGAAAAAAGACCCTTCCACTTACATCAAATTCAGATAGCCCGACAGCTTGACGCTCGGGTTGACTTCCACCGGCACGCCGACCGCCTCGGATTCCTCCGTCTTGCTGGTGTCGCCGCTCTTCCGCTTCTTGGCCGACTTGGCCGAGATCTCTGTGGCCGAGGTCACGGCCGTGGCCGTCTTGCCGTGATCGTGCGCGTGGCTGTGGCCGTGGCTGTGACCGTGGTCGTCACCGGCGTTGCCGCCCGTGGCAATGCGCAGGCCCTTGTCCATGGCGACAAAGGTGAGGAAGCCGACCATGATGGCGACGCCCAGCAGCAGGTTGCGGTTCGGCTCGACCAGCACCAGACGCGCGCGGTCGGCACGCTCGTCGTCCTCGCCAATAAAGATCTCCGGCAGCAGGTGGAAGAGCGTATCGCCCAGCAGGCCGCCCACGGCAAAGGCCACCATGACTGACAGCGACGACGGGTCAATGTTGGTCGGGCAGAGCGCCAGCAAAAAGTTGGGCGGTCCGGAAATGTACAGCGTCGCCAGGATGGCGTTGACCGCCGGGCTGCCGGGGAAGAGCACGGCAAAGACGCGCGCCGTCAGCGACGACGCGCTTTCCGAGGCCTCGTCGTCGCCACCCTGCCTCAGCTGTTTCTTGTACTGGCCCAAGGCCTGGACTACACCGCACTCTTGGAGCTGCTCGTTGAGCTCTTCCGAGCTCAGCGCGACGGGCGCTGCTGCTGCCGGCGACGCCGCCTCGCCTGCTGCCACGCGGGCCGACTGGACCGAAGCCAGGAGAACCAGCACGGCCAGCACAACGAGCCAGAGGCGGGCGCCGCGGAAGCTGTCCATCCGGGGGAAAAGGGCCATTCTGCTCAATGGTCAATGACCGTGGACCAAGAAGAAAAAAGGAAAAAGAACGACAGAGAGATAGAGAAAAAAAACCCCTGCCCCGAATTCAAAAGGAATCAATCAATTCCCTCCAATGGAAGAACGGGTGCAAACGACGGGACAGATTACCAAAATAGCTATCACCAACACCTCAATTTAAGACAGCAGGTTCAAAGCAGAGCACGCGACCTCGAGGAAACCTATTTGCCGTAGTGGCACGTGACCCGTTTTCCGCTGCCTAGTGTCTTGGCGCACACAAGACTTTTTGTGGAAGGCGCAACATGGTCCTTTCTTTTCCAGCAAGATACGAGCAGTCTTCTTGATGGATACTATTTGCAACAACTCATGGCAAACAAACCGATTTCTCATCACCGTTTGTGAGTGCTGTGTCTCTGTGCGCCCTTATCAGACAGGCCCCCACTAGCTTTTCTCTAGCTTACTGTGCGGCGGGGAAAGCAGGGTGAGCACACGACCAAGAATGGACGCTTGGCAGCCATGCAAAAGGCTGGAGCACCTGGAAAAGAGAAAACGGCAGCAGGCTATAATCTTGTCTAATGGAGCCGGCAGACCGAGACAAGAGAGCCAGATGGAAGAGAGCAGAGAGCAAAATTATGATGGGTGCCCTGGCCAGCTGAGGACGCGTCGACACAGGAGGGGTCGATGCAACTAAAAACCGGAAATGATCTCATATTTCTGGCCTAACAGATAGCTGGACTCGACCATCTAAGCTTTGCCTTGACTATATCTTGCGCTCTGTTGGCAGCGACGTCGCCGGCATTGACGGCCCAGCAACCACACAAGCAAAAGAGGTCCAAAAATGGCTTGGCTTCCGCACGGTCGGTCCAAGACGGGCCTGCTGTTTGACAATGACAAAGGCCGGTCGGCGACAGTGCCAGCGGTGGCGACATACCGCGGGCGGCTCTGGTGTCTGTGGACGGACCTGGACGGACAGCTGTGGTACTCACAGACGGGCAGCAGCGACGACGAGGAGCAGTTTGGCGAGCGACAGGCGTTTCCGCAAAACGGGCTGCCGGTTCTGGCCAACCTGAACGGCGTGCTGCACGCGATTGTGCTGCAGGCCGACAGCGGCGCCATGGCGCATTACGTGCACGACGACGACGACCACGAGACGGCCTGGACGGAGCGGGGGCGGCTGGACGGCGCGGCGGGGCTGGAGGCGCACTCGACGCCGGCGCTGGTGGCGTTCCACAACAAGCTGTTTTTGGCCTTTCTGCGCGACGGGCGGCTGTACTACTCGGTCTGGTCGGCACTCGGGGGGGACGAGGCACGGCAGTGGACGGCACCGCAGGCGGTGGTGGGCGGGGAGGAGGAGGTGCGCTTCCGGGGCATCCCGGCGCTCTTTGTGGTCAACGAGGCGCTGCACGTGCTCTGCGGAGCCGACACGGACGAGCGGCACATTCTGGGCTTTTGCTACGACTACATTGGGCAGACATGGACGCAGAGCGACGACGTGTCCGAGGGCCGGGCTGCGTCCGGCGTCAGCGCCGTATCGTTTGGCAGCAGCGCGTACCTGGGCATCATCGAGGCCGGGCCGGGCGACGAGACGCACGCCGTGTACGTGGCAGCGTTTAGCAACGGCGCCTGGGCGGCGCACGAGGCGGTGGCGGACACGGCGGCGGCGGACCCGCCGCAAATTGCCATTCTCAACGGGCGCGTGCACTGCATCTTCAACGACGTCGGGGCGACGCGCGACCTGCGCTGGTACTCGCGGCCGGTGCTGCGCTACTCGCTGAGCTCGTGGATGGGCCAGGTGGCAGACGACGTGCTGGTGTCGCAGCTGACGGTGCCGGGCACGCACGACAGCTGCGCGCGCAGCAACATTCCGTTTGTGCGGACGCAGTACCTGTCGATCCGGCAGCAGCTGGCGCTGGGCATCCGCTTCTTCGACCTGCGGCTGCGGCGGCACGGCAACGGCAAGCTGTACTGCTACCACGGCGGCATCCCCATTGACCTGCCGCGCTACCTGTCGTTTGACCGGGTGATGGAGGAGATCTGGCAGTTTTTGTGGCCGGCGGGGGCTGAGGGCGAGCCGACGGAGACGGTGCTGGTGTCGATCAACAATGACGACGCATCGGCCGCGCAAAAGGCGGATCCGGCCGAGTTCTACGGAGCGGTGGCGGCGGCGATTGCGGCGACGCCGCCGTGGCCGGGCACACAGCGGCACCGGTGGCACGTGGAGCCGACGACACCGCGGCTGGGCGATGTGCGCGGGCGGGCGGTGCTGCTGCGGCGGTACGCGGGCGACGCGGCGGTGCCGCCGACGGGGCGGCAAGGGCTGGACCTGTCGCAGTGGCAAGACGACAACGCCGACTTTACCATTGTGACGCCGACGCAGGTGCGGGTGCGGCTGCAGGACAAGTGGAAGTTTGCCGAGCGCATCGCGCTGCACGACCTGATCGACACCAAGGGCACATATGTGCAGCGCATGATGGCTTCGGCGGCGGGCGAAAAGGGCGAGGGTGCCGGCGCCGGCGAGGAGGACGACGGCCACGACTGGTACCTCAACTTTTGCTCGTGCGTGGGCGACCCGGTCGAGCACGGCGAGATTGCCGAGGCCAAGTGGATTGCGGTGGGCGTGCACAGCGACTTTATCGGCAAGTGGGTGCCGGGTATGAATGTGCGCACGCGCGAGCATCTGCAAGCCAACTACGGCGCGGCGAGCGGGCGGGCGCGTCTGGGCGTGGTCAACCTGGACTATCCCGAGCTGCCGGAAGACAATGATTTGGTGGCACGGCTGATTGAGACGAATTTTTAAGGGTGACAGTGGGTTTGGGGATGTGAAGCTTTTTGCATGAAGCTTTTTCCATAAAGCTTTGTTGATTGTATCATGGAGCTGCTTGCTTGTGCCTGAAGTGCTTTTGCTGTCTGTAGTGCTTTTGCTGCCTGTAGTGCTTTTGCTTGTTTACTTGTTTGCGTGTTGTTTACACGTAGTGTACAAGCTTTACACTACACTACAAGCTATGAATGCAATTTCGGCGACGGAAATGAGATGACTAGATCGATACAGATGCCGATGCCATAAATAGGGTACTAGTGTAGTGTAGTGTACACTGACAGTGGTCTCCCCGCACGATCTCGAGTCATCGGCCAGGGTGGCATGCTGCGTGTTTTGTTTTCATCAGCAGGCCTCGTGTTCTATAATTATCCCAATATCCATCAAGCATGTTGGCAATACTGCAACGCTACGTAAGCACCGGCACGGAAAAAGTACGCTGGCAGAAAGCGCTATTTTCTCGTACCGGCTGTCGGCAGCCTGAAAACTCTGCACTTTAGTGGGCCGACTTGCACTTTCGGCGCTGGCCGTCTTTCAGCACCTGTCCTTTCCCCGGGCAGCGGACGAGTGCGTTGCGCATCCCTTTTCCACGAGTGCTTTGCTGCTGCCAACAAATACGTTTCAGGAAAAGGGGACAGCGGCCACTACTCCGTACACTACACTACACTACATACTGCCACGCGTGCGTCTTTGTGGACAGCCTTTCTTCGCTCTTTCTTCTTTCCCATTCTTCTGTCCAGACTCAGGGGCAGCGAATCAGCGAGCAGACCGCGCCGAATAGGAGGCGGCCGCCCCTCCTCTGGCCCACCGCAGTTCGTTTTTCCCTTTCCCTTTGCATCCGTGCCCCGCTTTCATCGCCACTAGTGTACTCCGCTTAGCGCAGGTACCAACGCACACCGTCCCGATGGGCCAGGATCCGCCGGCTTTTTCCCTGCCTGGTTCTTTCTTCTTCTGTCGCTCGATCTGACCTCCCTCCTGCCCCCTGTCGGTCGATCGGCCAAGTCCAGCCAGGTAGATGGCGGCACGGCATGCCTGCGCCGATACTCGCCTCTACCTGGCTCGGCAGACCCCAGAGGCACTCGTATTCGTGCCTGCCACATCCTCGTGTTGATGGCATGAGTGTGTACGTAACGTGCTTGCCGTCTTTGTTCGCTAGAGTTAAGACGCCGGCCTCTGCTCTTTTTGCTGCCCTCCTCTCTCTTCTTCCTTCTCTTCACCACTCGTTTCGTCTCCGACTTTACACCTTCGTTTGTGTCCGCTAGACTTTCATTGTATCGTCTACATTCACGTTTGCTAGACTTTCACTGTATCGTCTACTTGACTCTCTTTTGGTTACACTTGCACTTTCACAACTCTCGTTACCATGCGTTCTGCTACCATTGCTGCCGCTGTGGCTGCTCTGCCCTCGGCCTTGGCCGCCTACCAGGGCTTCAACTACGGCTCGACCTTTAACGATGGTTCCATCAAGGTCCAGAGCGACTTTGAAAGTGCCTTTACCACGGCTCAGGGCCTGGTTGGCACCGACGGCGCCTTTACCAGCGCTCGTCTGTACACCATGATTGTGAGTTGGAAATAATTTCCTGATATCCTCGGCCTCACCTCTCCAGCCTCATCCCTTCCAACACTTCCAACCTTCAACTCCCGCTAATCCCTTGCAGCAAGGCGGTACCACCAACACACCCATCTCGGCCATTCCCGCCGCCATCAAGACCAAGACGTCGCTGCTTCTCGGCCTCTGGTGCTCGGCAGGTGATGCCATTTTTGCCAACGAGCTGGCCGCCCTCAAGAGCGCCATCTCCACTTACGGCTCTGAACTGAGCTCGCTCGTTGTCGGTATCTCGGTCGGTAGCGAGGATCTGTACCGCATCTCGCCCACGGGCATCAAGGCCCAGTCCGACCCCGGCGTCAACCCCGACGTCCTGGTCAAGTACATTAAGGAGGTTCGCGAGGCCATTTCCGGCACCGTCCTGTCCGGCGCCTCTATCGGCCATGTCGACACCTGGACCGCCTGGTACAACGGCTCCAACTCGGCTGTCATTGACAGCGTTGATTGGCTCGGCGTCGACGCCTACCCCTACTTCCAGGACACCGAGTCCAACGCCATTGACCAGGGCAAGGCGCTGCTGGATAAGGCCATTAGCAACACTGAGAGCGTTGCCGGCGGCAAGTCCATCTGGATCACCGAGACCGGTTGGCCCGTGTCTGGCGCCAAGAGCGGTGATGCCGTTGCCTCTGTTGCCAACGCCAAGACCTACTGGGACACCACCGGCTGCCCTCTCTTTGGCAACACCAACGTCTGGTGGTACACTCTGCAGGATGCCTCGCCCACGACCCCGAACCCCAGCTTTGGCATTGTCGGCTCCACCCTGAGCACCACGCCGCTGTTTGACCTGAGCTGCAAGGACGTCACCAGCTCTACCAGCTCGTCCACCACCAAGACGGCGGCCGCCACCAAGGCCACCACTACCACTGGCACCAAGGCCGCCACTACCACTGGCAGCTCGACCACGACCACCGCTGCGGGCTCTGGCTCCGGCTCCGGCTCTGGTTCGAGCTCCGCCAGCGCTGCCGTCACTGTCAGCACTGCCAGCGCGGCTGCCAGCGGCAAGGCGACCAAGACCGGCGAGACCACGGTTTCCGCTGCCTCCACCACCACCAGCCCTGTCTCCGTCGGCTCTGGCTTTGGCTCGGGTGCTGGCTACAACGCTACCCTGACTGTCGGCACTGGCGCCACCGGCACTGGCTTTGTGTCCACCACCAAGACCGGCGCCTCTGCCACTGCCAGCTCGACCGTTGTCGCTGTTAGCAAGGCCAATGTTGTGTCTGGCTCCATTGGCGCTGCCTTTGCCGCCGTCATGGTGGCCATCCTGACTCTGTAAGGAGGCACCATGGGTTATCACTGGGCAAAGTGGCATGGACTGGGTTGAGACGGGTACGGCGTTTATTGGTTCACATTCGTTTGCATTGGTAATAAAAATTGAGATCTTACGGGGTCTCTTTCTCTTCTCTTATGGAACACAACCCTCTGATGGGGCCTCATAGACATGAATATAGACTGCATAGCCATAGCCCTTGTTGGGCAGTACATACGTTGGAAAGCCCACGGGGCGCATTGGTTATGAGCAATGGAATTAAATTGTGCACATTTTTTGGCATGAAGCCATTGTTAGGCATGAAGCTACATTGCTAAACTTGTACGGTTGATCCCATGAACAGTCAGAGGAATAAATGACAAACGCCGTACTCCGCCAGTGTCCCTTTTTAATTTCTTTCAGATTTCTTCTCTCCGTGGCTATCGTTTTTGTTCGTCTACGACGACGGCGCGTCTTCCGCGTCGTAGCTGTTGGCCAGGTCGGCGTCGGGGGCGTCTTCAAGGGCCGGCTCGGCCTCGGTGGTGGCGTCGGCGTCGGCGTCAAGGTCCTGAGAGGTCTTGTCGGCGGCAGCATCCTTGCTGCGGTCGAGCGAGTTGTTGACGAGCGGGGTGGTGTCGTTGAAAATGCGCAGCAGCATGGCGGCGCGGTCCTCCTTGGGCAGCATCAGGTTGAGGGACTGGAAGCTCTTCCAGAGGGGCAGGGCCATGGGTTCGAGCGGGGCGCCGGCCTCTTCGGCGGAGCCGGGCGCGGGTTCGGGCTCAGGTTCGGGCTCGACCTTGAGCACAAAGCAGCCCATGCCCATGGCGGGCAGCTGTTCGCCGACCTCGCCGAGCTGGCGCCAGCCGCCGTCGGCAAACTTGGGGAACATTTCGACGAGCAGCGCGCGCAGCGTGGCCTTGCGGTGCAGCCGGACGACGCGTTGCGGGCCGACGTAGCCCTGCAGCAGCGGCATACCCTCGGACTGGATGCGCCACTTGCACACTTCGGCCGAGGGGGCCTCTTGCTTGACAAACATGCGCACGCCGGCGTGCACGAAGCGCACGCGGTTCTGGGTGGACGCCGCGGCCGCGGCCGCCTTGCCGCCACCGCCCACAGTGTTGTCGTCGCTCGTGTTGCTGACCAAAATGTCGCGCACCAGGCCGCTCGTGTAGTAAATGGCCTTGGCCGGCCGGCCGTAGGCGTTGCGCACGAGGTAGCGGTCCGCCGGGAAGCGCACCGACAGCTGGTAAAAGGCGCGAATGTCCTGCACGACCTCGTGGTCCGGCGCCAGATACTTGAACGGCTCTTCGTAGGGCCCGTCGTTTTTGCTGCGCGGGCCGGTGATTTCCACTTCTTCGTCGGCCACCTCGGTTTCGGCCTCCTCTGTTTCGGCCGCCTCCGTTTTGACATCGGCCGCCTCTGTTTTGACGTCGGCCTCTTCCCGTTTCGCCTTTTTCACCGGCGCGGCTTCCGAGAAGCCCATGGCCGTGTCCTCCATCGGGCGCTTGACAGAAACCTGCACGTCCTCCATGGCGTCGTCGGCCTCGGCGAATTCGGATTTAATGTCGCTAGCCGGCGCAGGGGCGGGAGCAGGAACGGGACAAGGCGTGGCCGACTCTTCGGCCTTGACCGTTTCGGACTCGGTATCGGTAGTTTCCGACTTGGGCACGGCGGCGGCGGCCAGGGCCTTTTTCACGGCCGCCGCACTGCGCGCCGCGTTGGGCACGGGCTTGGCCCGGATCTCGCCCTTTTTCTGCAGCACGACAATGAAGAAGCCGCCCGTGTCCTGCAGGTGGGGGTAGACGCGCAGGCAGCGCTCGAGCGGCAGGGGCGCAGCGCCGGGCACGGTCTCGGGCGCAAACATGGACTCGACGAGGCGGGCCGGGACGATGCCGGCGCCCTCGTCGGAGCGGGCATAAGCCTCGACCTCGGCCCAGCTGTGCCACTGGCGGCCCGACTTGTCCATGACGGACCAGGTGCGCAGGCCCGGGCGGCGGCGCAGCTGCGGCAGCTGGTCGCTGCTGTCGAGGATCTCGACCTTTTCGGGCCCGCCGCAGACCTGCACGGCAGCGGCGACCACGGCCTCGTTCTCGATCGGGTTGAGGCTGCAGGTCGAGTAGACGACGCGGCCGCCCGGCTTGAGCATTTGCAGGGCGCGCACAAGGATGCGCAGCTGCGTCGTGTGCAGGCCGAGCGCGTTGGCGGGGCTCCAGTCCTTCCAGAGGTTGACATTTTTGCGCAGCGTGCCGTCGCCCGAGCAGGGCACGTCGGCCAGGATGCGGTCAAACTTGAGGTAGCGCTGCGGGTGGCGTTTGTGCGGCTCGTCGGCCGCGTCGGCCGCGGCAGAAGCCACGGGCAGCGGCGGCAGACGCAGCGACGGGTAAATGGTGGCGTCGTGGTTCGTGACAATCATATTGGGCGAGGACAGACGCTTGAGCTGGTGAATGAGCAGGTGGCTGCGCTTGTAGTCGGCATCGTTGGCAATGAGGATGCCGGTGGCGCGGCCGTCGTCGCTGGCGTCGGCGGCCAGCCGTGCCGACTCGTCTTCACCGTCGGCCAGGCCGTTGCGGGCGGCGCCGGCCTCCTCGGCGGCCAGCACGGCGGCCACGGCGTCGTCGCCGGCAAGGCCGCGCTCCATGGCCTGCATGACCTTGCGCACGCGCGCCTCTTCGCCCTGGTGGATCATTTCGAGCAGCTGCGCGGCCTTGCTGCCGGGCGCGGCACACAGGTCCAGCACGGCCATGCCCGGACGCACGTCGAGCAGCAGGGGCGGGATCATGCTGACGACTTCTTGGCGGCTAATGTTGCCGACGGACGTTTCGGACACGAGAAACTTTTGAAACTTGCTAAACGGGGCAAACTTGCGGATGACCGTCTTGCTCGTCGTCATCCACCAGGCCAGCTCGTCCGGGTACCACGGCACCGGCTGGGGCGGGCTCACCGGCAGGCCGTCCCAGTGCGAGATGCGCGCCAACTCGGGAATGTAGCGCGTCTTTAGCAGTTTCTGCACGGCGGCCGCGTGGCCCTTGGAGCCGCAAAAACGGAAACTGTGCGGCAGCTCGCGCCGAAACGCCGCCCAAAACGCCGCCCGCTCACTGCGGCCGACGAGCGTGTCCGACTCGCTGCTGGCCGCGTCGCCGCTGACGGTCTCGTCGCCCGTGGTCTCGTCCTTTTCGACAACCACTTGGTCGCTGAGCCCCAGCAGCCCGTTGTAGTACTCTTCGAGCCGCTCGTTGCTCTTGACCAGCTCCGCGTACGACCCCTGCGGCCGGTCTCGATCCAGCCGGCCCCCGCCGCGTCTCCGGCCTCCGGCACCGCCGCCGCGCTACCATGTCAGCCTCGTTGGCCTGCTTTTCGCCGGGTCGAAACTCACCTTGTGGTATTTGCCTCGCCCCATGATGCCCCAGACGGTGCTTGCAGATAAATGTCGACCACGGATACTCTTGGCAGTCCGTCTACACAGGATCATGAAATGGCTGGCGCAATGGCTAGAAGCTCGAGCGACAGTGAAGAGAATGGCGTCGTAGGATCTGGCGATGAAGGAGGAGAAAAAGCAAAAGAAGAGGCTAAAAAAACATTTACTATAGCCCCACCGCGCTTATCGGTATCGGGCTTATCGCCTTGTAGCGGTACTTGTTTCTGCCTGGGGGAAAGCGTGTCATTAAGTACAAGTACAAGTGTATTTACATGCTCTCTCTGTAATTACACGGTTCTCTCCTTTCCATATGCTCTCCCTGCGGCTGCTACAAAAGCCCGACGATCCAGTGGATGACGTGGTCCATGCCATGGCCGTTGATGGCACTGACGGGGATGACGGCCAGGCTCTTGGTCCAGGCGCCCTGGAGGCCGCTGGGGTGGGCTTCTTGGCCGTTGGCAATGCGATGGAGATAGTCTCGGAGGGCGGCAAAGTTGGCTTCGGTGTCGGGCTGGTCGCTCTTGGTGGCCACGACGAACCAGGGCTTGCCAGCCATGGCCAGCTCGGGCGGCGGGACGGCGCCATGGCCGGGCGGCCTGCCCATGGCATCGACATCGTCGGCAATGATGAGGCCGTTGCCGTGTCTGTTTCGGCTGCTCCGGTCGTGACCATTGTCGTCCCAGTCGTCGCGTTGTGCCTCGCGCCGGCGCTGCTGCTCCTCCTCCTCGCGCAGCCGCGCGTACATGCCGACCTCCTTCCAGAGCGACTGCAGCGTGGCCACGGCGTCGCCGGCGCTGAGATCAATGACAAAAGCCAGCACACCGGCCCGCTCGACGTGGCGCAAAAAGGCCATACCGAGACCCTTGTCCAAGTGGGCATCCTCGATCAGGCCCGGGATGTCGGCAATGGTGAAGCGAGTGCGCGGGGCCGACGCTGGCGAGGCCGACGCTGACGAGGCCGACGACGCCGTCGAAAAGTCGGCCACGGGCCGCTCCACCAGCAGCGGTTTTCCGCGGTTGTTGTCGAGCACGACGGTGCCAATGTTGGGCTGCAGCGTGGTAAAGGCCCAGTCGCCGATGCGCGCGCGGCTGTTGCTCAGGGCGCGCAGCAGTGTGCTCTTGCCGGCGTTGGGCAGGCCGACCAGGCCGACGTCGGCCAGCAGCTTGAGCTCGAGCTGGAGCGTCATGGACACGGCCGGGCCGCCCTTGGTCGCCACCACGGGCCGCGGCGTGCTGCTCGACACGAAATGCGGATTGCCCAGTCCGCCGACGCCGCCCGTCGCCAGCAGGATCGGCTCGGGCGACGGCCGCGATAGGTCCAGGTAGAGGGGCGCCGGCGGCTGCCAAAAGACACGGTCGCGTCGCGGCAGCCGCGGAAAGTCGAGGTGCTTGACCTCGGACGCCGACAGCCCCGGGTACACTACCCACTTGCGCCGCAGCCACGCCGCTTCGGCCTCTTCCTCCTCCTCGGTCTCTTTTTGCTGCCGCTGCTGCTCGCGCTGCTCCTCGGGCGAGGGGGGGGGCGTCTCGGCCGTCGCCGTTATCGCTCCCGACTCCGCCGCCGCCTTGGCCGCCGCCTTTTCGTTGGCCTGCTGTCGCCGCCGCTTCCGCGCCGCCATGGCCCGCGCCCGATCCACTACCGCCTCCTCCGCGACCGGGTCCACGCGGCTCACCTCTGTCACCACCGTGCCCACCGGCACGCTGATAATCACGTCCTCGCCGCGCTGCCCGTTGCACGCGCTGCCCTGCCCCGTCCGGCCGCGGCCCGCTCGAATGACGCGCTGCCGCGCAATCTTGTGCAGCGACGTCTCACCCGCCACCGCCTGGATGTAGACGTTGCCGCCGTGGCCGCCGTCGCCGCCGTTGGCCGGGCCTTCGGGCAGAAACAGGTCGCGCAGAAATGAGATGCAGCCGTGCCCGCCCGCGCCTGCATGCACTGTCAGCGTCGCCTTGTCGGCAAAGCTGGGCATCGAATAGTCGTCGGGCGCGGGGTTCAAGTGCGAGGAGGCCGGCCTTTCGTCTCTGTCGTTCAAGTCGTTGACAGAATGCGTCTTGTCTCCCCCCGTCACGTGCCTTTGCGCCGCCGGCAGCTTCCCGTTTTGCACCCAGCATCGCGCCAGCGACTGCGGGTACAGAAACGGCAGCAGCGGCTTGAACAGCAGCACGCTGCCTCGACTTCCGGGCGCCATTGTCAATGTGCGTTGTTGTGTCGAGTGTAGAGTTTTAAAGCTTGCTTAGTCTTGGTGGATCCGTGGACTTATCGGGTCCACTTTTCATCGCCACAGCCTCGTCAAGCTGAGAGAAGATTGACGGTCACGGTACAGGCGAATGGAAAGAAGGCACAACGTGTGGCAGGAAACGACTTTCTGTCCCCATGTTCCATGGCTGGACCCCAAGAACAAGTTTCCAGTACGGCTACGCTCAAGGACGCTTTGTTATAGCGCTAGACGGCTTTCTTGACGTATTTCTAGCTGGCTGGCTTTCTAAGGGGACTTTATTCCTGACGCAACCGTTGGAGTTCACTAAAGATTCCGGATAGGCTTGAGATGTTTGGCCTGACGGTTTTACAGCCCGTGGAGCTGATGATATTTTGTGGAAAAACAGCTACGAATGCAGACTATACTTGATACCAACAACCACACTGTCGCCTTGACCTCCAAGCTACTCTGAGCGAGCACTCTTGGTCTTTTTGCTGCGCAGCTTCATCATGAGAATGACAAGCGCGTACGAGGACACACAAAAGAGAGCAGTGATGCCGGTCTAGAGGGAAAGTTCGTCAGCCAGCGTTTACATCAAAGAGCAGTGCCAGTCGCTTACATCTCGCCACCCATAGTACTCCTTGGTCAGGTTGAACGTCTTGGCATAATCGGCACCCGTTGTGTACGGGCAGTACTGGCAGCCCAAAGTGGCATTGGCATTGTTGACGTAGCCGGTGTTGGACCCGAGAAAGTCGGCCAGGTACTGACCACAAGTCTGTCCGCCGGGCGGATCAAAGGTGGTAAACTCTTTCTCGCCGCACGTCACCGGGACGTCCCACAGCACGGCGCCGAGCAGACCGCCGACGAGATAGTGGTAGGGGTCGAGGTTGTACAGCCAGTACTTCCAAAAGGGCTGCATGGACGCGTACGGGACAACAACGCCGCAAAAGGAAATCAGACCACAGCCCAGAAGCAGCGGGTTGGAGATGGCGGCAAAGTACACGCTCGGAGCGTAGGCGGCAATGGCCTGGCCGATGGAAGTGTAGAGAAACTCGTAGACTGGCTTGGTTAGCCAACCTGGTCTGAATGTCCCATGAGCGTCAACGTACAAATCATTTGCAGGTAAATGTGGCCAGAGACCCTGGCTGTCACCGGGAAGCCCACGGTAAAGTACCAGCAGCCAAAATAGGCCGTGGCACAGACGACAAGGTATGGGATCTCGGACACAATCTGGGCGCCAATAAAGGCCAGCCAATGGTACGTTTTCGACTATACGGTTAGCCAGAAGAGAAAAGAGTGCGCACAGGAGCCAGAGACCGACCTTTTTCTCCCGCGTCTCAAACAGGTCTCGGTTGTGCAAGAAAAACGGCTGCATCTGGTTGATGCATCCGGGAGCGACAAAGACAAAGTTGAAGACGGCAAAGAGCCGCAACTGCAAGTCAAACGTGCCGTTTCCAATGTTCCAAAACGTGAAGCCGCCAAACAGAGCAGCAAAGACGTGCAAGGTAATCTTGTTCCAGACATAGTCCTAGTAGCGTCCGGTCATTAGTCGGCTGCTGTCAGCTAAGAGGGGCACACCACACGTACGGGCGATCTCCAGAGCTGGATCATCAGCCTCTTCAGAACCAGCCTGAACTGGTACCATTTCGTCGAGGCAAACTCCCGGTCGTCTTCCTCGGATGCGGCGGTGGCGGCCGCCTTGCCTTGGGCAGTCAGCGAGTCGAGTGTGGCAAGCGCCTGTTGCCTTTCCGGAGACTCGTTCCAGGTCCGAACCCAGTCCACGTCGTCCTTGCCTTTGCCTTGGATGACCTCGACAATGTGATCGGCAGGGTTGACGTCGGCCGTGGCCGGGGCTCCGTTCCGCGCAAAGTAGTCGAGAACGGTAGCCGAGTCTTTTCCGGCTATCAGGCGGGTTAGATCTCTCCGAGTCCGGGCAAAGCAAGCTCGGGGCACACTTACTCTCGCCAAAGTAGGCCATTCTGCCACCCTTGGCCAAGAGCAGCAGAGCGTCAAAGGCCTCGAACAAGACTGCTGACGGCTGGTGGATGGTGCAAAGAACCGCCTGGCCGCCATCCACCAGACGGCGGAGGAAGCGGATAATGTTGTAGGCCGATTGCCCGTCCAGACCAGACGTTGGCTCATCCAGGAAGAGCAGCGTGGGCTTGGCCACCAGCTCCACACCGAGCGTCACTCGCTTCCGCTGCTCAATGCTGAGGCCGGCACCGGGAACTACTACATGTTAGACGACTCCAGGTATCATCAGAGGGAGAGCGTACCGCCAATGAGCGCATTGCAAAACTCGCGCAGCTCCAGCAGGTCAATAATGCTCTCGACATAGGCCAGTTTCTCACGAGCCGGAATCTCCCGAGGCTGGCGGAGGAGGGCAGAAAAGACGAGGGCCTCCTTGACGGTCGAGGTGCTCTCGTGCACGTCCATTTGCTCGCAATACCCCGTCATGCGCTGGAAGCTGAGGCCTTGGGGCTTTCCATCAATCAAAATAGAGCCCTTGATCGTTCCAAAGTCCTTGCGCTGGGCCAATACATCCAAAAGGCTGACGTTGCAAAAGGGTCAGCATCAAAGAAGGCGGAACTGGCATGGCGACAGCACTCACGTAGTCTTTCCCGCCCCAGAGCAGCCCATTAGGGCGACGAGGTTGCCGGGCTGCACATAGCCAAAGATCTTGTTCAACAGCTGCTTCTGTGCACCCTCGTGCTGGACATAATAGTCCAGGTCGCGCCAGCAAAACACAGACTGTTTGACGGCCTCGGACGGGGGGGCCGCACCGTTCTTTTCAGCCGCCACGGCGGCTTCTTCGTCGTCCGGCCGAGACCTGTCCATGACGGACCGCTTGTACAAAAGCACGGCGGAGTCGCTCTGGCCATTTCGAAGCTCGAAGCCGAGGGCGGTGATGGCGATAAAGGCCACCCAGAGACCGGCGAGAACGCCAAAGCCACGCCAGATGTGACCCGGCGAGTACATGTACTGCTCCCGAATGTACGCCAGGCCATGGATCACGCCCTCGGCGTCGCTTCCCAGCACCGTGCAGCCGTGGAAAGCGCTTGCCAGGCCGTCGTACGTGCTCCCATGGGGAACCAGTTGGGGGGACACACACTCGAGTTCCAGGCCTCCGTACTCGTTGGCCATGAGGGACTCAAAGGCGTAGGATCCGGGGTTGAGATGGAAAATCCATCGGAACCATGGGTGCATTTTCTCAAAGGGAATGAGATATCCTGCCGGTCAGCCGCCTTCTTTGACCGTTTGGCCACGCCGGTCAGCCCTCTTTGACCGTTTGGCCACGCCGGTAGCCCTCTTTCGACCGTTTGCCACGAGACGTACCTCCGTAAACAAAGCAAATGGTGGACAGGACACCCGTCAGCTGCGAAGCCACGCCAAAGTTGGTACACAAGGCGCCCACCATGCGGAAGAGCTGAGTAAAGGCCAGCGTGTTCATATTGACAATGATCCAGTACGTGAAAAACTTGCCCGCGTTCATCTGCAGGCCGGCCATGAAGTAGATGACGAGGGCAAAGATGGACACCTGGACCATGACCACCGGAATGTCGGTCAGGGCATCGGCAATGCAAAAGGCTGCCGGTCGGTAAAAGCCAAAGCGCTTGTGGCGAACGAGGATTGGGCGGCCGGAAAAGGAGCCCGTGGTCTCCGACATGGCTTCCATCAAAAAGTAGAGGACGGCAAAGAAGAGGCAGCCGGGCCGCAAAAAGGTGGACTGACTGGTTTCCGACAAGTGGTAAAAGAGACTGCCGCAGACCAGCGACTGGACCGTGGCCGAGAAAACCTTGACGCCGAGCGTGAGTCGATCGCCCATCATGATTTGAAATTGTCTGCCGCATGGTCAGCGCTGGCTTCGCCTCGCTTTGCGCGCCGTTCAAACCTACCGGACCGTGCAATTCACGACCTGGCCCACGAAGCCGGCCGTGTACACGCTTCTGTTCCTGTCGGTGTATCGGGCCTTTTTTTCTTGTCGGACAGCTTCGCGCAGACGATCCACCTCTTTTCCGAGCGACTCGACGGGTACTTGGCTGTCCTGCATCACGCGCCTGGTCTCGCTGCTCTGATAGACCTCTTCAAACTCGTAGGGCGTGCTCGGGACCTGGGTCTCGAATCCGGCCGCAATGATGCGTTCCGTGAGCACCGTGACAGACGTCAAAAAGTCGGCCGTGTTGGCGCCCTTGGGACAGACAAAGCCCAGTGACTCAAAGTAGCCGCGAGACTGGCTGAGCGGGCCGTAGTAAATCACACAGCCACTGGCGAGAACAAGGACCTTGTCAAACTGGTCAAAGATGCCGTTGCTCGCCTGGTAGGTGGTCACGACAATGGTCTTTTTTCGCTCATCGGCCTCGGATCGGAGCGTCTGAATAAACTCGAGGGCCGTCTTGGAGTCGAGGCCACGCGTCGGCTGGTCCCAGAATTGCACCGGGCTCTGTCGAGAGGAGGGTCAGTATCAAAAGCCCATGGCGGGCGAGCTTGTTGCCACTGTCGAATCGACTCACCTGTCCGGCCAGCACCTCGGCCAGAGACACCCGCTTCCGCTCTCCGCCCGACACGCCGCGGATATACTCGTTGCCGACCTTGGTGTTGGCTGTGTGGCTGATTCCCAGAGCGCCGAGGATGTGCTCTTTTGTGTGGCTGAGAAACTGGTGCTTTTCCTTGACATGGTCTTGTCGCTCGCGGGGCGTCTTGTTCTTGACCGCAAAGCTAATGGTCTGGTCGACGGTCAGGGTGGGAAAGTGGATATCGTCTAAGAAGCCATTCGGATCAGCAACAATGAGCCTGGCGTTGAAGCAAGCGGCTGACCTTCAGTGTTCATCATGATCTGCTGGCGATACCTGCGGGCCTCCTTATGATCCATGCTGCCATACCACGTCTGGCCCTCGACCGAGTCAAAAGACTTGCGGTGGTTCGACAGCACACGCAGCAGCGACGTGCAGCCAGAGCCAGGACGGCCGAGGACGAGAAGCTATACCTGTGTAAGCTGCTGTATTTGTCTACCAGGTCGGCTGGCTTACCATTTCACCCGGAGACACCTGCCCGCTGACGTTGCGGAGAATGCTCTACCGTTGCTGTATCAGCTCTCGCCCGGACCTAAACACTCGGGATGGAATAAATACCCGACTAGGAGCACTGCCTGCCCTGAACGGAGCCATTAGCTGGCGAGGATCAATGTAGGACAGCAACGTTGCGCCCAGAGCCTCTTCCGAAGCCTTGACATTGACCGTCAGGTTCTTGAACGTCAGCGTCAGCCGTTTGCCGGCGCTGCCATCGTGTAGAGTATCGACCTGCTGGATGGCGAACTCGACGTCCGTGTCGCTCGGCGCATCGAGAATGCTGTTTGTGCCCATGGTCGATGGTTGCGGCTTCGATTATGGTTGAGAGGAGACGATATGCCAGTGGCAGCAAGCAAGGGCAATGACCATTCTTTATAGATGGCTAGTATACTGCATAAGAAGTACATACATGAACTTGAAGCCACTTGTTTTCAGCTTCTTCTCGGGTATACACTGCTGCACTACGCATTTCCGAGTCTTCATATCTGCAATATTTCCACATTGAGACTCGCCGCCTGCTCCACGCCAATGGCAGACTGCCTCTTTCACAGCTTGGCTGCAGGGTTTTCGTTGTTCCCAGAGACGGCATGTGTGAATTCTGGGCACAAAGATGTCGGCAATTACAGGCTCTGGTCGTTATCCGGCAGCAAAACGGGTACGTGCAGCCTTTTCAAGGTCCAGATGGCCTGTAGAACGGTCTGCTCCCTTCGGATGTCAAAATACCGAGTCACGCCAGTTTGTAGTGTATATAAAGTTGTCTAGGATGGCGTCAAGGATGGATTACAAATGCCTGTATTTGGGCAATCGCGTCGCAAGGCGTACGTACACCTGCCGCAGGGGCAAGAAACTAAACAAAGGGGGCCCGGCAGCCATGCCCGGGCCCGCATGGCTCCGTAAAATAACGTTGAATACCGAGGTGGCGAGTTGACTGTGTTCTAGTCTTGGCAGCTATCTTGTGGAAATGCCTATCGATACGACGACTTATTACTTTCTATTCAAACTGGAGCGTTGGAGCTGTTACCCTTCTCGTGTGGTCTATCAAGCTGTCAACAGAGTCTCCAAGTTGAGCAGCATTGTCACGGGGCTTGCAACAAGGGAAAACCAAGCATACACAACAGAGTCTTATGCTTGCTTTCTCGCTTAACGCCTCGATTTCTTACGACTAGCTATGACGCTTTACAGGTCGCTGAAGCAAAGGATCTACTCTGCCGCCTGCTTTGAATTCCAAGTGGCTTCTACTCCGACCCACGCGGACGGCTGTAAGGCCTAGTCTTTACGCCCGACCAGGTAAACTTTCAGAATTCGTCCGTCCGCTCCACACTTGCAACAATGCCGATAACACGCTGCCTACGGCCGAAACCACGGACGAAACGACCGAGCACCGACCGAGCACCGGTAATGTCTCCATTGATAAAATCCTGTAAACTTGTGTGGTAAATTCAGACTGACCCATTGTCTTGAACTTGCAGGTTGCAGACAGCTTCAGCAGCGATACTTCTGGCCGAGTGCACAAGGCTGGACAAAGTGAATGCGGTGCGAGTCCTGAACATATCTCTTCTCGTGTTTGACTTTTCCAGTCCAGTTGAAGAAGAACCTGTGAGAGCAGAAACACTACAGCCTCTGCAACTCTGGTCTTGAGTTGACTACGAATGGTCCAAAGTTCCCAATTACGACATTGTGTGTCAACTTGCTAAAGATGATCAGGCAGAAGCAACGGCTGGGGAGTTGTGTGAGGTCCAGTCCGATGATGTCGACTCTTGGGTCGACACCCTCCGTATGCACCAAGGCTGACGGGGAGTCTTTTTAAATGGAGTATATATTTCGCTAAGAACCTATATCGTCTCTCTTCTGAGTGCCAGTTATACCATTGTATATGCTTTCACAACCAGCACCAGACTTTTTCAAATGGCGAAACATGCATAATTAGAGGTTGATTGATGACGAAGGAGAATACCAAATACGACACATTCTTTTCTGATATTTGTTCAACTCATTGTTTGCACCAGATGCGGCAAACTAATTATTTAGGAGTTGAAAGGCAAGGTGGCTCCCAAAGTAGAGGACTTTAAGAAGCATCGGACAGTAAACTGACTATTGCCTCGCCTTCATATAGCTTGATTTACTCGCTCCTGTCATTGAAAGTCCAATAGCAACGACAAGCACTTCTAATTAGGCTGTAAGTGTGTATCAAAGGAATAATCTTGATTGTAACAGGAAAATCGGAGGCGCCGGCGTCAGAGTATATGAAGTAGCTCTTCTCGAAAAGGAAGAGGAAGAAATAGAGTATTATCATTATTTTTAGGTCTTGAGCCTCACATAAGGCAGTCAAGGCCATTACCCCAATGTTATCAAGGAAGCTTCGTATCAGTCTGTCGGTATTGGTCACTTTAAAGTTTCGAGGTGACCGACTTCGGTGAGGACATATATTACAATTAAAGGAATTAGACGGCCATCAGCTTTTTAACATATTTCACACATTGAACCACGAGCATAAGGAGAGAAAGAAACGACTTTCCAACTGCTGCTCCAACACAGGCGTGCCGGGGAACCTTTGCTCAACCCGATCGATGAATGCCACCCTGTTCGTGCAGCAGTGCTTCAGGGCACAGCGACAGCGAGTGTTGACGTTTGAAGCTCGAATTTATGATGTCCGATAAGGTGATTTTCTCTGATCCATATGGAAACGAACATCGACAAGACGGGCGATACGCTGTTCTTCTCCATGCACGAGCTGTGCTATTCAGAGCGGTTCACATGCCCCTCATTGCAGGCAGATACTATGGAAGCAAAAGGGCTGAAAGGAAAGCAAATTGAAAGACATCAACTGATTTAGATGCAAGAACCGACAGTCGCTATAATGCACTCGTGACTTGGCACGTGATGGCACACGTGATGACTCCGTGACCAACAAAGCCGGACTGTCAAAAGGAGCATTCGCCGGTTGCGACGGCCCATTTATCAGACCATCAACTTTCGTTTCAGCTCGACATTCTGATCACAATGGCACATCCAATTTCGCCCTTGGCTTTCCACCGAGGCATCCACGATCAATATGCGGCTTTGCGCTGCTGACTACGCTGTAGATTCACTAGCCATGGAAGCTTGGACATGTTGGAACGAGGCCAAAATCCAAGTTGCGGTGAGCATTTCCAGCCATCCGGGAAGGTGCCGATGGCCGCTCCTTCCCTCTGTCTCGTTGCGGCTCCAAACCAAAACATGAGCTTTTCAATATGCATGGCAGAGAATCTAATGCTTATTAATATCGTCAATGACATCAACGCTGTCCATGCCGTCCATGACTACACCATGTCTGCCTTTATCCCATTCACGGCCCTCGCTTTGGCGGCCCAAACCCACCAAAGAGACCTCGTAGCCTGGGAACCCCATCGCGCTGCTGTAGCCCTGGCGAATCACCACCGCCATTTGTGCCCGCCATAATCCACTTTTCTGCTGCTGTCCCCCTCCCGTCTTCTCCTCCTGCTGCCACTCTTTTCCTGCCTCTTGGGTAGTCCCGGCCACGAACCGAATTGTATTGGCCACCCTTTGCGCCTGTTTGCCCGTTCTCGTGCCTTCTTTTGCCTCCCTAAAGGCTAACGGTGCTGCCTTCTTCCCCCGGCTCGCCTCTTTCATTCTCTCTGCCTTTTCCTTTTCCATCTCGCTTGGAAGGACTCGCCTCCTCTCTTCTCCTGCTCTCCTCCGCCCCCCACCGCCGGCCCGTCTCGCCTCCGTCCTATCCTCCGTCTCACGCCGTCTCCTCCGCCCGGCCTTTCGATCTCCTCGCCCTTGTCCGCTCTTGTTGCTGGCCAGTCCTTCTCCACAAACCGGCAGTAAAAACCGGTACGTTGTCAGAATTAGCCGTTACATGCGGCATTTCAGCCCGCCACAGTCTGTGCTCCCTGCCCTGTATACGACAGAAGGAGGTCCGGTTTGGCTATCTGACCCCCTCTCTCCTTCTCCCCCCCTTGCGCAATTGGCTGTCTCCCGGTCGGGTATCTCACGCATTGGGCTGCTGAGGGCTAAACGACCAATTTTTCGGTTTGCAGTCTTTAATGTTTGGGGAGACGCAGCAAGTGCTCGCTCAACTCGAGCCACGACAGCAACGCATCAAGACCAACGTGGTTAAAGCCTGTGCCCCCCTCGGCTTCGTTGTGCGCCCATTGTCAGCCAACCCGCTCCCCATACCTTTTGTGCAGCTGCTGTGCCTTCTTCCTCCTTCTCTTCTGCCTGTGCTCCTCGTGTTCCTTGTCCTCCGTCTCGGGCCTATCCAAGATCAGTATCGTCAGGACCCTCCCGGCCTTTACGGCCTTGAAGATAGCCGGCGTCCTTTCTCGAGTTCCCTCTGCGGCCTTTTGCTACGTATGTCACCCTCTGCTGATTATGCATCCGATTCCTGTCTGTACCTCCCCTCCTTCTCTTGATGCCTCGCATCGGCTGCTAGTGCCAGCTTCTGCCTTGTTTACCTCGTCGTCTCTTTTCGTTGCTTCCCCCGTCTGCTTTGTTTTCCTGCACGTCCTCGCGCTCCCCTCCTGTGCCGCCACTCAGCTTTCTCTCCCGTACACCAGAAAATGACTCTTGCTCGTGTCTGGCTAGCAAGCTCACGAGTCAGGTAACTGGTAGTCTGGCAGCGCAGTGCGCTCCTCCCACCTTTGGGCCATCTTTTTCGGCCGTGCTCCCTCTGTTTAATTAGATCCCCAGGTTAGTCAACTTCCTCTCGTCTTCTTCTCTTGCCAACACCACATCACCTCACTTTTTCTGTAAAACAGCTGGAAAGGGGTAGACGTCCAGTCCTGTTAACTGCCTGCCCCCCCCCTTCTTCGTCTTATCTTGCCAAATCTCCTTTTCCTTTTCCATGGGCCCCCGTGATATGCCTCTTCGTCTTCCTTTCTCTAGTGTCTGGCTGGTCCGGTCGTAGGTGAAGAAGGCGTGAGGGAAGATGAGACTACTGCGTTCTCTCCTTATTGCCACCCTGCCCTTTGTATTGGTATTCGTTGATGCCAAACGCTGCTGGCTGCCAAAGCCATCAACCTCTCTCCTCTCCTCTTGCCTTCCATTGCTCTCTGCCTCCACTCCCCCATCCACGTACCTCCTGTTATCCATGTCCTAGCAACATACTAAAGCATGCATCATTACAAAGACTACAAGGAGTACCGCGAGTACCAGCCTGTCAAGGTCATTGTCAGAATGGATCCAGACTGTGCCATTTGCCATTCCTCCGTCTCCGCCGGCTGCGACTGTGAGGCTCGGGGCCTCGAGGTGGCCACTCGTCAGGCTGAACAGCGCATGATGAGCTCCGTCTACGAAGATATCCGGTAGGCTTTCACCGCCCTTTCTTCCTGCTTTTAATTCCTTGTTTCTCTTTTGCTTTGATTATTTTTTACATTTGCTTCCGGCTCACGCCTCTTTCCCCAGCGAATGGGTGCGATCTCACGCCCGGGACTATATACTGGAGTACTATTCCCTACTCACCGAGCGGCGCAAAAAGGCACACGACCAGCACCTGGAGCGTATCACCCAGCAAGCCTACATGTACTACCGCGCGCCGCCACATCCCACCGAGATTGCCAACGCCCAGGCTCTGTTGAAGCGCGGCATTGACGAGGACTGGCAGACCTCGGTCCAGCGCTACCCCGAGGTGCTCGACTACTTTTACGGCCTTGTCGAGCTGACGCTGCCCCCCGACGACGACCCCATGGTGCGCGACCCGCCGCTCAGTGCCATGTCGGGATCGCGAAAGGCCACACGACGCCCGGCCATGAGTACGGCCGTGACGACCACGGGCGGAAATGCTCCGCCCCCCCTGGCCGCGCCAGGCCCCGCCATGAACCCCATGTACGGTCACCCCAGAGAGGCCATCCAGCCACGCGGCCGGACGCCGCCACCGCCGCAGCCGCCGGCTACGCAACCGCCTCCTTCAGAACGACTGGACCGGAGAACGCCGGCTCCCCGGCGTGCGTCTTTTCGACCGCCACCGCCACCCCCGTCGTCTTACTATCCTCCTTACTAGAGAGCGGCGCTATTTCGGTAGAGACACAAGAAGCAAAACATTATGCCACGCCTTCTTTCCACCCCGGATTGGCTGTTCCGGGAAAAAAGACTTTCCGTCCCACTTTGGGCTCCTATCTAGGCGTGTAACCATTGTCCACGTTGATGCTATTCAAGCACAAGCATGACATTTTACGAGAGACAACGATCCTCTTTCCTTCCGACCCTAGCTCTACCTTGGTATCTGTGCCCCCTGACTGCTTTGTGAAATTAGCAGCCAAAGGGCAGTTTGCATAGTTGTTGAATGGGAAGCGGTTCTCTCTATTGCACGTCTTCCTCCTTGAAAAGACTTGTTGCATTTTACAGGTTGGCTGGCGTCTATTTTACTTTCCGTCTCCAGTGTTTTTACGAGTGAAGCCTTTTCTAGGCTTGTGTTTATGTCTACCAAAGCCAAGTATCTATTTGACCCTATTTAGCTTTCTCTGTGCTTCTCTTTTTGCCCTCGTTTCTCTCTTGTTTCTCTTGTTTCTTCTGCTTTCCAGAGAGCACGAAAAGCTCTCATGTCTACAAGTTGACCACATATTGTAAGCGAGGAGTTCTGGTAGAGATATCGCGCACTCGTGCCAAAACAAGATACAATTGCACACCGGTGGACTTGGCGGCAGAGCAGATGACGGTAGAGCGTAAGCAGCCGTTTGAGCCTGAATTCCGCAAAGAGACGCCCAAAGCCGATCTACAGCCATGGACAGAGATCTCCAGCCCATTGTCGTTGGGCAGAAGAGACGTCGGGCATGCATACAGCGCAAATCACGGCGCTGCCTGTCTTTTTGCCTTGGGCTGGCAGCGAGAACCGGAAGAGTCAGTGCTCATCCGCCCACTCTGCACCGTTTCCCACCCCAGACGAGGTTTCCAACCGCATTGTGAGTGTCTCTGTAAAGTCACCGTTGTCGTCCGCCATTACCGCTTGTACATGGTTATTACAACTTGTAGGCAAAAACTGGCGGAAAAGGGAATAAAGAAACAGGGCTAGTGAGTCGGAAAAAACAATTGTATTTTACCATTTCTTTTTCCTTTGCGTTGCCCCCAGTGAAAATATGCTCTTTTATTCAAGTTGTTTTCCCCATGCTTTTGTTATCGTCTTCCCATTTTCCACTTCCAAGCCTCGCTCGCTTTCCCGTTTCCGGTTATACCAATATGCTTCTTGAAAAGGGGAAGAAGAAAAGAAATGAACAGGAAAAAACAGATAACAGACAAACAGAAAAAGACGTAGACCAACAAGGAGACAAACGTGAAACGGCCTTTACACTATATAAAAGTCGAAGAGCAAAAGAAAAGTGTAAAAAAGACTCAAAAAGGTACATGAAAAAGACGGCGTTGGGAGAGGAGAGGGGGATACTGGACACAAGGGGCAAAGAGGATCGCCAGTAAAAGAGGAAACCCACGAGTGGTTGGAAGGAGGGCTGATGCCAGTCTGAAACGGGACGCGTTGCGTATGGCGCCGGCATATGCAAAGATACACAGCTGCATGCGCGCCCCCATGCCCCGGCCTTTTTAGGCTTCGGTCTCCTCGGTCTCGGCCTTCTTTTCCGTCTTTGTCTCTTCGACCGAGACGTCCTTGAGCTCTGCCGTGACCTCGGCGACAGCCTTGTCCTCGCCGGCAGCACTCTTGCCGTTGACGCCGTTGGAGCCCGAGGCCGCGGCCGACTCCTCCTCCTTCTCGAGCTTCTCAATCTCCTTCTTGGCCTTTTCAATGTTCTAAACGGTCAGCAGGGGAGACAGATCAGCGACGGATCAGACAGAAACTTACCCGCTGGGTTTGCGCGGCCTGGTCAGACTCCCAGTGTGCCAGCTTTGCCTTGATCTTCTCCATCACAGCCGGCACGTCGGCCGCGCTGACAGGGGGGTCCAATCCCATAAAGGCACAGTCCTCAATGACAGACGGCGGCACATTGAAGCCTTTGGCGTGGGCGTGGGAGGCCTCGCCCGCCTCTGCGGCGGCCGCACCGCCCTTCTTGCCCTTCTTGCCCGACTTCTTGGACGCGGCCGAAAAGTACTCGTCATCGCGGTCCTCCTTGCGCACGAGGCGCGTGCCCTTGAGGCCGGAGTCGTCGACCTTGCGCGTGGCCTTGGCAACGAGGCTGAAGGCGCTGGTGGCGGCGGCCGGCGGCGGTGCCGGCGTGGAGGTCGGGTCGAAAAAGTGCAGCAGGCTGCGGGCGCGGCGCATCTCGTCGAGGTACGCCGGGTCGCTGGCCTCGGCCAGCAGGCGCTGGGCGCGCTCCTTCTTGCGCTCCCGCTCGATGCGCTCGCGCTCAGCCTGCTTGCGCTCCCAGGCCTTTTGGCGCATCTCGCGCTCGTGGGCGGCAAAGGCTTTCTTCTGACTGTAGTACTCGTCCTTGAGCTTGCGGATGGCGTCAAACTTGTCGCGCTGCTCATTGTGCAGCTTGGTGCGCTCGTCGCGCAGGCTCGACAGGCTCTTGTAGGCGCTGTCCTGCTCGGCCTTGATCTTGTCCAGCTCGGCCTGCAGCGCGTTGTAGCGCTCGCCCAGCGCCTTGGCCTCGGGGTCCTCCATGCTGTCCTTGATGGTCTTGATCTGGGCGCGCAGGTCGGCAATCTGCTTCTCCTGCACATCAAACTGGGCAAAGTTCTTGCGCGCCTTCTTCAGGCTCGTCACCTCGGCCAGCGCCTTCTTCTCGTCCACCAGCTTCATCATGCCGCCGCCCACCTGGTCCTCCAGCCGCTGAATGTAGCTGTCCAGGTCCTCGAGCGACTTAAAGTTGAGCTTGCTGCGCGCCGTCTTCTGCTCCGCAATGCGACTCCGCAGCTGCTCGTCCAGCCGCTTGATCTGCTCCTGCTTCGATGTGCGCGCCGACTTGCCGCCTGCCTGCTTGTGCCGGATCTCGTTCAGCTGCGCAATCAGCTCCTGTCGTTGCTTCTGTCCGGCCGACGGCGCGCCGTCCTTGTTCTTGGACGGCTGGGCGAGCTCGATCTTGGCCTTGACGGCATTCTGTAGAGTCAATTAACACGGGTATCTCTCTCTCTACTTTCGTCTGCGGTTTTCTTCTTTTCCGCTCCCTTTCTCATTCTTTTCCTGACGGCAAACATTGCCGCTGCATATCTCAGGTGAAAGACGTACAAACCGCATCATGACATCCTTGTGTTCCTTCTCGGCCTTGTCGAGGGCCTTTTGGAAAGCCGACTCGTCCGGCTTCACAATCCGCGCAGCCTCCGTGGTCGTTGGTTTGGTGGTGTCCGCCATGGTGAAAATGTTCCGACTAGCAATGAAGCGCCGAAATAAAAGCGAAATTGAAATGAAGAGGAAAATAGGAAAACGACAAGAATCCCCAGCAAGGCCAGTTAATGCCTTTGAACAATGGACAGGTCCCGAAATATAGGGGGTAAAGAAGTAAAGAAAAACGTGGGAAAAGTGGAGGGGAATTGGCCGACTTGCTAGCAACGATTAAACTGATCAGGACACATAGCGGAGAAGGAGGGCTAGAAAAAAATAAATTTTGGGCGTGCTTCTCCGCCATCTTAGAACGCCAACAAAAAGGGCAACAGGGCAGCGGGATAAAATTATAAATGTTTGGGCAGTGGCAGGGGAAATACTCGTTGAGCCTTCCTCTGCGCATTTCTTCTTTTGCTCCTGTCGGTTTGCTTCTCGGCTACAGTCTATTTGTCTACGAAAATGTGTCACTTTGGCTCTTGGAAGACAATGGGTAAAGCAAAGGGAAAAACGCTCCTCCAAAATACGGTCAAATAATATCAAATCAGAAAAGAAAATCCAGAAGAAACGGAAGCCAGTAATAGAAGGTCTTGGTCTGTGCGCCACAAGAGTCCCCCGCTGGATAAGCCGCAAGAACACAAATCCCGCTGCGCCCTACGATTGGCTCAAATCTCGTAAGTGGGGCTTATCTCTTTTCGGCCTACCTTTTTTTCTGGAACGGCTAGAAATCCCAAGACAACATCGACGCCTCTTTTTCTATCCGTTTGCTCTTTTCTCCATCTCTTCATCAGCTGCCATCACCGACGACATCCCTCTCCCGGTCGAAACACACTGAGCGTACTCGAGAAGAGCAAACGGCGACAACTCTATCACCGGCGACCAGCGGTGGGGTGTTCCATCGGCGCAAATTCCCAAGGAGAAAAAACACAAGGCCGACAGCTATTTTTCCTGCGTCATCGAAGCTCGCACGTCACAGCCTCCACGACCGTTTCAAACGTCAACGGAACATCAACACAATGGCATCGCCACCGCCCATGCACGACCCGCTGGAGGCGGAACGCCAGGCCAAGCAGCGCGAGCTGAGAAAGCTTTGGCGCGCATGGCGGACCGTCCATGAGATGTGCCAGGACCGGGTAAGCACGGCGCGACAAAAATGAAATTCACAAGACGTGCGCGTGGGCTAATATTTGTCAACAGGGCTACGAGCTCGCCGACGATGAAGTCAAGATCAGCTTCGAGGCCTTTGCCAATTCCTTCACATTACCAGATGGGACCGTCGAGTATGTTGGCTGGAGCGAAGAGAGGATACTTTGAAGGAATGTTTCTGACAATGAACCAGCCGCGCCAAGATGCAGTTTTCCGCCCGGCCATCCGAGTCCATGATGGTCAAGTTCACGCCCCCGCCGACGGCGGCCAAGCCCAACCCGACACCCGAGTGCGGCACAGTCTGGGTCGAGTTCATGACAGAGGTCCAGATCGGCGTCAAGGAGATCAAGCGCTTTGTGCAGCACTGTGACGAGCACGGCTTCCGCGCCGGCATCATGGTGACCCAGGGCGCCCTGAGCGCGCAGGCGCGCAAGGTCATCAACGCCACCATGATGTACACGCAGATTGAGTGCTTCATGCAGGACGACCTGCTGGTCAACATTACCCACCACGAGCTGGTGCCGACGCACGTGCTGCTGAGCAAGGAAGAGAAGATGGCACTGCTGGCACGCTACCGCCTCAAGGAAACGCAGCTGCCGCGTATCCAGCAGAAAGACCCCGTAGCGCGCTACCTCGGCCTCAAGCGCGGCCAGGTGGTCAAGATTATCCGGACAAGCGAGACGGCCGGCCGATACGCCAGCTACCGACTATGCGTCTAAGAAAGGGGAAACGGTGCATAGGGCGAGGGAGGAAGAGGGGGCTGCAAAAATTGACACGCTCGGATGCGTCTGTATTTCTCTGTTGCTATATTTCTGGCATGATTTTGTCTAGGCGTTTTAAAATGGTAGTATCTTGTTTGTATTTTCTGCATCTCTCTTACTGTCTTGCTATCCATGTTAGTTGGTGGGCAAGGCAGCAGCAAAGGTAGCAACGGCGGCTTCTCGTTTTGGCAGTAGTTGCCGCTGGGGCTTTTTTCTTTCTTTTCTTGGGTCTTATCTCTTCTTGTGCCTAAAATGTACTCAGTTTCGAGCTGGAATTAACAAAATCCTAGCCAACCATGTACGCGAGCTAGAAACACAGATATTGACCTCTGTACCTCGTGTAACTGAGGTAAAGCTCGCCAGGAAATTTCATGGTAGTTTCGAGGCGCGGTAAAATTTCTATCTTTTGGCAGCCAATATAACAAGGACCAAAACTCGACAACCACGACGGCTGAGACAAGGAAAAACTAAAAGATAAAAAATGCCAGAAGCTCGAGGCCTCCAAGCCCAGGGGTATATAGCTTATCTAGGGCAAGCTCACAGAACAAACAAAAACATGACAATCCACCTCCCAACACACATCCAGAATCCGAGCCTCTTCCAGTAACCTCCGGCTCACTCAAACACCGTAAACGCCGTTAAGCCACCCCATGCCCCCAGGTTTCTTTGCTCTTTCATCATACAACCAGCCCGCTGTCCAGTGGCATACAAATCTAGCCTTTAAATCCCAAACGCAAAGCTGCTTGCATGGTTTTATGGCACATTATGTCTCTGGCAACATACCACTCTTTTGTAAAGCCCCAGTCAAGAAGAAAGAAGAAAGAAGAAAAAAAGACTTGAGAGGGAAAGCATAAAACAGATATACCACAGTATTAGAAAGGCGTATACTTCTCCCCGGTCATTATTCATCCTCGTGAAAAGCGTAGAACCAGTACATCCACGCCATCTGACGAAACAAAGGAAAGAGAAAAAATCCACGCCATCTGACGAAACAAAGGGAAGAGGAAAGAAATATTAGTACAGATCCGGAGTAAAGGCAGATATTTTACCTTCCCTGCCGCGGTTTGAGCAGGCCGCCAGGATCTGCCAGAACAATGTCGTCCAAGTTGCTCCGGCCCAAGTAGTGGGCCGACGATGAGACGGAGCCTGCCGTGGTCGTTCGATGGAAATAGTCCTCGGAGACAGCCAAAAGGTCTGTTGGGGATTTGCTTCCCGACTTTGGTCGCTGCCGAGGACTCAAAGGGCCTAGCAAGCCGCCAATATCTTGAAGCAACGCCGATGATCCACGGCGGAAACCATGGCTTCCAGCTGTAAAAGCAGGCGAGGGTGGGGTGGCCTCGTTTGTCGAGTAGGCGTTGCCAACGCTGTTGAGCGGCAGGGAAAATTTGCTTTCATAAATGGTTGGATTCCGCCGCCTGTCGGTTTCGGCGTCAGTCTCGGGTAGAGGTCCGCCGGCCTCAAAAAAGGAGACCCGGCGAGGAGTGGTTGTTGAATTGCTCCGTGACGAAGCGCTGTGGGGATCCCTCGATAATAGGGCATCGTCGTCACTGTGGCCACTATGGCCACTCAGTGCGCTGCGCGTGGCACCGCTCGTGGGCCGGTCAGGAAACTTCCAAGTGTTCATGTCGCTGACACCAACGGTTTCCGAAGCTTTTGCTGTTGGAGGCGGTGTAATCTGCGCAGGTTGTACAGGTTGTGCAGGCTGTGCAGAGTCATTGGTGACGACGACGGGAGTCGCCTGTCGATTCCGTATCGAGGTAGTTCCGCCAAAAATGACGTCGTCTGTAGCGGCCTCCTCGGAGCGTAGATCGGGATTGACGCCAATGCCGATATCGCGGACCAAATCCTCCAAGCTGCCCCAGTGGTGATTCATGGTAGGGCGACGGGAGCGAGCAATGCTGGTACGGTCCATGGAGTCGGCGACAGAGCCGGCTCTGAATTTGTTCTTTTTGAGGCCGCGGTCGCGGACAAAAGTGCCGAGCACAAGGGCATTGGACGCAATGGTAGCGAAGAGCAGCTCAACGGAAGCCAGGAGAGACCTTGTTTGCTGGCTGCCATGGGCTTTGATGACAAAGTGGGTACGGTACACGGTGACACCAACAACGCCCAGGCTTATGGAGAAGAGAGAAATGAGCTGAAACTTGCGCTTCACGGAGAGGTGGCTGAAGAGGATGATGGGGACAGGAAAGAGGACGAGTAACAGGTCGGTAACAATATTGCAGATGGAGACAGTCAGAAGCTGGGCGTAGCCTTGACGGCAACGGCCGCCGGGGTCTGGCAAAACCTGCCAGTAGTGAGAGAAAGGGTGGCACTCGGCCAAATTGCTGACAATGACGGCAATAAAGGTGGCCACAATGGTAAAGCGGATGAAAATGAGGGTGATGTGGGAGAATTTCTGCGACAAGGCTTCACTGATGCGGCGGAAGAACTCGAGAATGGCGATTTTCATGATCCAGAGCCTGTTGATGGAGGTTAGCCACCAGGGACAAAAGCACGAGGGGGACAATACGTACGTGACGGCGTGGAAAAAACGGCTGGCGAGCACCAGGCCGCTGCCAACGGAGCGTCGGTGCAAGTCTTGGTCTGTCAGAACGATGCCGTCGAGCTGAACGTTGTTGGTGCCATAGTTGAGAATGACGTGGACGAAGCCCATGCGGATAAAGAGGGGGATGATGGCCAGGCCTGCGGTCTTGTCCTCGACATAGAGCAGCTCGGAGCGAACGAAGCGGCCGGCAAGGCGCAATAAGATAATGGTGGCACAAAAGATGGTGATCCACCAGCAGACAAGCAGGCTAGGCTTGTCCTCGGCAAAGGACCGCAGTTGTGGTGGGCTTGAGTAGAGACCCATGGCGGCTGTGGCGTGGGCGTGGTCTAGGCGAGAAAGGCGTGAGAGGGAGAAGAGAGTCAAGGGACGGACAAGCCGAGCCGAGAAGAACAAGACGCTGCCAAGGCCTCGAGGTCCTGCTCAAAAGCTGTCACCGGTCAAGCACGAAGCAGTACAGGCGGCGCAAGCGTGACGATCGCCCGTCCCGTCCACCTCCAAAGGGAGGGGCGAGCGGGATGTGGAAGGCGATGGGCGAAGCGGGTGGTGGTGAAGATGTGTATCCTCCGCAACCGAGTGGGTGAGCTGGATATTGATTCTGGCTTTAAATGGGGATTTGTGCAGAGTTTGCCTTGCCGGGGGAGATTTGAGAGCGTGGCAGGCTTTGACATGGGAGCCGAGGAGGACGAGAGAGGCACGAGGCTCACAGTGCTCGTTGGCGAGCTTTGAGAAATCGATAATCGATAATCTGCCTTTGATCGAGCGTAGATGAAGGACACGGAAAGTCGGAACAGGAGTGCCGTGGATACCCACAGGACAATTGGGGGCGATCGACCGAGGGCGAGAAAGCGAGAAGGAGCAGCGGAGCGCAGGATGGCGAGAGAGAGAGAGACAGCAGCGGGAGCGCAGGATGGCGAAAGAGACAGAGAGTAGCGAGTGACTGACAGAAGAAGCCTTGAGAAAACAAATGTCTGAAATTTAAAACAGCCCCAAAGTCAGATCTGGAGAAAGGCGAAGCGTAGGATCGGCAAGCAAGCGGGGCGTAGCTGGCGATGGAGCGCGGGAATGTGAGACACCAGAGTACCAGTGCGGCAAGCAGAACAATCGAGTGCAAAGTGAGGCGAGAGAGGAGAGGCTGCGAGCAGATCGTCAAAGGTGGAGAGGTGTAGGCAATTAAAGGCAAGGAGTCGAAAGAGAAGGAGAGGGGGCGAGGGCCGTCCAGTAGTGTACTGTAAGAGGTAAAACGGGAGAGGCTGGTGCGGAACTGCACTCCGTGTGTGGTGTAGTGTAGTGTGAAGATGCCCAGAGTGGAAGGCACGACCACTTAGTGGCTTCGCTTCGTGTATGTGGGGGGCGAAAGGAAAGAAGGACTGGGCAGAGATAAAGGCCCGGGGCAGGCAGAGATAGGGAAGGAAGGCACACCCAGTACGCGCTACTCATAAAGAGCGGTCTCGACGCAAATGGCAAGACAGGGACAATCGGATTCGGGGTGTGGGCAGGCAAGAGCAAAGCAAAGAGGAAAGTAGAGCAAAAACTACTCAAACAACGGCAACCGCAAGAGGCTAGCGGAGCCAGTACGAAGCACATTTTGCCATTTTGCTGCAGACAAAGTGTGTAGCGGGCACGAGAGCAAAGAGCGAAACTGGGTCCGGTAGCCAAAAAAGGCAAGGGCTAGCAAGCCAGGCACGGGTGGTACTTGGCAGGTACTCTCCCTTAGATACGCACACTTTGTGCACCGCGCGGTAGAGCGGCGATAGGGCGGAACGGCAACAAACAACAAGGGGGATGTCGTACTCTGGGGAATGCCTCCATCGCCTGTCTGCAGAATCGACAGCAGCTTGCCCGTAGAGCATTGGTAGCGAGCAGTGAGGCCCGAGAGATAAAGTCACTAGTACGAAATACAAACGAGCTTGAGAGTGGGTGTAGTGGGGCTCGCGAGTGGATAAAGTACACACGGGTACCTACGCTATGGCGCAATACACCGCCGGCAGAAAGTACTGGCAAGGTTGCGGAACCGTGCAGCGGGAGCAAAGCCAAATGCAGATTCTGGGACCAAGCTGCAGAATCGAGTGAGTGGGGGGCCGACACAAGACGGTGAGAGGCCGCGGAGACCGGCAAATACGTATGAGCATGTGCATGAGACTGCTATGGATAGTGTACACTACACCGCATGGGGCGGCAAACACATGGGCAAACAATCATACAATGCACTGGATGCTCGAGGAGAATGGTTAGTGATATCTGACGCGTCCACTCTTTGCAGCAAAAAAAGGCACCAGTCATCAAAAGGTATCAGTGTACGTCGCAGGGGCGCAATCGCCCAATTGCAGCCACTCTACGCCGTAGTGTACTCCGGGCCAGACGCCGAACAAGGCCAATCTAAAGAAAGTACAAAGCAATACTCCGTATTAGATCCACTGGATCGCGGCCAAGTCTATCTGCTGCAACGCCGCTAGCAGGCATTCATGTAGCGAAACACGTGAAGAGAGCCGTTGTCTCCTGCATTTTCCAAGAGTGCCAAGAAGCAAGTGATTTGCGGTTTTTGTACACTACACTACAGGTCAGCACGGCACATGTGCCACCGGACATCAGCCAGAGGGCTTTTGCCTGGCAAGGCAGAGGCCAACCAGGCTGGCTGCACTAAAAGCAACTGCAGGATGCGTACTACGTCGTGTACACAGCGCTATTGTCACTGCTATAGTGGGAGAGATAAGAGGGCGCTGGCGCAGCAAGGTACCTCGAATAATGTGCTGGCGGCTCTCTGCCTCCAAGCGGTGTACCCTTTCTTCAACAAAACGATTCGCTCGCTATGCACATAATGCCATCGGTTCCCCGTTTTTGTCCGCCTGCAGGCTATGCGGGCTGCCGCAGCCAGCAACATCCCGGCCGAGCGGTCGCCTTTTAGTGGAAAAAGGCTTGGCTTACAGCGCGCATCCTCCTTGTGCTCATATTGTGCCGTTTTGCACGGTTCCTGCCAACCTCGGCCTCTGTTTCGGCTCAACCTCCTTGCCAAGCCGCCGGAGCAGTCTTTTGTGGCCATGGCGGAGTGTCCTCTCTGCTCGAGCAAGCCCAATGCCCTCGATTCACGCCTTACTCTTCTGTCCTCTGTTGCACCGAACTGGCCTCGACGTGGCCACGCCGTCGGGTCTACCAAAGAGAGTGACAGTCGAGACCAGGGGTTCAACTTTGGCCGCAGGACTAGCAACCGTTGGTATTTTTCCATCGCCCAGTCTCCACTGATGATACGACGTCTTTCTGGACGGAGGGAAAATCACGCGACTTTGACTTTTGGTGGGGCTTTTCGCTTGATAGTGCCAAAGTCGAAACCAAATCTTAAGGCGTAAAATACACGCCAACGTGCCTCTGTTCTTATCCGCGTCTACTCGACAACGCGGGCAAGTCAGAGGGCTGCCCCCTGCGCCACCACCACATCTGCAACTGCATTAGGGAGGTGTGGCGGCTGCCAATAATAATGACAAGGAGGGGAGAGTCCAGCGCGGCCGTGCGCGTCTGGGCCAAGAAGAGGCTTCCATCGCCATGCTGGGCTGCCTATTCCAGCCAACGAGAGCAAACAGTCGCTCTGTTCAACAGCCTCTGCAAACACAAGCACGACAGCGAAAAGACGGGCCGCACGGACAACCCATGCCATTCTCGATCGATACGACGGGCCAAGCGTAGTAGAAACAGCAGCCCTTTCTCCCGGGCCCCTTCTTGCAACGTGCACACAAATGCGACGCAGCCCGCAGGCTGAGGTGAGAAAAAGAGAAAGAAAACGAGAAATGCGAAAACGCCACATGGCAAAGACGCAATGGGCAGCTACTGTCTCGAGGGTTCAATGCCGCCTCTTTGATACGACGCTGTTCTCCAGGAAGGAAGGTCGTTGAGCCCAGTACGGCAGCCATTCCAAATTTGATAGCTGCAGCGTTCTCTATGTCGTAGAGTGCTCCTCGAGACAGTTGCACGGCCAGATTATTCATCGTATCGTGCGTGTAGTGTACGGGTGGTCGTGCTCCCCCTATGCAAGCTTGGGCCCCTGTCTATCGTGTCGTCGGCATCGACAAGGCTCTCTCACATCGTCGTAGGCGTGGCTGCTGCCGTCGTAACTCTGGCAGCGCCTCCTGACTCTAGCCAAAATCGTGGGCCCTTTCTCTTGTTCTGTTGTCTCCTCGTCCCCTTATCTAACGATCTGGAAGTAATATCCCTTTCCTGTACACACTGTGCGGACGACGGGCTTCCTCTTTCGACATACCGTAGCCACAGCCCCGTTCTGCTCTGAGGTGTGCATCTCCCCTTTTCATGGCCACACCTCGAGCCGCTCCCACTCGCCCATCACCTCGCCGCCATGGTGCGCCGGCCCGCCGCCTCCCGTTCCCACGTACGTCCATAGCCACCGCCGAGGGTCGTCCGCCCGCGACAGGTCCACCTGCTCGACCTCGTCCGGCACGATCACGCACACCCGAAAATGCGCCCGCGCCTCGGCATTGTCCAGGTCGTCGTCCTCCACCGGCTGGCCCAGACGGTCGCCCGAGGCCGGCCGGGGCTGCCCAGGCGGTGGATTGCGGAAGCTACCGCGCATCGCCGGGCTCAGGTTTCCAAAGTGGGCCGTGACCTCGCGGGACCAGCTCCAGTCTGTGCCGGACGAGGGAGAAGAAAAGTCTCCGTCCCCCCACCGCCGCCGCATCCGCGCCTCAATCGCTGCCCGCGCCACCTGGCCCCCCGGGCTGCTCTCCACGTCGGGCCCCAGCAGCCAGGCCCGCCCGCGCACCCGCCACTCGGTGCCCGCTGCCGCCGCCCACCACACCGCCTCCACCGGGCCGCCGCCGCCCCTCTCGCCCGACGCGACAATCTCCCAGGCCTTGGCCATGCGCGCGTCTGTCGTAAAGACGGGCAGGTCGCTCTCGTAGACGCTCGGGTTGCGCGGCGCCGGGTTCGTCGCCCGCTCCGGTAGCCCGGCCCACAAGCCGCGGTAGACACAGACGCGGACGCGTGGCGTCGCCATTGTCGGCCCTGCTGCCGCTGCGTCCCCTGCCTGGCCCCTGCCGCTGCTCTCGGCTGACGGGCCCGACACCGGGTGCAGCGTGCTGAGCGCACAAAGCGGCACCGACATTTGCGCAAGATGCTGCACAAACAGTTCGCGCCACGGCGCAGCACTCCCGGACCCGGCCGGGACTGCCGGCGGTGTACGGATGAGCATGGTTCTTTGCGTGTGTGTGTGTATGTGTATGCGCGTACAAGTACGTCTGTGCTGGTCTGATGTCGTAATATGGCGTCGGCGTTGACTTGAGCCTGTCAAATTTCCCCTCTATTTTAGCATCCATCACAGCCAACAAACGGCATAATCGTCACGAGTGAGAACTAGTTGTACCATGACAAACGCTTCTGCAACCTATAATGATGACTTTCTACTTCTGATTAAATGCCTAATATATGCCGTAACACGTCTATAGTATCTACTGTCGCCACCCACCAGCCGTTTCATTCTATGCCAATTTCAAATCGTGGTAAAACATAACACCAATTTTGCATCGTATATACAACCTATCGTGACGCCCTCGCAGTATGCTTCGTCGGCCTTGTCTATATAGTATATCTTTTCCCATGTCTAGTTTTGTTATGACAAAAATTCGCTGAGAACCTTGACCCGTGTCTTGGCAACTTCGGAGCCATCCGGGCTTTCACTCATTAGTCGCATGATGTCAATCATTTTTTCTGCAAGCTGTTAGTTATTGCTGTAGTTGATTTGCAAAGGCAATGGAAAACGTGTTGCAAAAACGTACCAACATCAGCCCGCGCCCTCGCATACAGCGGATCCTTGATCGTTGCCTCGGCGCCGCCGGTTTTGTACACCGTTTCCTTCAAGACACCACCAATGCAAAGAGCTTCCAAAAATGCCCGGTGATTGAACACCCACCAAACGCCGGCCTCGTCTTGGAATAGCTTGAAAAGGACAAAGAAGGAGGTGATGGCATCGTGCGCAGCCTCTAGCGTTCCACGAACATTCACGGGAACGTCTGCTGCTTCGGACGCGTGGACAAGCATCAGGTTGTGGAAATAGTTGCTGCTCAAAAACAGCGTCTGGCGCACAACGCGCTTGTTGGTTTGAGCCAGTTGTGTCAATGATTCAGGATCCCAACTCCGGAAAATGTCGGGGAAGCTGCGATAGATAGCGCGGAAATCGGCCACGAGCTTCGACTTGTGACGTGTGGTTGTGCAGATTGGCACATCCAACGATCTCGGGCTACTGATGACTTCTTGCACCAGGTTGGCCAGTGTCCATGACCCGCGGATGTATGCCGTGTCGGTGACGCAGTCCTTATTGGCAATGTCCACGGCCTCCTCTCCTTCAAAGTCCTCGACGTTGACATCCGTGTGTGTCGCCGTAGGGGGTAGTGAGAGAAGAACCGTTAGGAAAGTGTCTTGCAACAAGACGGCTTGCCACAGTTTTCGCCGCTGCTGCTTCTCGAAGCGACTGGCCGTGGGACTCACTCGGCATGTTAGATTATGGGGTGGAAAAAGAAAGACAGGAAAGGAACGTACCAATGTTGGGATCGCGATGTAATCCCATAGCGTAAGCCTGACGCATGAGGATTCCCGCAAATGCCCAACCATCAGAGGCATGGTTATCGTTGATGAGGAAATATGTGATCAAGACCATGGCCTGAATGGAGCGGATCGACGCAGAGCTGAGGTAGGAGCTAAGGCGAAGGGCCTGGTTGCTGGCAGAGGCATAAAACTCGGCTGTTTGTTTGCGTTCGCTTGGGGTGGTGGCCGAGACAAACTGGGTGCCCAGCGCCAACATGGAGAACAAAAGACCAATATAGGCAGGATCGACAAAGTTCTTCTCCTCGACAGTGAGAGCCCAGAAATGCTCGAAATCAGCGTAAAAATACTGCTGATGGACCATGGGGTAAACTGGGTCAAAACATTCAAAGTATCGCAGCAACAAAAGATCGCACTGGCCCTTGTCGGGCAGAACTGAAATGACCTCGGACAAGCCGCCTTCGCAAGTCCAGTAATTGGCAAAGGGGTGCTCCGAACCGATGCCAAAAACATTGGACGCTGTCGGAACAGAATAGGGTACGTTTGACAAGAGGCCCGTGGAGAGCGCAACCGAGCCAAGCGACTCGCTCTGGGCGCTCAAAATGCCACGGTCGGCAATGTTGGGAATAGACAGCATGCTCGATGAGCCTGGGTACTTTTTGGCGAGTATGGGACGCGTCACTCTGCGGCCACCGGTAGCAGTGGCATTTCTGCTTGTTTCCCTGGCGACTTGTTAGTTGCAATATCATCACGGGGAAGATTGTATGCAGCCTATTTGACGTACTCGAGCAGGTTGGCCACATGGGCGTATTTGCATTCGGTCTGGCGCTTGATGCCTATGAAGGAAGGGTTAGTGAGCCATTGCTTGTCATGGTTCTATTGCAGAAAACATACAGGACAAGCAATGAGGCCGACCACGATCGCACTGTTGCACACCGTTTGTTAGTTATACGCGGTCTGTATTAGCGAACGGCTGTATTGATACAAGGCCAACCTTTGTTTTCCGCTCAACGCATTCGGAGCATGACAGCGTCGGTTTGTTGCGCTTTTGCTTCTTCCGAGACGGCTCCGAAGGCGATGCCCCGGGGTTGCCGATGCTGTCGGCGGTGACAGAGCCGTTGGCCACGCTGTCGCCTCGGCCACCTCGGCCACTGTCGCTGACACTGGCGCTGCGTGTGTTTATATCGTAGTTGAATGTGCCATTACCGACGCTGGGGGTAGGCGGGACATAGTCAACGCTGCCGTCGCTGCTTGGCGGCGGCACAGATGCGTTCACATTGGACGAGTTGCTCTGAACCATGCGCACATCGTTCCCGTTCTTGTTGCGCAGGCGAATGGCCGGCTGGCCGCTGGGATGGCCATGGTTGCTCTCGTAGTCGCTGCCGACACCACCGTCATAGCGGCTGCGGCTGGCGGCATAGCTCGAGATATCATACTCGTACTCGCCGTCCGCCTCTTCCGGTCGCGGAGTGCTTAGGATTGCTCCATTGGCGGGATACCCCTGGTTGTTGCTCCCCGGGCCGCCGTTGCTGATGTTGGCGCTGTACTGCTGGCTGCCGATACCCATGGCGTTTGGGGACTCGGTCTTGATGCCAGGCAGGCCGCCATAGCCCAAGGCGCTGCCGGCGAAGCCCTGGCCATGGCCCTGTGCCGGTGCAGCGTAGATGGTGTTGGCGATATTGGCTGCGTTGGCGGCTGCAGAGCCTGGGCCGGGATAAGTGCCATAATATGCGGGGGAGTCCTTCATCTCCATAGACGTCTTCTTGTGGTTGATGCCGCCCGAATCGACATCGGGAGAACGACGGCAATAAGGGCGGAGTGTCCCGAAAGAGAAACAAGGCTAGCAGTGGTGGCCAAAGAAGGTAGTGTAAGCTGGGCACGCGGCTGCAGGCCCGAGATGTGGCGGCAATAACAAGATGCTGCCACTACAGGTGGGTCTGGGGAAGGGGATAAGGAGAAGGAAGGATATACCCGTCCCAGCGTACGGGGATATGCGTAGGATGTGGAGAGAGTTTGGGGGGAATGGGGTAGAAGAGGGTGGGAGGGGGGCAATGGCGACAGGATGCGGGCAAATCGGTGATAATGGCGGAGCTAATTCGTTCAAAGCTTGGGCCGCAGCCTTTTTTCTGTCTTGTCCGTGATAAAGCCTTGAGCCACCCCGACCAAGGTAGGACTGGAATTAGACGGAGAAAGCAACAAACAGAATGCAGAACCCGGCGGCTTGGCAGCCGATCCCGTCGATGAACTTATGCACGCGTGCAAGTGGGACACGTAAAGGCAGCTTCAAGGTACAGAAAGCTAAGGCTAAGGAAAGTCTAGATGAAGGAGACGAGAGGGAAATGGCGAGGAAATGGCGGCAATGCTGGGCTTATTGGTCGGTGCACAAAACACTTTTGCAGGCCTCGAGGCTGTTGGCGAGACAGCAGCGAGTCGAGAAATCAAACAGAAGAGCTCAGAGCAAGCTGTCCTTCGCAGCGGTGCTGGTATTGATCACAAAACAAGAATGAGATTTCGGGCGAAAGAGAGCTCGGTGCCAGCTGGTGGAATGGATTACCAGATTCTGAGCAAATGGCGTGCGTGGAAGACGTGACGCGTGCTTGATCAGATCTCGCATTCGTGTTTGTCTCGATGCAGAGTTGCTAAAACTCCAATATAGCCCCGGAAGACTGTCGTCGGGTGTGTGAAATAAGAGCGCAAAAGCGTAAAGTGCCGAATTGCATGTATCTAGAGTGTGATATGGCTACAACGCCTCAATGGACAGTCGAGCTGTTTGGCCAATTGATACGCAATGTGGAGTACTGTAGGGAATAAGAAGATGGTAACAACAAACAACAAGCAGCACAAATGGTGACGTTGTGCCGGGGCGTTTTGGCAAAAAAAAAAAGAGAAGAGGGGGGGAACGGAAGTGGGAATAAGAACGTATAAGGAAGAAGTGATTTTTTGCTTAGAGTGCTTATAAGTCTAGGCTGGGGATCTTGTCGAAACAAAGTAAGTGGGGGGCAAAGGGATAAAAATGGTAAGAACAACACTGGTCAACCTCTCTCAGCTATGTCGATGCTGCGAAGACGAACAGTGCGTACAAAAAAAGGGAGAAGAGAAGAAAGAAAGAAAGAGAGAGAAGGCTGGAGGCAATACAGGAAAGGAAGAGAAGGAAAGTCGGCACTCGAAAGGGTATAGAGCAGCAGTGACACAAAGAGGAAAAAGGGTACGCAGCAGGGACAGCAAGAGCTACGCAGACCCTACGGTACCTCCTTCCATGGCAACTAGCAAGTGGGCAAGAGCGACCTGGATGTACCGGCAGCGCAGGAGGGAGCCGACAACAGACAATGGCAGAAAGGGCAGAAAAGGGGGTCGGACTCAGCGCAATGCCAGACGCCCCGGACAGCAGTCAGTCTGGGCGGCGTCCACCATACAAAAGAGGTTTCAGACAATTGCGATGCCGTTCAGCGACCATTTTTGTGCTGAAAGAGCGAAGACCGAGCTGCTGCTTTTCGAAGAAACCGCTAGGGGGCGTGTGCGGGCGTTGCTGCTGTAAAGAGTAGTACGTAGTGGTGTGTGTGGAACGCGCGCAGTGGTGCTAAACTGGACAAAAAGTGGGCTCCGGCCGCCGAATACCCACTTGGAGCTCCGAGGCAGGAGTGGCTTCCCGGGACCGCTCTGCTGGTCGTATGTGGTTGCTTTGCCCACAGTCGAGCAGCTCGTACGACGCCAAAGCGACAGGAACCACAGCCTAGATAGCTTCAAGGCTGCTCCGGTTCAATAAACAAAAATACAACATAAGCAGCACAAATCAAAGACCGGCGACATAACGACGAGACTCCGAACGAGACGCGGGCCACCTGCATGTCTCAGCCAGCACGTCTATTGTACGGCGTAAAACCCAGAGAAAAGAACGGACATCTTTCTTGATGGGATTGCAGTAGCCAGAAATATGTTCCGGCTTCTCTCATTTGCGCACAACTGCCCAACCTCGATCGTCGCCAGCTCCAAGTTGTCGGTGTGGGGCTAGAAACCAGCACACCCCGTTTAACTGACGGCAACTCGGCGTCTCACTGGCGGGCTCATAAGGCCAGACCGTTAGTACACTACACTACGGAGCACAGGGGTGGGTGACAAGAACCTGCAGAGAGTCGTGCAAGGCAAGGCCGCCGCCCCTCTCTCGTGGCCGGATAGACCGGGTGGGCCGTGGCTAGCCGGGCTACAGTTCAACAAGAATCAAGCTTTGTCCGTGTGCAAGGTTTTACCTGCACAAAGCCACCAGGAACGGATTTGTCGTGATTCTAGACCAAAGGGGAACAAAAAGCACAAGAGAATCCTAGGGTGACTGCCGTTGTTTTCAAAGAGCAACGGTGTATCGAAAAGCCCCTCGCAGATATCTCGGGCTTTCTCCTCGTGCGTTTTTCCATCCGTGTGTAAAGACGACGTAATCGTGCATGGGCGCCCACCCCGCTCCCGATTGTCGGTGCAGGCACCACAAACACAAATGACAGCTGGTGTCAACGTACGGATTACTTGAGCATAGAGACGTACAAAGTAGTGCAGCAAAGCACAAACGGCAAGGGATATCCAGACATCCCTTGAAACGGATAAGAGGGCAAGATTCGTACAGCCCATGTTACGAGAAGCCTGCATATATATGGCTGCCGACTGGTTAGCTTGACAATGCAAACAAACGTCCTTGTGTGGGGTAGGTTGTATGACTCTGCAGGTGGAAATTGGGTATTCGTAATGTACGGATGGCGGATTGCAGCAATAACGATGATGGCTCTGAGTAAGGAGGATGGAAGTCCGAGTCAGCATTTACTTTCATTTGCTTTCATTTCTGCCGATTCTGTCCTAATCTGTTTTATATCTTTTGTCCCATTCCCCCTTTTACGTCTTGTGCTTCACACCACATTTCGACTTTCCCACCGCATTTTTTTCAAGGCTGGTACATCGAGGTACAGGGCTACATAGTGGGGCCACTATGGTAAGGCCAAGACTGACAGCCGGGATGCTTTAGTTTGTTATTTATAAAGTGTTGAAAGTGTTAAACTTTGTTATGTTAGCCTCGTTGATTATAAAAACGAGGTTTGTCGTAGTCTTAACCTCGGATGTAGCTATTTTTTCACAAATCAGGGGCGATTGGCATCATACCTTTGTACCTCATCCAAGTAGAACAACGGCTTCATTGCAGTAGTGTAGTGCATAGCGTAGCCGGTTGATCCGTCCGGACATTTGATTCGCCTTGCGGCGGCTAGCAAAGTAGACAAAGTAGAATACGTGCTAGCTAAAGCAAAAATAGACTGCGGATCCGCAATGACACTAGCACGGCTCTCGGCTGAAGCCTACGCTATTGAAGCCACGGAAAAAGGTAATCGCGCGCTGTAGGAGTCAGCTGGGATTAGCTAATGCTTATAAATAGGGCATTTTCTGCTCATGCTAAGGTCGATTTTTCTAGGCGGGATACCGGGCCGTTTTGACGACGATATAAAGCACAATGCCGCTCATGTTTCGAGACGTGTCGCAGCCCAGCGGTTCTGTTTTCTGCCCCGTAGAATGGATTCATCTCTTGTGTAATTTCGACCGTTTACGAGTCCGGCTCCCATTCGGCTGGGAAACGCACCGTCACACGTCGGATTGGGAGCTCAGCCCCAATGCAAGGCTGGACGGCCTCTGTCGGATGGACGCTGGACGAGAGGCCCGTTTTTCATGTTGATGGCCCCGCTGCTAGACGGAGGAAGCAAGTTTAGCACAAGAAGCCAAGAAAGGGGCAAAGGAGAAAGCAAAGGCCAATGCAAGATGGAAAAAGCCTGCCCGACGTTTCTTTCCCCCTTTACATCGCCACGCACTTTGTACACTACATGGTCTAGTGTAGGCTGGCGACTTCCAAATGCAATCTGCTCTCGGCCAACAGGACTGATAGTGCCATCTAGGACAGTGAGTCGACGCTGAAAAAGCCACGAGACGTAAGATGCAGTTGCATGACGAATACATGATTGTCAGTCCATTGTCATTCACAGTGACAAGCAGAGCGAACCAGCTACGGGAAGTGGGAACCCAGTTTGACAAGAAAATGGCAATGTAAGGTCGTATTGAGCATAGACATGTAGGGCCTTTCATATCCTTGCTTCATACAGAGTCCATCAAACAAGGAGGCCTGAGATATCAGCAAACCGGATGGCAAAAATCAAACAAGTAAAAACAAAATTAGAGAACGAAAACATCTCCTTATAGCCGGCCAACCATACAGTCGGCAAATCATGACTTGTCTCCAACTTCTCTGAAAAAGGGGCGAAAAATGTAATGAATAAAAAATGATGGACATGAAAATATTCTTCCCGTCTATCGCGAATAGGAAATGTAAAAGCTGGCAAGACCAGACTGGCCGGGTAACTCTCCGTGAACACAAGAGGAAAAAGGGTGGTTAAGATTGAAATGATACAAGAACTCATCGCCTGGAAAGATAAACGCGAGGCGCACAAGGCTAGACAAAGACAAAAGGAAGAGGCCCATGTACCTCTTTTGCGAGGTACTCTTCTAGGGCCTCTTCTTCCCAACTGGCTCCTTTGCTCTAATTCCGTCTCCTCCCGCTGGGCGCCGGGTTGTTTCCACTGAGACCGCGCAAAAACGCCATGATACCACCGCCACCACCATTACCACCGCCGTTGCCTCCACCATTTCCATTGCCATTGCCATTGCCGTCGCCGTCGCTGCTGCCACTGTTGCTGCCGCCACTGCGTTGCGAGTGGCTGTCCGAGGCGGACACATGGCCCCCTGCCACCCAGAATGGTGCCGCCATGTCACCCCCGCTCAAGGCACCGTTGTAGAAAGTGTCACTGGGCTCGCGGGATTCTCCGTGTCCCGAAATGTACGTATCCTCGTACGGCGGTCTCCGGGCGTAGTACCGTGAAGCATGGGGGCCGCTTTCTCTGTGCGCACCAACGCCTGGCTGCAGGCCTGCTGGCGGCACCCGGCCAAAGCCGAAACTGGCCGCTTCCTGTCTGCGCTCGACGGCGCGCATCCGGGCCTGCTCAATTTGCTCCTCTACAGACCGGATACGCGCGAGTTGTTCCGTTGCCCGGTCCCGCTCCCGGTTGCGGATTTCTCTACCGGCCCCTGACCCTGCCGCCGTGTCCGACCCGGAAGCGGACGTCGGCCCTGAATTCGGCCCCATTCCAGAGGGGGTACCACCGAGTCCAGACCTCCGGCCGCCATTAGCGGTTGGACTGCTGCGGTGCTGGTTGAAGTTGGACGCAAACGTTGACGACGAGGACGCACGGGATGTTCTGTCGCTACCGCTGCCGCCACCGCTGCCGCTGCCAGTGCCGCCACCATCGTCATAGGTGCGGCCGTACCTAATGGGCCGACTTGGCGTGGTGTGGTCCTGAATGGGCGAGTGAGAGTCGCGTCGTCGCCGTTCTGCGGATGCTGTTCGTTCTCGATCACGTGAGCTGCGATAGGGACGCGGTGGCAGGCCGCCTGCATTGCCCATGGAATCAAAGCGTTGTTCCTGGCGGTCCTGGCCCGAAAGACGGGCACGAGAGGCTGCGGACGACGACGGGCCCATGCCACTGCCACTGACAGTGCCGTTGCCGCCGCTGCTGCCATTGTTTCGCGGGGGGGGATTTGCCGTGGCATCTCGGTCGCCACCGCCCAGTCCGCCAAATAAACTGCTCAGCCCAGCCATGCCGCCGATGCCCTGGAGCCCTAGAATCCGTTGCACATCTGCAAAGCTACTGCTGGTGCCAGCAGCATTACCCGTACCAGCATTGTCCGAAGTGGTCCTGTCAATAATGATGGGGCGATTGAGAACTGCTGCTCCAGAGTCTCGGCGAGGCCGTGGCCCGAGAACAGGTTCCCCGAAATCAAACGTGGGGCCGGTCCCACCAGGGGTACGCGCGCTTGTATTGTTGGCTCCGGACCTGGCACCAGTATTGGCACCAGCACTGGCACCGGAATTTGGGCTAGCATTGTCTGCACTGGTTGCCTCAACGGGATGTCGGCAAACGGGGCAGGTGTTGTGCTGCTTAAGCCACATGACAACACACTCCTCGTGGAACCAGTGCTTGCAGGACAGCAGCAAGACTTCGTCGCCGCAGTTCACCTCGGATATGCAAATGGTGCATTCGGCATGGCCTTCTGGCCCAATCATCTTGGCGTCGATCTTCTTGCGTTCTAGTTTGTCAATGGCGCTCTGCGACGCTGGAGGCGGCCCGCTGGCGCCGGGGTTGTTTTCCATCAGCATGGCTATTATGCGTTCTAGAGCCTCATCGGAATGCACCGCATCGCCCATCGAAATCGTATCCCGATTCAGCAGTGCCGCTATTATATGCTGTAGCATCAACGGCATGCCCCCGCCCATGTTCGCGGCCCGGTCCTGGTTTTCGTTCAAGGGAGGCGGCCCAATGTTGCCCAAAGCTTCGGCCAGTATCCTACAGTAAACGGTTAACAGTGACAAAACAGCACAACACGAGTCAGAGCAACTTACGTATTGAACGTTTCTGGGCCACCTGGAGTCCCTCGTTGAGGCCCTCTGGCAATCGTCAGATTCACTGTACCACCGCGGCGGCCGTTTAGCGTTGTCCGATGGATGGTGCCGATCGGGCCGCCCTGGGCACGTGTGCCAAAAGTAAAGGTGCGGGTGTTTGTGTTAGCGGGGAAAAGCGCATCGGGGCCTGTTCTACCGATGTGACCCGAGTTGAAGTCGTTGATTAACTCGGCAAACGACGTCATCATAGCCGCCGGCTCGGCCGGGTCGGGAAAAGTGGGCCGGCGCAAAGGCGTCGAAACGGGGGGGTGCTGGATAGTCTGATGGTAAAAGTAGGTGCTGCCATAGGGGGAGTAGTGGACATGCTCCTCAATATCGGCCTCTTCCGGGTCTGAGTCGCCCATGTTGTCGTCATGGGCGTCATGGTGATCGTCGTGGTCGTGATTGTGGTCATGGTCGTGATCATGATTATAGTGGTGATTTAGATCGTGGCCGTTTCTATAATCGTTGTCTCCAGCGCGCTGTCGCGGACGAAACAGTTGGTAGGGTGAAAAATCGTCCTCTCCGCGCTGTCGCGGAGGAATCAGGTAGGGTGAGTAGTCGAAAACGTCATTGTCAACGTGTTCGGTGGCGCTGTGCAAGATACGCTCTAATCCAGAAAACGGAATGTCGGGGTCGCGAGGGTCGTTTTCGGAAGAAACCTTGTATGTTAGACAATAGTCAAGAGAGAGAGGCCGGCCTTCTTCGAGACAGAGTAAAGCACAAACGGGAGAAGCCAACGTACAATTTCCACAATCTCGCTCCCACAAGACGAGCACGGCAGAGGCGATGCTACGCTCGTATCTCGGTACCACTCGTTCTCGCATCCGTGACAAAAGATAATCTCTTTGCCCTCGACAGGATCGAGATGGCGCCTCGAGCCGGGCGATAGGGCCGACGCCATGGCGATGTGTTCCGAATCTCCGGGCTGGTCCGACAAGGTTATATTGGTACGATAAAGGCGGAAAGCCAGTCAACGACGGGTAAGTGCTGTGTAATCCGGTACCAGTTCCGGTCCCAGTGTGGGATCTGTTGGCGGTAAAGAAGCCCGTCGGCCACTGCGAAAGATAAAGAAGAGGGAAATCGGCTGACGCCGGCAAGATGCGAAATCACGACAGCGACTCAAAAACATTGGCAGTCAGACCGACGCAGTCGGCTGACGCGAGAAAAAAAAGTAGACTTTGCGGCAGAACCGGCTGGAAATGCCAAAAATTATAGGGCGGCCGAAAAAACCGGCTGCGGTGATGAACGCAAGCCGGGATGCGCCTTCGGGAGGGAGTCGTAGACAAGAGGTTAGAGGAGGAGGTTAGCGATTCCGGCAAAGCAGATACCGCTGCTGGGATATGGCGCTATGATTGGCAATCAAAAAGTGGGGTTCCCAGTTTGACCAAGAAAGGTAGGCAATCGCCAAAACCGAGGGGAGAGTGATGAGACGCGCGAAAAAGACGAAAGAAGCCAGAACGACAAACAAAAAGGTTGATTAGAAATAAGGAACAGAAAGAGGTTCTGGCGTGTGTATAGAAAAGCAGGGAAGCTGAATAGGGAATATGCGGCAGAGAGAAGAAAGGCCGGAGAGAAGAAAAAGCGCGATTGTGAAAGAGAACGGAAACATAAAGAGAGCGGACAAAGGCAATGATGTAAGGGCCGGCAGCAGAAATACCGCGACCAGGCGTCAACAGAACGAAGATGCAGGTCCAGTGCAGTACCGGTGGGAAAGCTCTTGTGTTTCCTATTCGACTGTGCGCCAGTTTTTGTTGGCTTTTGCCGATTTTTGCTGGCGTCACAGGGTGTTGCGGGGCAATGCGTTTGATGGCACGTAAAAGACCACGATATCTCGACTTGCTATTTGTGCTGGGACAGGGAAGCTGTGCCACTTGTGCTGCATTTCCTTTTTTTACTGCAGGCTCTGTCTGACGCCCGACTTGGCAGGCAGACTCTGACTAGGCAAGTGTAATCTTTGATCTTGGGTATTGCGGCTTATGGTGATGGAGGTTCAAAGCAGAGGTGTCTTGATGAGCTGATAGAACTGGTCATATGGGCACAAGTGGACACAACGTGCTGGCATGGATTGCGTGGACGCAGAACAGCCATGTGGTGCCGCCGTTGGGCAACAATGCTTGACGTAGTGTCGGGTAAGGGAAAATTTTGGCCGCGATAGAGCTCTCTTGACGGGCCGAAGCAGTTGCCCTGACAGCGGTTACCAGAGTGAACCCAAGAGGTGATTCCCGCTTCGGGAAACGCAAGCCGTGTCCAATCCGAGTGTTGTTGTATCAGTACTCGTACCCACAGGCATTGCATCCCTCAAACAAGACACGCAAGTAAACTAAAATCACTCATAGTAAGTCATAAAGGAAGCTTTTTGTTCCCTTTGATGATGCGTTGTGACCATCGCTACACATTCTGTTCAACGACCGCCAGCCCTTGTTTCATCCGTCAGCCGTTTCGAACGAGGAAGTTTGTAATGCGGGCTATGAACTGAAAGGCTGGACTTTGGCATACTGTTGTGATAATGCTGGGTCCAATCACTTGTTGTATGTATTATTCCGAGATGATACTTTGTCATTTGTGGTACAGTTATCAAAGTTCACTTATGGCTGAATTTTTACGCATCTCCCAGAAGCGCATAAGTAACGACTTGCTCAATACTATAAGAATACGTCTCTGGCAGTGACGAGAAATCAAGAATATTGGGCAGCTTTGTTGGAGACATGTTCACATAACAAGCTTATATTTTGACGGACATTTGGAGATGGTTGGACTGCTCTGCTTTATCTCTATATCAAATCTTCATTCGATTTTAAGGCGCCTAGGCAAATCCGAACTGCAAAATAGACCTGAAGGAAGCTTCAGTGTATAGTAAATCGACTATATCAAAAACAAGTAACCCAAAGAAGCTTCAATAAGTATAGTAAATCTACTGTCGGAAACAAGTAACTCAAAGAGTTATTCTTCAGGGAACAATACCCTTTTTATTCTTTCCTCTTGATGCAGTCAGTACATCTAGCTTGGCCAGGAGAATCCGCGGATGAAAGCACCAGAAGTCCGTCAGACATGACATAGTGCCTATAGACAACGAGAAAACAAAACTCACATAGACAGGCCACTTTGTCCCTTTTTTATCGGCCATATTTGCTTTGTACGGTTATTGTATTGCTAGGATTTCGGCACAATAAAGCGCCAAGCCATTTGCGCAGATCCAAACTTACCTATCGCAGGCCATCATTCACAACGGCACGTCTACTGCTCGGGGGCTATTCTCGTGGACGCAAACGCCAGTTGAAGGGAGGCAGCATAGGCAACTGAGCGGTAAGATTGTGTTGGAGGTGTCGACATCCATGTGTGCATAGGGTATATTTAGACGCAAATTTCAGTTTGTCTTTCCTTGCCTCTATTATTTTGCTTAAAATAGCAAGACGAATCGTATCCAACTATGTACATTAAAACACTTGCTTTTCCACACGCCTTACTCCACCTCTAAGCGCAGGGCGTCATACTGCACGTAGACACTGCGCGTCAGCACTGCGCTCTCGTAATCCGTGGCATTGTAAGGCAAGCTCAGGACCATCTCGTTGACAGCAGGGGCTGGCTTCAGGTAGGCGGCCGGGAAACGGAACTTGTGGTTGAGCTGGTAGCACTGGGTGGCGGAGCGGACGCCGCAGGAGGAGGAGTGGTAGTAGGGGATGACCCAGGGGTCGAGCTCGTGGCCATTGACGGCCACGACCAGGGGCAAGTTGCTGTAGGGCTCAGAGGCGTTGTAGTTGTCCGTATTGCCCATGGCGGTCTTGGCCCCGGCAAGCTGGATGGTCAGGGTGGCGGTGGAGGTGTGGGCGAGGTCTTTGCGGGCCAGGTTGTCAAAGATGACGGTCCAGTTGTTGATCTCGCCGTGGCCGGCTTCCTGGGTGGGCCGCAAAAAGTTGCCATAGCCGCCAAAGACACTCCAGTGAATATAGTTCCAGTCCTTGGCCTCGCTGCTGCGGCCGACGTGGAAGCGCACGCCATCGGGGAAGTCGTTGATAAAGTCGTAGGCGCCAAAGTAGATGCGCGACTCGGGCGGGTGCAGCGGGTGCGTCGAGTCGGGCGTGTTGCCGTGACGCCACTCGCCGCCGTCCTTGTCGGGGGTGCCGATGCGCCAGAGCTCTCGGCCGGCGCTCTCGGGCTGCCAGTGCACGCGGCCCAGGTTGGTGACGCGGCCGGCCCGCACAACCACGCCGTCCTGCGTATAGTCACCAAAGATGCCGTCGGCATAGACGGTCAGGCGGTAGGTGCCGGCCTTGACGCGGTCGAAGCTGACGCTGCCCGTTTTGGCGTCAATGTCGGCCCAGTACTGGTAGGCCGTCGTGTCGAGCACATTGTCCTGGTAGTCGACGCCGTCCTGGGCCAGCACGGCCAGCGGGCGAGAAGCGCCGGCCGGCAGGGCGATGCGAGCCTGCAGGCTGCCGCGGCCGCTCGAGGGCACGTAGTTTGGCACGTGCTTGGCGATACTGTCGTAGAAAGCGGCGTTCCAATCGGGGCGCGCCAGACGGACGGCCTCGTTGCGCAGCGAAGCCCAGCTGGCGCCTGGCGGCCCGCGGTTGAAGTGGTAGTACTGCGGGCCAAAGGTGCGGTCGAAGCCGTTGGTGATGTTGGGCGTGCCGTCGCCGTGGTGGTTGGAGACTAGGTAGTTGTAGACGATGCCGTCAACGACCAGGTCGGAATGCGTTGGCCCGCCAAAGTAGGTGTCCTTGGTGTTCATAACGAGCCACGAGCCAAAGGTGGCATTGTCTTGGCTGGTGCTGCCGTCGGAGAACATGCCGTGCACCGAGTGGTCCCGCCAGGCGTCGGCAAAGGTGTACTTGGTAAAGTAGTCGCTAAACTGTTCGACGTACGGGTCGTCGGTGCGGTTGGCCAAGTACCAGGTGGCGTCCTGTACGGTGGTGGCGATGCCGGCCGTGCTGCTGGCGGCCGGGTCGGGTTGGGGCAGCGGCGCGTAAATGGCATCGTTGGTGATTAAGTGTGTCCAGAGCGGCGTGTTGGGCCGGAAGAGCGTGCGGAACTCTTGCAGGTTGCGCAGAAAGGGCGTGGTCGAGTTGTGGTAGGCGAGCCGGCTAAAGGTGTGCAGCCCGGTCTCGCCGTCGCGCAGAAACCAAAACTGCTGCAGCATCTGCCCCGTGGCCGGGTACACCTCGCTCATGGAGACACCGGCATAGGACACGCGCTGCGAGTCGACGCCGCGGAACAGCTCGTACGAGGGCGCAATGCGGCCGGGGGTGTAGAAGCCCTTGGGCACGCAGTAGCAGTCGAGGTAGGGCCCAATGCCGTACTGGCCGTCCCCCGTCGAGCCGCCGGGCGTGCTGGGGACGTAAAACCGCGAGCCTAGCAGGTCCTGGCCGTCGAGCACGAGCATGTCAATGGCGCCCATGGACTTGTTGACTTTGGCCGACAGCCGGTCATTTTCGAGAAAGAGATAATAGTCCGTCTCGTTGGCCGTCAAGACCGCCGCCACCGGCGCCAGACGGCCAAGCAGCAGCAGCAGGAGGCTGCCTTGCACGCCAGAGAAGAGCATGGTTTCGGTCGACTCTTGTCTGTTCCTCTACTTGCCGTCTTGTCAGTCCGTCACTCGCCCAGCCGCGGCCTTTTATGCTCACAAGAGAGCCAAGACTGCCACGGCTCAAGGGCGTTTACCGGCCTCCTCCACCTGCCCCATGATACCCCGTCCCATCTGCAAGCGAATATGCGGGGATCCTGGGGTACCTTTACCGGTGGCAGGCCGGGGGTGGATCTGGGGGTGGAGCGGCAGTGGAGGTTTTGGGTCACGCCTGTGGGGAGAGAGCTGGATGTCTGTGGAGAGAGATGGCTCCCCGGGTTCGCTCCTCGGGCCATTGTAGCGCGATTCTGGCCTGCGGCTACGGAGAAACTTGAGCAGAAGCCGCAGGATCATGGGACATTATTTTCTTTCCTTGGCGCCGTCGTCTGCCTTTTCGGCTGGCATTCCACCGCAGTGAATCTTTGGCTGTATACTTGTACGAGATCCCCGTCTTCTTTCCCGGCTGTTTCATGGCGTGCGCAGAACTTGACCATGGGGCCGTGGCTGGGAAGAAAAAAACGGTAGACACCACGCCATAGGCAAGCCTTGCCGCCATGTTGACTGCGATTCCGAGTATGTACACCGCCAACGTCGAGATGAGAGGCAGTCTTGGCGCATGGCGGACGCGTCAGGTGGGCTTGGTAGAGTAGTCTACCGGCCCAGCGTGTCTGGCGAGGCCAAATGGAGATTGGTATGAGTGTGTAATGTCAAAGACGACAACACAAAACGAAGGACAATCTTGATGAACTGGAGCACACACATAAAACGGATTGTGTTTCTTCCAAGTATGTAGACCTTAACAGGATCCTCTTGGTAACAAATACCTCCGCCCCCTTCCTTCCTCGAGGTCTCCCTTCCTCCCTGTACAAGGTAACCACGACCCCCGCTCCTCCCCTTCCCTGGTGTGTAGATATTCCGCCCCGCAAACCACCGCCAACAAGTGCTAGTTTATCAAGTGCAAGTGGAATGGTAGTTGGATGATCAGAACAATCGTTATAGCCAAGAACAAAATAAGCAAATCAGTGGTAAAACTGTCTAGTTTATGTGTTTTCAACACTTTTGATTATCACAGTCTTAAAAAGCAGTTCTCTACTCATGCCGAGTAACTATATTCATAGCCCTTTATACAAAACCGGGTATCACAGAAATGACGTATAATACAGGTTGTCGAGATAGTCCTGGCCGATAAAGTCGTGCAACCAGGCCTCGGAATCTTGCAGAGAGTCCGCCATGTCGGACGTAACGGAATCCAGACGATATCTCGCATCCTTGGCCTGGCCGTTGGCGGCCTGGCCATCGACAAAGGCCGGAAAGTACGGCTGGGCAGCCGGTGCTGGTGCTGGTGCTGGAGACGCGCCTTCGGGCAGAGAATCGTTTTCGACAACGGCGGCGTCTTCGCTGAAGCACTTTTGCTGCAGCGCCCACTCAAACACGGGGATGGACCGCTGGATGACGGGGAAGTCAGACAAGTGGCGCAACAGCATCATGTTTTGGCGGATGTAAATGTGCGAGAGGTCGCGCACGACCTGCGGCTCGGACTCGTCGAGGGCCATTTCAATGTGTAGGGCGAGAACGGAGGGGATGTTGGAGATGCTGCGGGTCAGCGAGGAAGAAAAGGCAGAACAAAGATCAGCGAGGAAAAAGGCAGAAAACTGACAATGAGAGCGAGAACTTGTTGATTATCCCCTTGGTCATGGTCCGGGCAATGATAGTGTCGAGCTCAAACATGGCACTGCGCAAGCGCTTTTTCGCCAGCCGCGACCCCTCGGGGTTCTCGTGCTGAAGCCAGGTTCGCATCAGACGAAAGAGAATGCATTCGATACGGTAGCTCTGCGCCACGAGGACGGTCAGAGCGACGTCAGAGGTAATGGCCGGATCATGAGCCACATTGAACTGTTCCAGCAAAGAGGCCCGCCAGGCGGCAAAGGGATAGCCCTCGTCTTGAAGACGGCCGTATGCAGAGCCGTCTTGAAGGCCGGCATGGCACGAGGAGGCTGGGGGTTAGAAGGGATAAATTAAGAGAAGGTGTGACCAGAAAACGTGAAATAAGGTGGTGAAACTAAAAAGTGAGCTCACCCAACATGACAAGCTCGCCCGACTCGATAAAGGCCAGCTTCTGGGCGCGCGATGTAGGCTGCAGAATGTGCGAGTACTCGTAGGGAATGTCGTCGTCGACCTCCCAGTCGTCCATGGTGAGAGGGCGGGTGGTGTTGTTGCCATCGGAAAGTAGCCGCATGTTCTCGACGCCAATGAGGGAGAAGTGGACGTCGCGGCTCTGATACGTCAGTCGATGGGAACGGCATGCTATCGTAGGGGTCTCACATATAGATACCACCAAACTCTCTTGCAGGTTCGGTAGGAGCTGACGTCCAACTCGGTTGCGAGGTCACTTGGCAGTCAGAAAGGAAGAAGGCAGTCAGAAAGGAAGGAGAAAGAAGAAAAATACCGCTGATGGAGTCCCATTTTGACGGCCAGACGGACGGCATTATGGAACCAGTAGCGAAACTCCTTGTCGGCCTCGTAGGTGCAGGGCGTCGAGCCGAGAATGGCGGATCCCTGAAGCATGCGCATCTGGCGGCGCTCGCACTCGAAATCATAGAGCAGCGTGGCCTTTTTGTAGAAGCAGGCCAGGGCTTCGGCACGGGTGCGGCAGCCACAGGCGTTGATGACCGGCTGCGGCGCATACGAGGTGCCGCTAGCCAGGACGGCAAAGACGAGAAAGTAGGAGAACGTGTCGGTGTAGAATTCACGCAAAAACTCGACCTTGTCGAGGACGGGAGCAAAGGGGTAGACGTTGTCAAAGTAGCACTTGAAAAGGGCCTCACTGTGGGTCAGACACAGAAGAGAAAAAACAGAGAAACAGCCAGCCAGAGAAAAAAAAGAGATGCCTACATGCACTCGCGCGGCGGAAGCACTAAAACGCCCTTTTTGATCAGGTATTCGCGGTCGGCATCGTCTAGGCCGGACAGCGGATCCCGGCGCCCATCGGGGCCCATGGCCGGAGCCGGCGCCCAACCGGCACGCGGCCGCATGCCATCCAGCACGATGCGCGTCAGCCGGCGGTGTTTGTCGCGGCCCAGCGCTTCACCGATCACCGTCAGGTAGTGCTGGCTGTGATGGTACTGCACCAACTCGCGGCTGGCCGGCGTCACGGGCGTATAGGCCGCCATGCCGCGCGAGATGGGCTGCCCGGCAATCAATTCCCGGCAGATGCGAATCTCGGTGGCGTTGGATTCGGCATCGCCCGACTCGGACAGGCTCTCGGCCGGCACAGACCCCGTCTCGGCCGGCGTTTGCAGGCCGTTGCCGGGGCCGTCCGAGACACTGTCTCGTCCATTTCGGCCATCCCGGGCCGCCCGCAACGCCGAGTCTACGGGGCCTTGGCCGCAAGTCCCGGCCTGGACTTTGGCAGACGGTCTTCTCCCGGTCAGCAACCAATAAACACCGCTTTTCCTCTCCCTCCCAAACTCACCGTCGCCGCTTGTACCGTCTCTCCACCCGGGTACAACCGTCAGGACAGCCCTTTTCCGTACACCGGGAACACGGGATGCCCACGGCGGCAGCATCACACCGGAGCTTGCGCTTGTGGCAAGCCGTGCAAGCTTTGCTGAGCGATCGTGAGGTTTCGCCACATGGCGTGGTCGAGCTTGGCGATGCGAGCGCCAAGGCAGATGCGCGATCGCGTTCCATGGTATCGGAGACCTGTCTCTCCCGTCTTGGAGCGAGGGAGGGCGTAGCAAAGCCGTTTTGAAAAGCCGGCTGTCCAGGCGTTCGGCGCCGATGACCGTGTCCAAGAGGTCAAACGGAGAATTCGGCCTTTGTCGAGCAGAGACTTGGCGACGAATATGCCGTCTGAGAAAAGACCGATCCAATCGCAGACCGCAGCTACAGAGTCTAGCCCTCAAACGGCTAGCCGATGGCGAAAGACCCGCTATTATCTTACACCATCTTTGGATCCCTGTGGATTCTGTCCGAAACGGGCGGAAATTGCTGTGCTGCCGTTGCGGCATCCAGACCGGGAGCGCGTCCCTATGCCGTGTCTGACGGCCCTTTAAAGTCTTGGCTCCCGCGCTTGAGAAAAGAGGAGGGGTTGATCCTCGTGCTTCTTTTTCTTGCCTTTTTTTCTGCCTGGTTGTGCGCGTCTTGGCTCCTTTTTCCGCTGCTTTGCTGACCCATCCCCATCCTTGACCGGCACTTACACGGACGCGACCATGTCCGACAGCGAAAGCTACAAAGTCGGGGCCCCCGGCGGCTTGTCGACCGACGAGGAGACAGTCCAGGTGGAAAACGCTCTTCCACCCGCCCGCATGGCGCCCTACTGGCGCTACATCCTCGACCATACCATGGTGACGCCCGAGGTCAAGGCCTGGCGGTATCCCGGCGCCGGCACCAAGGAGGACCCCTTCCGCATTACCTGGATCCCCAATGACCCGCGCAGCCCCTTTAACATTCCGTTTGCGCACAAGTGCTTCATCACGGGCCTGCTGGCCTCCATCACGTTGGCGGCCGCCTTCATGTCGTCGACCTACTCGGGCGTCATTGAGGAGATTGTGGCCGATATGGACTGCAGCGTCGAGCTGGCCACGGTCGGCCTGTCTCTCTACGTTGTCGGCTTCGGTCTCGGCCCGCTCATCTGGGCGCCCCTGGGAGAAATGTACGGCCGCCAGGTGATCCTCTTCCTTTCGTACGGCGCCTTCACGGCCTTTAATGCCGGCACCATTCCGGCCACCAACATTGCCACCATCTTGGTGCTGCGTTTCCTGTCGGGCACCTTTGCCGCGTCCTCGCTCACCAACCCGGCCGGCGTCATTGCCGACATTTGGGAGATCCACCACCGCGGCGTCGCCATGAGCACCTTTGCCATGGCCCCCTTTATGGGCCCCGTCTTTGGGCCCATTGTCGGCGGTTTCCTCGGTCAGGCCGCTGGCTGGCGCTGGGTCCAGGCCCTGACCGCGCTCTACTCGGGCTCGCTCTGGATCCTGGCCACCCTGACGATCCCCGAGACCTATGCACCGCTGCTGCTGCGCAAGCGTGCCGCCAAGCTGTCGGCCGAGACGGGCCAGGTCTACATGAGCGCCATGGACGTGGGCAAAAAGGCGCCGCTCGGCAAGGACGGCGTGCCCCTGACCGAGACGCAGCAGCGGGCCGCCGCTATGCGCACGTCGCTCGTGCGCCCCATTGTGCTGCTCGTGCGCGACCCCATCATTCTGCTCTTCTCGCTCTACATGTCCATTCTCTACGGCATCCTCTACATGCTCTTTGGCGCTTTTCCCATTGTCTACCAGGAGCAGCGCGGCTGGAATGCCGGCGAGAGCGGCCTCGCCTTCCTGGGCGTCGCCGTCGGCGAAATGTTTGGCTGCCTCTTTTGCATGTACGACAACAAGCGCTACCTCCGCGTCGCGGCCGCCTCCGAGGGCGGCCGCGCCGTGCCCGAGACCCGGCTGGTGCCCAGCATGGTCGGCGCCGTGGCCATTCCCATTGGCCTCTTTTGGTTCTCCTGGACCAACTTTCCGTCCATCCACTGGATCGTCAGCATCATGGCCGGCGCGCCCTTTGGCTTTGGCGTCGTGCTCAACTTTATCTCCATCAAGACCTACATGGTCGACGCCTACACCGTCTACGCTGCCTCGGCCATGGCCTCGACCGTCGTGCTGCGCTCCCTCTTTGGTGCCGCCTTTCCGCTCTTTACCACCTACATGTACCACAACCTCGGCATTCACTGGGCCTCGTCCATCCCGGCCTTTTTGGCCTTTGTCTGTGCGCCGCTGCCGTTTATCTTCTACCGATGGGGCCACGGCATCCGCATGAAGTGCAAGTACTCCAAGGAGGCCGAAGAGCTGGCCGCCAAGCTGGCACACAAGCACTAATCCAAAGCCAATCATGGTCAAAAAAGCGACGCATCCAAGGCACTGAAAATTTCTCCTATTTTTCTTTTTTTTTCTTTTCCAACTTTCTACCATCCTTTATTTAGAGCACCATTAGAGTTTTTGTAATTCATATAGACTGTTTAGGGATCATATTACTATTTTAGTAATTGAACGTCTTTGCCGACACCGTCTCGTCCCAAACGACTGATAGTTTGATGTGACAAACCTAGCCAACTGGGCTGTGGAGTCGACTGCCGCGGTCAAGGCTCTGCCCCATGCACAGCGCCGGATCTAGCACGGCTCCGTCTACTGAATCCGGTCCTCTCAACTTGCACCAGACCTCATCGTCGAGCTGCTACAGGAGGCCTTCGTTTCTGGCCCGAAACAGGGAGTGCCGAGTAATCTCTTGCGCGGGCAAGATGCTGCTCTTGGCGCTCGTCAAGTCGTCGCTTGCCGGGCGGAGGATAAAGGCAATGTCGAAATCGCACAAAACGGTTTGGTCAGTCTGCCAGATTCCCGGGCTTGACATGTAATGGCAGGATGCGAGGGGTTAGTACACATTAGACAGCAGTCCTACCGAGGTGAACCAGCCTTGGTTCGGTCATGTGCTCAACGCCCGCGCTCCTCTGCCGAGCTCTGGCGTGCTGTCGGCCTCCGCCTCGTATGCACCGACATATCGCTCAAGACGTTTGTCGTCACCTGAAGATGAGCGCTAAACGTCTCCAATAAACGCACCAGCTCGTCCCGCAGCTCGCCTCGGCTCGCCGTGCCCTCCATGGCCCGTGTAGAAGGCGGCATGGGAACGGCAAACGGCGAGGGACTCGGCTTGAGCGTCTCGCTGTCGCCATAGTGTGCTGCCGCTTCCGCTGTGTCGGCCGCCAGGGTCGCCTCGACCGGAACGCCAATGCCATCGGGCACATAGATGGACGGCTCCCGGCCCTGATGCCGAAAGGCCGGCAATGGCCGGGGCAGCGGCGCAGTGATTCCGTTCAGGCCCAGGCCCAGAGGGGCCATGTCAGACGACGGATCCAGGGCGACGTCGGGGTCGTCCATGACGGGCGAAAAGAAGCTGTTTCTGTTGCTGATGCCGCTCACGAGCCCAGCGTCGAGGTCGATCAGACTGGACGTTGACTGCCGCCGGGCCGTCGCGGCGTCGGGGGGTAGGCCAAGGAACGCAGCCGGCGTCATACCGGGCAGCTGAATGGTCGGCACAGATAACGAGGGCTCGGGGAACGACCAGTCTGCGGCGAACACGGGCGTCGTAAAGTTGTCGACATCCGTGTCGCTGTTGGCGTCGTCGTCGTACCCCCTTGGCGCGGCAGTCGTCGAGGGAAAGGTCCAGTCCTGCGTGCGGCGCCGCACGTGCTCGGCCTGCGGCCGCAGCGTCGCCTCCGCCTCTGTCGCCCGCTCGTCGGGAGCGAGCGACAGCAACGAGGCGTCCAGGTCGATGAGCGACTCGCGCACCGCATACGTGCCGTCTTCGCGGAGCGGCAGATCGGCGCGGCCGGAGCCGCCGCCGCCCGAGTTGTCCGGCCAGGGCGCGGCGTGCGGCCTGTACATGGCGCGGGCATTGTCGTGGTAGTTGGTCAGCGTGTTGGGGTTGAACATTTTTTCCAGCGGCACTTGTATCCTCGGCATATGGGCCGGTGGCCGACGACGACCGCGACGTCGATCTGGACGGGCGGCTGCCGGAGACACAGCCGAGTCCGAGCCCGAGCTGCCGTCATTGTCCGCCGTCCGGCCGAGCGGCATCCCGTGAGACGCGGGCCGGCCATGCTTCTCCCCCGTGAGCACACCATAGGCTTCGTAGACGGCCTTTGCGTCGGCCGAATCGTCGAGAGGAAACGTGCTCCAGGCGGTGTCGCTGCCGTCGTCGGAAAAAAAAGAGGAGAAATCATCGTCGTCATCTCCGTCGTCGCCGCCGCTGGCATCGCTGTCGAAAAAGTCCCAGTCGGGAATGTGGTCGCCATGGGAGCCGAAACCCATGTCGCTGCCGCCCAAGCCGCCCCCCCCTTGCGCGCCGCCGGCCGAAAAGAGCGACAGCCGGCCGCCTCCGCGCTGCTGCCACAGCCGATAGGCGGCCAGAAGCGTGCCGAGAGACGCCGTGGGATACGTGCTGGCCGTGCCGTCGAGGTAGGCGTGGCGCTGGATCTGCGCCATGGTCGGCCGCTGGGCCGGATCCGGCACGAGGCAAAAGGCGACCAAGTCTTTGAGCGCCGCCGAGTACTGCTCGCCCAACAGACGCGGGCTGTGCTGAGCCAGGTAGGCACCAAAGTCGCCGGGGTCGGCAATGGGCATGCGCGCATTGGGCGGCAGCCCCGAGGCCATTTCGTAGGCCATGGCGCCAAAGGCCCAGACGTCGACTTCGGAGCCGTAGGCCACGTCGCTGGCAAACAGCTCGGGCGCCATCCAGTGCAGCGTTCCCGTCACCGTGTGGCGCTTGTCAGCCTGCGAGGCCACGAGGCCGGCGACGCCGAAATCGCAGAGCTGGACGCCGCCGGCCTCGCTGACCAGCACGTTGGCGCACTTGACGTCGCGGTGGATGATGCCCTGCTGGTGCACCCAGAACAAAGCCTCGGCCGCCTCGCGCAAAATGGGCACAATCCACTTTTCCACCAAGAAACCCGTCGGCTTCATCAGCGTCGCCACACTGCCGCCGGCGCAGTACTCGGTCACGATCCAGACCGATTGCCCGACCAGCAGCGAGTCCAGCACCACGTTGACGTTGCGCGCTCCGCCCTCGCTCAGCAGTTGGAGCGTGCGCACCTCCTTGAGAATGTCGGCAAACGTGTCCACCGCGCCGCCGGGGCCGCCGACGTCGCCCTCTTCAATATTGATGATTTTCACCGATACCACCGCCGCCTGCCCGGCCTGCGTCGTCTGACGCTGCGCCTTGTATACACGCCCAAAGCTGCCCTTGCCAATCAGCTCGTTGAGCACGTACGGCGGCACCGCCTCGCCGCTCTTCGCGCATTGCTGCTCCATGGCCGCCTGGGTTCGCCGGGCGTCTTCCAGGGCTTTGGCGCTGGCGCCCATGGCTGGCACCGCCAGGCTAGCGCGGCTGTTCATTGCGCTGCTGCAAGAGACGTCAGTCGTGGAGCAAAATGTGTCCTAGACGATGCGCTTCACACACCAACACGGGCGCTGCTCGGTGTCTGGCAAGGCTTGGTCGATAGGACCGTTTCGAAACGAGAGGCGATATTCGTGCTTACGTCACGTGGTTACGGCTAGCGTTTCGCCGCTTGGAATGTATACAGCCAAGAAAGGATGCCGGGCTTTGATAGCTGAAATCAGGTCAGCTATACAACCAATCCTACGATAAGGCACTTCAGGGAAGCCAAGCTCAGTTTTGATTCGCTAGCAGTCTATTTAAACAATCTTCTTCAGAATCTCAATAACATAGTCGTCAGACTTTGGCTTCACGCCCAACAGCTCGTTGTCTGTCTTGGGAAACTTGGTCTCGCCCGGGCCGAGAATGCTGGGCACAATGTTCATGACAATCGTACCAACGTCCGTTTCCCCCTTGAGCAGCTTCTGCTGTGCCTGGAGCGCCACAGGCGCCAGCTCTGTCAACACGGGCTCCCACGGCTTCTCCGGTGCCAACTGCTTGGCCAGCGCCAGCAGCTTGTTCTGCGACAGCGTGATTTGGGACACGTACACGGCCCGGTTCTTGGTCTCTTCGGCGTGCTCCAGCACGGCCACCACGGTCTCGCCCACGCCGTCCTCGGACGTGCCGCTAAACTCCTTGTCGCCGCCGTCATAAATGGTCGGCTGGTAGTTGGTTGTGTCGAGCAGCACCTTGTAGCCAATGCAGTACTCTAGGAACGGCCCGTTGTAGACAAACGTGTAGGTGAGGTCCGACGTCTTGGCCTTTTCCACAATATACTCCTCCACGGCGATCTTGCCGCCGAAAATCGGCAGCTTGCGAATCGTCGGGTCCGCCATGTTGGAGCCAAAGTTGGACGGCAAAAAGCGCTTGACGCCCGTGGCAATGGCCGCGTCCACCATGAGCTTCTGGCCCGGCACACCGGCGTCGTTGATCAGCGAAACCACGGCGTCCTGGCCCTGGAAGGCTGCCTTGAGCGACTCTACCGACGCAAAGTCGGCCTCGACCACGGTAGCGCCGGCCGCATATGTCGATGTAGACCCGGCCCGCTTGAGAACGCTGACATTGAACTTGCCCGAGGCCAGCAGATGCTTCAGGGCAAAGGAGCCAATGTAGCCAGAGGCGCCGACGACAATGACGTTCTTGATGGCAGACATGGTGAGAGTGGGGGATGTGGGAATGGACAAGGGAGGGATGGAAGATGCTGATTTGGAGAATTGATTGAAGGCTGATGCTGGAATGACAAGGAAATGAGAGTCGATGCAGAGGACAACCTCTTGTCTTTATACTCTGCATCGACGGCCATGAAATGACAAATATGGCCTGTACCGGGCCCCCGTATTTGCCCAACAACACATCCAGGTCGGCCGACGGTGGGATAGGAGTGGGATATGGGTGGGATGAGTGGGACTTCCGGTGGGACTTCCGCTGAGGCTGCCGAGAAAATACAAACGCCTCAAAGGATCCGCTCGGAAGATCAGCACCACGCCGCTCGCTCACAGATTACGTATTGGATCAATCATCACGTCATCCATTCACGTTGTAGAAAGGAATCCAACCGAAGCGGGAAGGGAACCTGCAGAGAACGTGCATACGAATGGCCTCCTCCATTTATTCTGCACTGTTTCTACAAGGCTGCTTTATCACAAAACGGAACAGTCAAAGCACATTTCCTCCACGCAACTGCCTGAGGAAGAACGTTTAGTCATGATAATCAGTTACCAAACAGCTTTTGTTCTTTGATATTCTTCAGACGTCAATGCCAACAAGTTGAACGAGATGCTGACTAAGCACGGCATGGGGAGGTTTCCAATTGGTTGAGATTTTGCACAATGAGATTGCTACATAAACCACAAAATACCACAGACTAGAAAGCTACTTGCCAATTTGTCTCCGGCAGTACACCTGTTCACCAGGGCAATCACAGGCTTAGGCTGTTGTAATTGTCAACTGGAGCCTCTGATTGAATGGATTCCCAGAGCTTGTCAATCTTCTTGACGGCCTCGGCGCTCAACGGCCCCTTTTTGATCCAGGCAACATTTTGACGAAGCTGGTCGGCATCGCGAGCGCCAATGATAACACCATCGCCGAGGCTGCCGTCGAGCTTTGAGTTCTGAGCGACCCAACGGTAGGCCAACTCGATACCTGTCATGCCCTCGGACTGGGCAATCTCGTTCCAAGTATCAAGGCCGTCCAGAAGCAGCGGCTTGTTGTAGAGGCTGTTGTAGATTTGGCCAATGAGATTGCTACTGTCCCAGCGGCCAGATCCGGCGCCTTTGCGCAGCACATCGGAAGACTTGGCGAGAAATCCACCCGCACTCGGGCTGTAGGCATAGAAAGTGATCCCGTGGCGACGAAGCGTCGGGAAGAGGTGGGTCTCAATGCGACGACTAAAGGCGTTGTAGTTGCCCTGGTAGACTGTCGGCACGACGTAGCCGTGTTCCTTGGCGACTTGGACGACCTTGTCAACGTCGCCCGGCAAGAAGTTGGAAAGCCCAAAGCGTTTAAAGGCGCCAGCCTTGTAGAGGGCGTCGATGCCAGCGAGCGTTTCCTCTAGCGGTGTATTTGGGCAGGGCGCATGCTGGTAGTAGATTTCGACCTGTAAGTGTTAGGACATACCCTTGAGAAACGTACGGGTATGGCTGAGAGCCTCACGCAATCTGTCTGGAGCTTCTTCAGGCTCTGCTGGCCCGCCTGAACAATGGTATCCTTTGTCCAGGGGACTGGAACAAGGCCACCGGGAAATTTGGTGGCGATTGTGAAGCGGGACGCGGCTTTGGCTTCGCCCAACAGCTCTTCCGAGCTTCCGTAAATTTGCGCAGTGTCAATCTGCTGAATACCGACGTCGGTAAGGATGTCGAGGAAACGAGCAGTCTTTTCGGCATCAAAACCATACTCGGCACTGAAGCTGGCGCCACCAAAGATGAGCTGCGGTGGCTTGGGAGCCATTTTGAAGAAGCGGTATTTGTTAGGCCAAACAAGTGATGAGTACAATGGCTCGACAAATTCACTCTAGTTATGAGGAGAACTCGTCTCTCTCTTATACAAGATTTTGCGCCATTCAGCCATTGATTCCGACATGATTTGGCTTACACATTCGGAAACCGGCTCGATTTTTAGATTCCGCGCAGACTCGGCGAAATTGTGCACCGTTGGAGCCGTTAGAACCGCTATAAGATGCGACTCTATTACAAATCAAAGGGGAACCAAGAAGGGAATCAACAAGAATATTTCCCAAGCGGAACAGTGATACTTTGAACAATCCTCGCCGGTAATCGCTGATATGCACGGATGTTGTTATCGTATTGTCTTGACAGCCTCAGTGCTGTCGGTTCATTTCGCGTCCACTAAACCTTTTCCGATTTAAAAAGCTTCAGTTGAGTAAAGCTCATGAGCATGGATTGGATAGGCGAAATAACCATGCTTCCTCGTGGATTGTTACGTGAAGTAACAGCTCTTTAGATCTATCCCATTGGTCAAAGGTTCAGTCTGTAGATGTAGTCATGAGCTCGCCTCCCCTGGGCTATTAAATGGCTTTCCGACGGGCACCAACGACTGAGAATAAAATCAACTTGACAGACTATTCTTGTCGTATGTGCGGCTTCATCCGAAAACTTCACTCGAGTTACTCCAACATTAAGGTGTTACTCATGGCCTCTGGTACTCCTGCCAATTAAGTCCTCACTTGGCATAAGTATGAGGGATGTCTTGAAATGTAAAGAAATCCTGCAAGTTTAAATATTTATTTCTGAATGATAGAAATTCTTCTACGCAATTAACCTGGTCGATTTTCTCGTTTCTGTTCTATCTCTTAAAAACTTGTCATGACATCACTTCTCGTTTTAAACCTCCACTTCGCAAGGTAAGAACAGATTGGACAGAAGGAAAGGAGGAAAACTTTCGCCTTTCATCATCCAGCCGTCACCACATAATTCTGCTTTAACATCTATTAAATGGAGTAGCGATCTTCGTGTGAAAAGGTATGCCTTTTCCAGCACTCAAAGTTCGAGTCCAGCTTGCTGGCGCAGCCGCTGTCGCTGTAAAATCCACTCCACATTCTTTGTCTCAGGGATATCTGTCGGCGAGTAAAGAAGAAGCTTGAATCCATCCGGCCAATTTTCTAGGTTTTCTGGGTCCATTTCATTGCAAAGCAAGGTTACTATGAGTCGAAGAGAGGGGCTATAAGCGCCCATTTGCTCAAGCCTCTTGAAAGCCGACAAAAGCGTCCCGAAGTCGTTACGTAAAAATTCCCTGAGACAAGCGTTGAAGTGGCCGACGACGCTTCAAAGGATGTCGACGCGTTCGCATTGTTGGCCGATTGCAACCTGTATCCAACATACGAGGACAGGACTGACGGCCCGAGTGTGATGCCGGCAGAGCTGCTCGATGGACGTCTCCCAAATCTGTAGCCGAAGCTCTGCTGGCAAGTTTCGGAACAGAGAAAAGTCTGACTGCTGTTATCAAGCACCAGGACTCGTACCGGAGCCTCATATGGTATGCCCCAAAATTCTTTGAGCGTCTCGTAGGATTCAATAGCTTTCCAGCCGGCTGGAACGGGTTCGGAAAGTGTGGTGACCTTGATGTGACCCGTAGTATCCACCAGAGGCACCGATCCGGCTGCGTTGCAACTCGTTGTATACACGTTTTGCTGTATCTGCGATATCTTGCAGCTTCTGATTGGTAACGCAAATACATTCCCATCGATGGACACAAGTATCGTTTTCTGTCGTATGAAATGCAATTTTTTGTCGTCATAGCCCATGATTGCGCCGGAAGATTTTTTACGTCCGATTCCTCACTGCAGCATGAAGCGTATGAAAATAATGCTGTCATGTACAGTGATTAGCGCTCAAAGAAACATAACATGTGGGCAGTCTCTCTGGTTGAAGCTCGACTCCATGATATCGAAGTCGTCAGCCGTTTTGTACATAGATGAATGAAAAGCGATTAGTTTTCTTGATCAGATCGAAAATAAACCCAGCCAAGTACACTTATATATGATGACTGAATAAAAAACAAAACTTCATCCCCGTCCTTCTCAGCATAGGCGGCCGTCTTCCGGTGGCTTCAAAGCAGCAAGATAATAGTATTGAATATCGTTCTGATTGCCTCTAATATTGACATGTAGACTAGTAAAATAAGGTAACCGGCCTCCCACGTCTTTCGTTTTATGCGGCTGCTAGATTGAAAACAGAAGAAAACTTTGTTGCAGTGTTGCCTGTGAAATGTGTGAGGGTCACGTGCCATATTATTTTGAGGTCATCCAAATTTGTATTGCTCGATGAGATCGAGTAAAACGATTCATCCCCCCACAAAAAGATAAAAAAGCTTATCTTTAAAGGGCAACCTAAAATTGCCTCCTCACTATTCTGGCCAATCAGCAGACAGAACAATATAAGCGTTGTCTTAGCTCGTCGGGGCCCCCATGTTTTCTTGTCTTTTCGCGACGCTAGTGCCAAACAGCCCTGTATTTCAGGTTTTTCCCCGAGTGTTTTTTTACTGTATGCGCCTCTACGCCTCTACGGAGATGCAACATTGAGTCGGATTATTGGCCATAGAATTTTTAAGCGTTGCACAACCGGCATCGCCGAGCATATGTGACCTTTTTAGTTTGTCAATGTGAAAGTGCAAATTAATTTTCACCACAAAACTCAGTTTCTGCATGCTACTAGGCTAGAAAGTCCGAGAGCGGCCTTGATCAAACAAAAAGGCGCACCTCGTGCAGCACAGTCGACTTTCGCTGCGAGCTGCAGGTGGTGGGGCACAGCAAGGGAAGGGGTGTGTGTAGTAGCTTGTATCTGGGGTGCGCCCTGCAGGGCAGGGTCTCAATTAATCTAGAGCCTTTTGACAACGGTCCTCCCAAGGACCATTTGACACGGAATCAGCTTCTTGTTACGTCTGATGCGGGTTTTTAGGGTCGTAGCAGAAATCTGATTTTTCTCGTGGCAATATCAATCAAATGGACGCTCCGAGGGGCAGAAACGGTCAATGATGCGAACTTATAAAGACAACATCCGCCCTCCCCCCGAGCCAACAAGACAACGAAGATCCCAGTCTGCAGATCGTGATGCAATCCATCCACTAAAATAACCGCTACTAGCGCTTGCCACCATCCTGAAATCTGTAATCAACACCCTTTTTTGTCAACCGTTGACGGCAATCCATGCATAGCTTGCAGTGTTTTTCTTATTTTTCTTGTCGTTCGCAGAGTCCATTTCATGGAATATATTTCACTAACACCGCTCAGTCGTTTCCCTAGGGCCGCTGCTCTTCCTAATTTTACTTCTCGGAACCTATTTTCCTTTGGTTATAGTCCTCTCACAGGCCAGCCCGAGCACGGAGAAGAGTTGGAGATTCAAGACTGTACAAGGCCCTTGCCCGAAAACAACAGCCACCATCATTTCGCCATGGCTACCGAGGGCGGTCGGTTCCGGCATTATGCCGACAAGATCGCCGTGAGTGCCGAACCTGGGCTCACAATGTCCCAACTAATGGTAAGAAAAAGAGGAAGCTGTTTGTCCCCCTCGAGTCCCTACATTAGCTCAGAACACACCCATAGCTCACCAATGACGACTTGAAACCCGTCGAACCTGCGCGGCGCCAATGGGGTGCATGGAACTTTGTGGCCTTTTGGATCAGCGATGCCTTTAACATCAACACATGGATGATCTCTGGTTCCATGGTGGCCAACGGCCTGTCTTGGTGGCAGTCGTGGATCTGCGTGTGGCTGGGCTATTTCATTGCCTCGTCGTTTGTATGCGTTACCGGCCGCATTGGCGCTGTCTACCATGTTGGGTTTCCCGTTGTCAATCGTGCATCTTTTGGCATCTGGGGCAGTTTATGGCCCATCTTCAACCGGGCTGCTATGGGTGCGTCTCGACAATGCAAGAACCTTTTCTGTCGCTGACTGTAGGCTAGCATGTATCTGGTACGGCGTCCAATCGTACATTGGCGGCAACTGTGTGTATCTCATGATCCGGTCCATCTGGAAGAGCTGGGTATGTTTGAGCAAAGCGAAATACGGCCTTTTACTTGACTAACCCCCCCAGGACCGGACCACTATCCACAACACGTTCAGCGCAGACTCCGGCACCACCACGGCCGACTATGCGTCCTTTTTCATCTTTTGGCTGTGCTCGCTGCCGGCCATTTGGTTCCCTGTGCACAAGATCCGCCACCTGTTTACGGTCAAGGCCATTTTCGTGCCGTGTGCTGGCATCGCCTTTTTCATCTGGGTGATTGTGCGTGCCGGCGGGGCCGGCCCGGTCATCCATCAAAAGTCGACGCTCAAAGGCTCCCAGCTGGGCTGGCACATGGTCAACGGCATCATGAGCTGCGTGGCCAACTTTGCCACGTTGATTGTCAACGACCCCGACTTTACGCGGTTCGCCAAGCGTCCGAGCAACGCGCTCCTGCCCCAGCTCATCACCATTCCCTTGTCCTTTGCCCTGACCAGCTTCATCGGTATCTTTGTCAGCTCTGCCTCCGTCGTCATTTACGGCGGCGAGCCGATCTGGAACCCGCTCGACATGCTCGACCACTTTATCACCGACGGCGGCTCCGGCCAGCGCTTTGGCGTCTTTATCGTCTCGCTGGCCTTTGCCTTGGCCCAGCTGGGCACCAACATTGCCGCCAACTCGGTCTCGGCCGGCACCGATCTGACGGCGCTGATGCCGCGCTACCTCAACATTCGCCGCGGCGGATACCTTTGCGCCCTCGTCGGCCTGGCCATGTGTCCTTACAACCTGCTCAAGTCGAGCAACCAGTTCACCACGTACCTGTCGGCCTACTCTGTCTTTCTCTCCTCCATTGCCGGCGTCATGGCCTCGGACTACTACTTTGTGCGCCGCGGCTACCTCGAGATCCACGAGCTGTACGACGCCCGTCGGACCGGGCCCTACTATTACTTTTACGGCTTCCACTTGCGCGGCTACGTCGCCTACATTTGCGGCATCCTCATCAACGTTGTCGGCTTTGCCGGCGCCATTGGCCGCCCGGTGCCGATAGGTGCCACCCGCATTTACGATCTCAACTTTTTCTGTGGCTTCATTGTCGCCTCGGGCGTCTACTGGATCCTCTGCAAGATTTGGCCCATTCCGGCCTGCAGCACGGATGGCCGCTGGATGGAGGTCGGTGACGCGATTGAGGACGTCCACTTGGCGTATGGCGCGGAAGACACTTTCAGCGTCGAGCGTGGCGAGTTGGCCGACAAGGATGCCGCAGCCAAGTACCAGCCCTATCGGGGCTAGAGGGCGGAATGGAGGGATGCAGATTGCGTGTTTATTTGGAAATGCAGCCATAAAGACCGTGACAGTTGGGGCACGAATGGAAATGCAAAAAGGGCCTGACAGTTGAGAAATGAAGAATTAGCTACTAGTTGGCCCATGGGAAACAAATTGGATGCTAAATGGGACCTTGAAAGAATAGATGAGGTAGCAGCAAGACCCAATACTGTATAGCAGTACAAAAAGGCACCTTGTTTTCTCGAAAAATGAATCCCCAATGAGGCAATTATACAGGGTCACCCAATGACCTATGCTAGAAAGAAAAGAAAACATCCCAGGACCGCAGACATGCCGGCAATACTGACAGCCACGCAGGGGGCTGCCGCAGTGACGACCGTAGGGGGCGTGGGCGAAAAAGTAGTAGAAGCAGACGAGGTTGACAAGGTGGCGACCGTGGCAGAGGTACCCTGAACGGCTGCGGCAGAGCTTGTCGGCGTGACGGGAGCACTGCTCAAGGTAAGCGTGACGGCAGCGCTGCCCAGTGTCAGCGTGTGGCCCTGGTATACCGCTACGGTGACGAAAGCCGGAGAACTGCCAGAAGAACCGGGCACGGTGACGCTTCCAACACTGCTAATGACTGTGACACTAACATCCTTTAGATCAAGCGTCGTAGTGAAACCCGTGCCGGAGCTGCCGGAGCCGCCTGCGTAGACAACCTCTAGGCCCTCAGAGTCAAAGCTGACAACGGCAACGGCGGAGGGAGCGGCAGTGGTCGATAGGCCATCAGTGGTGGGGTCAGCGGGCGAGCTAGACAAGGAGAAAGTAGTGGGATCGTCTGGATTTCCATTGGTACCGGTACTGTCCGTGGTTGTACTGGCAGAGGGGTCCTCGGGGCTGACGCTTTGGTCTGCCTTGTCGACTGGAGCGACGGCAGAAACGCTCACGGTGACTTGCTCTGATGGGGAGGGCGAGGAAGACGTGGTCTCGGGATTGGCAATCACTTGTGGCAGTGTAGCTGATGCCGGGGAAGTGCTTGTGACCACTGTCGGCGTGGAATTTGGCACCAACGGCGCCGTAGAAGTTGGAGCCGACGGCGTCTGCGTAGGAGTTGACGGCGTCTGCGTAAAAGTTGGCGGCACCTGTGTAGAAGCTGGTGCCGACGGTGTCTGCGTAGAAGCTGGAACTGGCACCTCTGTAGAATCTGGTGTCGACGGTGTCTGCGTAAAAGTTGGCGGCACCTCTGTAGAAGTTGGTACTGGCGGTGCCTGCGTAGACGTTGGCGACGCTGGCGCCGGCGACTCGGTAGATGGGCCAAAGAGGCCGTCGGCTGTGGGCACGGCATAGGGCGGGTCAAACAGGCCAAACTTGTTGCCGACCTGGTTGCAGTGCAGCCAGTAGGGGTAGCCAAAGGATTTGATAGCCCGCGGTACGACCAGACTGGGGTTGCACCGGTCAGCGTCGTTCTTGAGGGGATGCGTTTGGGTGATTAAGCTGGAAATGTCAACAGAGGCGTCACAGTTGATGCCCAGGTCGCTCAGATAGAGTTGGCGCGTACTGCGCCGCGTGGTGGCGGTCTCGTCGGTGTAGGGCACGAGCGTAGACACGTCGGTCAGGTCAAAGGCAAAGACGACATTGGCCGTGTTGGGGCCCAGAGGCCCGCAAGGATTGTAGCCATAGAGGGTGTTGATGACCATGTAGACCGACGGCGAGTAGCTGCGGCTAGTTAGGAGGTGTTGAAGGCGACAAACTGAGGGAAACAGCTGGTGAATTGTGTACTCACAAGGTATAGTCCAGGTCCGAATTGTAAACCGTCGACGGATAGGTCCGGTTGTCCGTGGGCCAGTAAGTCAGTTGAACTGTCCCGGCTTGACTATGTAATGCTTTCGTGTTAGTGAAGATCTCGACATGGCATCGACGCGAAGAGACAATGGAACAAGAAACGAGAGAAGTCTTACATGCTGCACCATGGATCATTCCACTCGTAACGGCTGGCCGTCGAATTATAGTACGAGCAGGTGTTGAGGGGTATGTTTGCTCCAGAAGACGGAAGCGTAGCTGCTGAAGTGATTGTTGACGGTATCGAGATCGGGCTCACGGCCCCGGAACCAAAGGAGATACTCAGATTCTGCATATTTCGATGAAAAGACTTTTATACTGAATGAGCGAACAACACAAAGTGTCAGATAGATCAAGTGATGCGAGATGCTTGCACTTGAAAGATATAACGAAAAATTGCTATGAGCACATAAAGACTATTAAACACAAATCAAACATGCGGCTAGGAGGGCCAAGAAGCCAAACCAAACATGGCATACGAAGCAGTTGCTTTACGGAAGAGAAACGGCCTCGCTAGCTTTGTGGTCAATTTCGTCCTGTCGCCTCCTTGCAAGGGGTCGGACGAAAACAGCAACATTCCCCGCCAAATGGCCATACAAATACTTTTAAAAGCCAAATACGAAATACGGAGCGTAAGCTGCATGGGGATCATGGCGTCTAAAAGGCGTTTTTGCTGCTGCTCTCTCATGCAATGTTGCGGTTCCACTATGAATACTACTACACCATATTGACGGGCGGACGAAGGCGTTTTCTCCGTCTTACATCGTCCCCTCACTTGAGATGTCAGGGGCTGTCATCTCTTCTCGATGAAGATTTCTCCTCATTAAAGCTCAAAATATTCAAAGAAGAAAGCTACATTTATTGTTCGATTGTATACAAATATAAACCTATCCATGGTGGACAGTATCTCAAAAAAAAGACATCTCGTCACCCATTGCGATGAGGCTGTCAATCCCTAGGATGCTTCCTGCCATCTTATTTATAGCGCGTATTGTCTGTTTAGCAGGTCAGGCTGCTGGGACTCTTGTGCCACGAGCATCGACGCCGCAGCCTCTGGTGATCCCCCCGAGTCAATACTTGCAAGTCATCTTACCGTCTTTCCTATACTCTATTCTTGTCAAACACCACGTTTTCGTTGTTTTGTTTCTGACGTGAACCCTTACAGTGAAGGAAACGACGGCTCGTGGAGCTCCTTTGACCTTCGTCTTGGCACGCCGCAGCAGCATGTACGCGTACTGGTCTCGACAGCGTCGCCCGAGACGTTTGTGGTGCTCACGAGCTTGGGCTGCTCCCAGCGGGCCTTTGGGACGTCTGCCGTTCCCAGCGACTGTGCCACATCTCGGGGCTTGCTGTTTGACCGCAACGCCTCGACGAGCTGGAAGGACGAGGGCGCCTACTACATCAACGACGGACAGGTCGGGCTCGAGGCCAATTTGGGCTATGTGCAGGCAGCCGAGTTTGGCCTCGAGACGCTCGGTGCAGGCTTAGTCAGCAGCAACGGTTCCGGCGGTTACGGAACGGGAACCCCGGCCTTAGCCAACCAGACGGTGGCCGGCCTGGCCACGGCGTCGCCCCTGTACATGGGCATGCTGGGCCTCAACCCGCAGCCGGTCAACCTGTCGTCGCTGCTGACCAATGAGTCGCACGCTTCCCTCCTCACCACGCTGCAGGCCCAGGGCCACATTCCGAGCCGGAGCTGGAGCTACACGGCCGGCGCCATTTACCGGCTCAAGCAGGTCTACGGGCAACTGGTGCTCGGCGGCTACGACCTCGGGCGTGTCGTCGCGTCTAACTCGGCCAGCTTCACCATGGCCGGCGACCAGACCCGCGACCTGGTCGTCGTGCTGCAGTCCATTGAGTACAGCGGCGGCAGCAACGGCCCGGCCAGTCTGTTGGAGGCGCCCATTAACGCCTTTATCGACTCGACCGATGCGTTTCTCTGGCTGCCGGCCGCCGCCTGCCGCGCCTTTGAGGCCGCCTTTGGTCTCGTGCTCGACAACGCTACCGGCCTCTACCTCGTCAACAGCTCGCACCACGCCACCCTGCAGGCCTCGGGCGCCCAGGTGGCCTTTCGCTTGGCCGACGTGGCCCGCGGCGGCTCCGCCGTCACCGTGACGCTGCCCTACGATGCCTTTGACCTCAAGGCGTCGAGCCCGCTCGTGGCCAACGGGTCCCACTCCTACTTTCCGCTGCGCGAGGCGGCCAACGCCACCCAGTACACGCTCGGGCGCGTTTTTTTGCAAGAAGCGTGGGTTACCGTATTCCCCTGCTCCCGTTTCCTCTGCTCCTAACCACTTGCCATAGCTATCTCTCTGCCGACTACGATCGCGGCGTCTTTAATGTCTCACAGTGCTCCTGGATCGAGGGCAGCAAGACCACCATGGTGCCCATCTTGCCCGTGGATGCCGTCAACTCCCCTACTACCACCGCTTCGCCCCACCCGTACGTGGAGGAGTCTACCGGGCTTTCTGGTGGCGCCGTTGCCGGCATTGTCATTGGTGCCGTTGTGCTGGTCTTGGCAGTGCTAGCCCTCGCGGTCTGGTGGCTGCTTCGGAAGAAGCGGCGGAGGGCCGCGGCAACGGCTGCAGCTACCACGAGCGTTGACGCCAAGTATATGAAAGACGACAGCCGCTTGGGCAGCCCGGGCCTTGTCAAAGACGCCGCCGAACTCGGGGCGGCAACAAACGAAATCTTTGAAATGGGGGTCAACCATGGCGACCACCCAGTTGAGATTCGGCCCACGTACGAGCTGGAGGCCAGATGAAAAAAGCCTCTGCTAAATAGGGTCCTGATAATATGTACAATCAAGGCACGCATTGTGAGATGGGCACGCATTGTGAGATGGGCACTGACATGTTCTGCTTGAATTCCACATTTCTGACAACGGGCTCTAGGGTGCCTACACGCGTTAATCAAAGATACTCTAATTAATATAACTTATACAACAACTGATACATGGCTATGTAGTACATGGATATTAGGGTTGAAACCAACAGTACCAAGACATGGCATGTTGTTAAAAAACAACGCGCAAATGTAAGAGTTTCAGAAATTGTCAAGAAAAGGCGGAGAAATCAGCCGACAGAGAAAAATCAGTCGCGATCACGGAAACCCCGGTGATCTTGGACCGATGTGTGGGCACGATCTCGAGGGGTCCAAGCACGATCTGGTCTCGGCGGGCCAAAGGACTGCTGTCGAGGGTACTGCATCTGGTTGACTTGCATGCAAGGGTTCGCACCAGCGCCACTGGGCTGGTCGTGCACCGAATCAATGTCTTCAATGATCCTGCCCTCTCCATACCGGGGAGGCATGCCGCCGCCCGTCAGGCCGTCTCCCCGCATCCAGTTTGCGCCCCAGCCCGCGGCCGGTGCACCCATGCCATAGTTGGGGCCATAGGCAGAAGCAGCCGGGTGATAGGCCGAAGGATGCATCTGGGAAATGGCGCCCGGCGCAGGGAATCCATGAGCGGGGCCCATCATCCAGGGCGTAGCCATGGTATTGTCCCATCCGCCGCGCGGCCAGGCCGGTTCCGGCATCATTCCGTTGCGGCCTGCGCCGCCGCCATTCGGTGGACCCATGCCGCGCGGAAGCATTGCCGCACCACCGCCCATGCCAGCACGGGGCGAAAAAGGGTTCTGGGCAAACACTGGTTGTGCTGCCGGTGCAGGATAGTAGGCCATTTGAGAGGGCATGTTTGACGGCATAGGTGGCGGCCCCTGGGCATGCATACGAGGCATCGACTGCGGAGGCGATGACGGAGGTGTGTACAGTTCCGGCTCCTCCTCCTCTTGTTGGTCTGGAGAGGGCTTGGCCTGGTCATCTTCGTCGGAGCCGTCGCTGTCGTCGTCCTCGTCTTGGTCACTGTCGTCGACGCGGGAGTCGTAGGCTGCTGGGCCCGAACGGGTATCCTCTCGGGTCGGGCTGGAGCGCTTCTTGGTAAATGTCCTGGACGGCGAGCGGGCGCGGGGAGGCGGCGACGGGGGGGAGGGTGGCCGAGGGAGAGACGAAAAGGAAACAGAAGATGACGGGGCCGACACCTGCGAAGATGATGCCGCGGCAGATGACGAGACTTTTGCTGTGCGAGTCTTGGTTCTGGTGCTGACCTGCTGGCTGCTCTGACGGCTCTTCCATGTCATCGGCTCGGCATCGACTACCTTTCCTTTGAGAGCTTGAAGTTGGCCTTGTTGGCCATTGTCATCCTCATCTTGGAGGAAGGCACCAGGAACACCAGTATCAGAGTAAGCCTGACGCTTCGCCTTGTCGTTGGCTCTTTGCTTGCCCTTTTTGGTGGCTTCCTTTTCCACGACCGCCTTCTTCTCCTCGTCTGGGCTCCTGCCCCCACCCACAGTCAGCTGCTCCTTTCCGTTCCCTCTGTTGGGAGAAGACTCGGCAGAGCTGTTCATGGGCTCATCAACGGTGACATAGTCATCTTCCGAGTCCTGGTAGGCACCTCCCTGATAGGGCGAGCCGGGCCGTTCTGCCGAGAGAGAACGCTTCATCTGGTGTTGCTTTACGGATCGGTGGAAGATGGACGAATTGAGCACAGTGCCTGTCGGCTTCCGGACAGGGACAAGCTCGCTTGGCTGACGCCGTGCGCGTGCTCCTGACGGGCGCGAAGCGTGATGAGGCTGAGGCTGAGGCTGGTGTTGGGGATGTGGCAGCCTGGAAAAGGCACTGTTCAAGCTGGCGCTCCGAGGCCTGACCTCTTCGTAGTATGTTGCATCCATGAATCCGGGTGTGTTGTTGGCGTAGGCGGACTGCATGGGATAGAATCCGCCTGGAGGGAACATGGAACCTGGCGGAGGGAAGTATGCCATACTGGGAAACTCTTCGAAAACAGCGGCATTCTGGAATGGCGCGGCCGCTGTCGGATGCGGATAGTAGTTGCCGGAAAAAGCAGCGTTTTCTCGTTCTGGTGCCATACCCGACTCCGGAGGCGGAGGCCGGAGGGATGGCGGAAAGCCAAAGCGACCACGCATACCTGTGTTGGCCTCCTTGATGTTCTCCCTGGCCTGGCCAATCTCCTCGGACGGCGGCGGCGGTGTTGTGGGAGAGCCGGTCGACGGGGGCGTCATCAGGTCGGACCCCTCCTTGTCTTTCTCGGCCAGTTCGGCATCAATGCAAAAGGAGCGCGTTTTTGCCGGTCTAGAAGCAGTAATAGCCCCGGCCGTGGCACTCATGTGACTGTCTTTTGCGACCTCGACCAGCTTGGTCCCAGATGCGGCTGCCGGTGCGACTGCTGGCTTTTCTTCCGGTGCGCCCGTCATGGCCGAGAAGAAGGCCCCCTTTGTCGTCCGCTTGGCGTTCTTTGAAAAGGCCGCGGCGACGGGCGATTCCAAGAATGAAAAGACCGAAAAGAGCGGTGCTGATTTTGGCTCAGGCTTTGGAGTTGGCACTGGAGCGGGAGCCTCTGGGATTTCTAGAGCGTCTGGAATCTCCGGAGCTTTGGGGAACATGAGAGCGTTCTGGGTTTCTGCAGCCTCTGGGACCCTGGGAGCCTCTGCCGCCATGGCAGGCTCCGAGACTGACTCTGGAGCCGTAAGCAGCTTGTCGGCCGCCGGCTCCGCTTCCGTTTCAGCCACTTTCGCTTCCGCCTGCACTTCTGATATCACAGCTTCACCCGCGGGCAGGTCCTTGTTGACAATTTCCTCCATCAGCCAGTCGACAATCTCGGCTGGTTGCCGTTCGGTGAAGCGCTTTAGAGCCACTCCCGCTGCTATGGGCGCGTCTTGCAGGCGGCGCCGGACAAACTGATAGAGCCAGTCGGCCGCGTCCAGCTCCTCGAGCGGGCGGGTATCCTTCTCTTTGCTAGCCAGGTCCGGCTGGCCGTCTTCTGCAATGGCAAAGAGGAGGCTTCCTGCATGTGGTGGCTTTTCGTCTTCTTCGTCTTCGTCCTCGTCGTCCGAAATGGCAGCGGATGCCAGCCGCTTCTCCGTCACCTGGACGTACATGATGATGGCGCGGGCCAGCGCCTCGGCCATGACGCGATGGCACAACATTTCCGGAGTCTGTTCCGTTGCCGGGCCACGGCAGCAGCGGACAAGGCGCAGAGCCATAGCCAGCAACGCCAGCGTGTTCTGCATCCAGGTGAGCTCGGTGAAGCGGTCGTTGATATCAGAGCCGGGAAAGAGCGTTTGCAGGGCGGCCAGGCGCGTTTGTATCTGGCTCTTTTGGTTCTTTGGCACCTTTTGGCTTTTCTGGCCTTTCTTGCCCTTTTTGCTGGCGGTATCGCCGGCGTCGACGGTCAGTTGGGCCATCCAGGCCCGCTGGACGCCGTGGATGCGGCCGACAAGCCGGCCGGTCTGCTTCAGGCAGGCCGGGGCAGCCGAGTTCCGGCCCGCAGAGCCCAGGGCGCGAGCCAAGCTGACCAGGGCGGCATTGAGGTCGAGAAAGGCCTGGGCGATGCGAGCAATCTGCCGCTCAAAGTCGCTGACCTGGGCGGCGAGGCGAAAAAGATCGTGGGCTAGTCGCATGCCCAAATCGGCCGCATCCGTAGCGTTGGCCGCAACGGCGGCGGCCGAGGGTGGATCCATGTGGTTCTTCTTGTTCTGCCTATGTTTCTGTCTTTTCCTCTTCCGTTTGGTATGCTTTCCCCGGTGTGTGTTTGTTGCGTTCGCGTTCGGACCTGAGTACCATATCCACCGACGATGCGCTGGCAAAAGAGGTTGCAGGTCGAGCTAGAAAGTCTGCAGAAATGAAATGCGAAAAGAGAACCGCGGTGTCGGAGAGGGGTGCATTCTTTTTTGCACTGCTTGAAACACCCTCTCAGGGGGGACCGACGGAGGAGGAGTGGGAGAAGGAGGGCAATGAGGACGAGAAAAACGGGCGTTTGTCTGGGCGTCTAACGCCTGAGTGGGCCGACAAGCAACGCTGCCCAACGGCTAATCCGCCTGCACACGTCGGGCGTCGAACGATGGCGCGTCCGGGCAATTTCCCACGCCGTCGTTAACATCGAACAAGTCGAAGCATCAAAGCTTTTCTCTCACCTCATCCCATCTCCTTCTTCTCGTACCGTCGCCGCCGCCGCCTGCGTTATCCAGTGCCCTTTTGAGCAGACGAACTGGACAAACATGAGCAGCCCCTCCCACGCCTCCCACCAGCCCCGCCGACGCGGTGGTCTCAAACGACAAACATCCTGGCAGTCGCCAGCAGCCAATAGCATCCTGGTGCTGCCCCCTGTCAAACGCTTGGTTGGACTTTGGCGGCACACGGGAACGGCGGGGCGCCAATGGCATGCGCTGGTAGGCTGCGTAGGGCATCGATGCATGTGAACAGATGCGAGAGGGCACATTATGCGCGGGCGTCGTGATGGGATGCGGCGTGTTTGTTTGAGAAGCACAAGGCGAGCAGATCGGGCGGTGATGCCTCTTAAGGAGACAAATGGTCACTCCTTCCCACAGCTTATGCTTTGCAGAACCCGTTATGCCGTATCCGCCTTATGCACGTTTTATGCATGGATTGATGCATGGGTGTACGTTGCAAATGTTGAGTGTCGAAGGTATTATTTTGCATGAAGACAGGGGAAGATGGAAGATAGAAGAAAAAGCTCTCTAATAATGTCGGAAACCTCTCAACAAAGTTCAGCGTCCAGGCTTAAGACAATACTGGCCCATCACCGAACAAGTCCAGACAAGGCCGTTAGTATTCAGCCTAATTGCCTTCTCAAGTAGTGTACACTTTATCTATTCTTTATTTAGAACACTGGCTCGGCACTTGCCCATAAACACTGCCGAGGCCAAGAGATTTAATCCCCCAAATCAGTAGCAGCTGAGTCCACGTCGCGAGCTTCAAGACAAGCCCATGATCCAGCGTTCCATTTCATCCTGAAAGTTATTTCTCCTGCCATGTCCTCCAACAACAAAAGTGATTCTTTAGCAGTATTCTCCGCTTTCCAATCAAGTTCAATCTCCGTCCAGATTACTTTCCGTCCTCGCTCCTCTACAACTTTCGTCTGGTGGTTGCTATAATGTAGCTTTGAATGCTGCAACTGCCGGCTGCAAAATCACAAAACCATTTGCAGCGGGTCTGTTAAGTAAAGCCATTCTTGTTTTTTCCTGCATGGCTTCACTCATGTGGTGGTACGAAACTGGGCCAGCAAAGTTTATTAGATAGAAATCTCCTGTGTGATTCCTAATACATACCTCTACATATGCCATCACATGCCGTCTTCCTCGGCAAGGTTATAGGGCAGGTGGTAATTTTGTACATTAACTATCGTCACACTGCCGGGTGTTTCAAGTGCCAAGCTTAAAGGGTAACACACGGCCAACTGGCAGTCCCGATGCCTTGTCTAGCTTCGACGTCAGTCCGTGATACTCTTGGATCGGAGACAAGAATTCCGCCATGGCGGGATTTGTCAATAAGCATCCAGAAGATGCACTAAAGAGACAAATAACACGCAGAAGCTGACAAGAAAAACGGTTCTGCTATACTGCGCCAGCCAAATGCCACACGGCTTTTTGCAGATGGAAGAAGACCGACAGCCACAACCCCAACTGTCTCCTTGGACAACACTACCAACAGCAGCTGGCGCGACAGCTTTCATTCCAGTCCGTTCAAAGCGACTCTGCTGCAGCCTGATGCTGATAGCGCCGCCGACTTGAGTCCGATTGATACAGCAAAAATTCCGGTTATTTCAAAAAAAATACAGACTGTAATCTCAGAATCTAATATGCTGTAGTGTTTAAGCTGGAATTCATCAGATTGTGCGTGCAAATGCCTGTACGGCTTGCTCCAGCGTCCCGTCTGGGCACATTCCCAGGTCTAGCGCCCGTGTCATGTCAAAGCGCGCCGGCCAGCTGTCGACAATGGCCTCGACCTGGGCATCGCGGGCCTCCTTGACGCGCGCGCGCGCTGCGCCCCCGCCAACGGCCTCGAGCGCATCCAAAATCTCCTGCACCGTCACCGTGATTTCGGGCAGATTGACCACGCGGCTGCCCAGACCGGCAAAGCGCTCGGCCGGCACGTCCTTGAGCCGCACCAGATTAGCCACCACCGTGGCCGGGCTACACACCCAGAGGGCCAGGTCGCGGGAAACGAGCAAGACAGCCTCCTGGCCGCGCAGTGGCTCGCGTACAATGCCGCTAGCAAACGAGCTGGCCGCTGCCGAGGGCGCGCCGGGACGTACAAGGACGGTGGGCAGGCGGGCGATACGGGCGTCAAGCAGCCCCCGGCGCGACCAGTCGTAGAGGTAGCTCTCTACCATGAGCTTCTGAGTGCCGTAGCTCGACTGTGGCAGAGGGCATGTTGTCTCGCTCGTCTGCTACAGGTCTGTGCATGGCCCGTAGACGGCCAGCGAACTCGGGAAAATCACAACGGTGCCTGGCGAGTGCTGCTGCAGGTGGTCGATGATGCCGCGGTGGCTGTCCCAGTTGATGCGCCAGCCCAGCTCCGGGTTGGCCTCGGCGCCGCCCGACATGAGGCCGTGCAGCAGGTATACGGCCGAGAACCGTGGCGCCAAAAGAGCTGCCACGGCTTCCGGGTCCGTCAGGTCGCTCTGCACGGTGGTTACGCGGCTGGTGGTGTCGATCCCTAATGGTCCCGAGGCAGGAGGGATAGCCGGCGTCTGCACGTCGGTCAAGATCAGCCGCAGCGTCGGCGACGACACCAGAAGCGCCTCGGCCAGCCCTGTGCCAATGAAGCCGGCGGCGCCCGTGATGAGGATGTTCTCTGCAGGGGTGGTGGTGCTCATGTTGGTCCCGGAGTCTCTGCAGTATGCATTTTCGGAATTATCCAGCTTTATCATAGTATTATACCTATTCATTTTTACACAAGGAAATGCACATTGGCGTTCTTTGAACTCAAGGCCGGGCCTGTTGAATACGTCCACTCTCAAGCTTCCCCGACGGAACCCGGCGGAGAAGTGCAGAGTGCGGCTCTCCATATCACTCTATCCACCATCGCCGGCCATCCTCCCCGTGTCGGATAGAAGTGCAAGCTTACCCGCGGGATTCAGACAGTCTTTATTGCAGTGCAAAATTCCAGCTTTTGATAAGTATGATTAAATTGTGTATGTTTCGGAATTCCAACGTCCTTGTTTTTAGAAAGTACTTGACACACTTTTTAGAATCAATATCAAAAGAAAGTGTAATCCTTAAAAGGCTGTATTTGAGATGGAATATACGCGGTGAGTTGATTTGCATCCGAGTCACGAGGAACGGCAGATACCAAAGAAAACCCATCATAGACAGTGATTAACTTGGTAACAAAAAAGGCTCGGCCAGAGCGGCCTCAAAATATCCAAAATCATCTTGGGATGCATGACGTTTGGAACCAGTAAATGGGAGGGATCGCCATGGGTGTTGGACGAGGAAGAGAGCCTTCAAATTATCAAAAGTGCCTATGACCACGGCATCAACACCTGGGTTCGTTCTTTCTACCACGTCTCGAGTAGTCCATGCTAACCAACAGGACACGGCCGACACTTACTCCAATGGAAAGTCAGAAGTCATTGTCGGCAAGGCCCTCAAGCAGTTCAAGATTCCGCGCAGCAAGGTCGTCATCCTGACCAAGATCTACAACCCCGTCATGGACGACGACTCGCGCCCGGCTTCCGTCAACGACGGGCCACTTGTCAACCAGATGGGCCTGAGCCGCAAGCACATTTTCGACAGTGTGGACAAGTGCCTCGAGCGACTCGGAACGGAATACGTTGGTACGTCCTCCTACCTTGATTTTCGTCGCGATGATTCATGGTTCTTGCATGGCTAAATCAGTTCCGCCTGCCCAGATGTGCTTCAAATCCACCGTCTAGACCGCGAGACACCGCCTGAAGAAATCATGCGCGCCCTGCACGACCTTGTCCAGAGCGGAAAGGTGCGATACCTCGGCGCTTCCAGCATGTACGCTTGGGAGTTTGTGCGCCTGCAGTACACGGCCAAGCTGCACGCATGGACCGAGTTTATCAGCATGCAGCCCTTTTACAATCTGCTCTACCGCGAGGAGGAGCGGGAGATGATACCGTTTTGCCAAGCCACCGGCGTCGGCGTCATCCCTTGGAGCCCGCTGGCCCGCGGCATGCTGGCCAAGCCCACGGCCCATGACCAAAACGGCGCCGAGACCAGCCTCCGCGGCCAGGCCGACATCAAGACCCGGCAGTGGTTTGCCGACGCCAACCTGGCTATTGTCAACGCCACCGAAAAGGTGGCCCGCGACCGCGGTATAAGCATGGCTCTGGTGGCCACCGCCTGGGTCCTGCACAAGGGCCACTGCCCCATCCTGGGTCTCAACAACGAGAAGCGCGTGCTAGAGGCCGTCGAGGCACTAAAGGTCAAACTAACAGCCGAGGAGTGTGCATTTCTCGAGGCTGGCTATCGGCCTCGGATTATTGAGGGGATGTAGTGGTTGGCCGAGGCACGGACATTACTATCAAAGTTACCCCAGGTGTAACTTGCCATCCGGGCCTCTTTCAAAGCATCCCAAGCCGTACTCAATGTTGTATCAGTAATGCTATTCGCACCGTACAAAAATGCTATTTGCACTTATTTGTACAGGTTAAAGTGCAAATAGCATTACTGTGTTATATTAGTCTTAGTTGGTCTTTAATAGCCTATTATGTAATCGGGCTGTGTTTGCTGCTGCTCTGTGCGTACCATTCGAAAACTTAGAATACGAACACAGCTACGAACACCGGGGCCCCCAGGAAGTGGCGCTGGCGAAGAGGACGACAAAACTGCCAATGTCGCGATACAAACGATACGTGCCTGGAAGAAGCACGTTGCTTTACTTACCTGTGCCCTGGAAGATGGTGGATAACTAGCGCTCTGGTGAGGTGGGGTTTCCAGAACTTTATTTATGTGGGGCAACTTGCAGAGCCATTTGAATATGTCCGATCGACTTTGCATGGCGGCGCGCCCAACCTCAAGGCTGCCATTGCTTTGTTCTTTTTGTCGCTTGACTCGAAATGGCTGGCAATACGGAAGCAGAGGCCCTGGTGCCCAAGTTCAAGTATGAGCGGACACTCAACCAAGGTTTGTTAGCTGGATGCGAGACGTTTTGCCTTGAGGAATCCTTGTGTCCCTCTAACATTCACAGACCAGGCCGGCCGACGCACGGCTTTGTACGGCCACATTGATGGCCAGCCGGCTCTGCTGATCCTCGAGCGTGCCTCGTTTCCCACCTCGCCCGAGTATCTGGGCTCGATCAGCAGCAGCCTGAGCGCGCTCCAGAACCTAGGGGCCAACGATGTGTACTTTTGGTTCATGGGGGCGTCTGGGTCGGGGGAGAATACTGAAACCAGCGCCGACACGGCCGACCTCAAGATCAACCTGATTTGGCCGTGCACGCCGCAGCACGTCAAAAAGTACAGCCGGCAGGGCGTGCGCTGGGTGACGGAGACACCCGAGGTGTACCGGAAACACGTGCGGCCGTTTATGGAGGCACAGCGGCAGGCGGGGCGGCTGCAATGGGTCTACAACATTATCGAGGGCCGCACCGAGGTGGAGGATGTCATTTTCCGGACGCCGTACGAGGGGGGGCCGGCAGCGGCGGCGACAGCCGTCACCACAACGACGGCCCCGGCCACTACAGAGACGCCATCCCAAGGCTTTGTCCTCCTGCCCGACCTGAACTGGGACCGGAGCACCATGGAGGCGCTGCATCTGCTGGCCCTGGTGGAGAGGCGTGACATTTGGAGCCTGCGCGACCTACGGCGGTGGCATCTTCCGTGGCTGCGGCACATGCGCGCACAGCTGGTGGCCGCCGCGCTGGGCGTGTACGGCGACCGGCTACAGGCGGACCAGCTCAAGCTGTACGTGCACTACCAGCCGACCTACTACCACTTCCATATCCATATTGTGCACGTGCAGCTCGAGGCCGGGGCGACACAGGCCGTCGGCAAGGCCATTGGGCTCGACAGCATCATTGACCAGCTAGAGCTCATGGGAGGGCGAGGTGGCGACGACGGCGACATTGGCATGGACTCGGCCACTCTGAGCTATACCCTGGGAGAGGCCAGTGAGCTCTGGACTGTCGTGTTTGGGCCGTTGAAAGAGAAGAGCGAACAAGATCAGAGGCAAAAGGAGAGCTGAACTAGAATGAGTACGCCAATCATTTCTAATGCAAATAAAAAAGAAAAAAATAGAAAAAATAGAATGCCAGAATATATATCCTAAACATCGTTTGATTCCAATCTGAAAGCACATACAAAGCACACCCAAACGCCCTCGCTTCTCGCCATACCCTCCATCCTCTATTCCTGTCGGTATAGCTTCTCGATCGCTATGATCAGGTCGTTGGCCCCCGGCCCGGACGGGCAGTCTGTCCATTGGCCGTTGTCGCGCACACAATAGACTTTGTTGTCGAGGCGCACGGTGCAGCCTTTTGACACGCCGGCAGCCGAGCTGTGCTGGATGCTGTGGCGTAGCAGATCGACGCCATACTCGCCGTCGTCGCGCACAGCACAGGCGTTGAGCTTTTCAATGTCGAGGGCGTGCTCGAGAGCGCAGTCTTCCACCAGATTCTGCGACGGGATTTCGCCATACTTGTACTCGAGGCACATGGTGAAGCCGAGATAGCTCTTGGGATCGGGATACAGCTGGGCGGCGCACAGCTCAATGATATTGCCCATGCCTGAGACCCCTAGTTAGCTTTCATGCCGAAATATCGTGACTCTGTGCTCCTCAAGACTCACACTCTGCCGGCCCATGCTCGCACTCGACTCCGGTATCGCCTACTGGTCTGGGGAAAGGTCAGCTGTCTGCAGACGAATACCCATTGCGAAAGGATATATGAGACAACTTACCTTCCCACATAGGAGAGCGTAAAGTCCACCTTGTCAACAACGCGCTGCATCGTTGGCAGCAGAAGAGAAAGAAGGCATTCCTGCAAATTAATATGACTGTGAGAGACTCAAGAAAGAAGCACCGAGGACATCCGCTTACCTTTGTATCCAACGACTTGCTCATAATGTGTGCCTCGAGCGGAATACGCCGCACCTTACTACTGCCGGCACTGTCGCTGGGCGCGCCCGCCACCACCTTTCCTTCACCTGATTCAAGGTCCGGGACCGTCTTTTGACCAGCTTCGAGTTGTGTGTGCATCGACGTCGTCGCGCCGAAGAGAGAGCCTAGGCTGGCCCTGTGGTCCGGCCAGCTACTGCTTGGCGTTTGCCAAAACGCCAAAAGCGCCAGCATCGACAGAGAAGCAGCCAAAAGGTATCCAAGCCTCTTACGCGGATGCCGCGGCTCGTAATCTCCCGGGAGGCGCACCATTTGGGCGGGGAGGTGCTGGTCGAGTTTCGTAGTAAATTTGCCAAAGGCTTGGGGATGGAAGCGAGGTCGAGATCGAGAACAGTCGCGAGGGACAAGCGGCGGAGAATCGTTCGAGCTGTAGTCGCGAGTCGGAAGAAACACGGTGACACGTAAAGCAGGTACCGTCAAGCGAGGGAGATGAAGCGAGTGAGACAAAGATAAGGGAAACAAAATCAGAAGAGGTGACGATGAAATAATGGATCTGCTAAATGGTCTCGTCGGGGTGGGGCACGTGCCACCTGCCTGCCCGTTCTGGTCACTAGCTGTGCTGTACCACTTTATGCTTTCCAGTCTCGATTCCAGTATCACCGCCCACTGACGCTGTCATCACCATTGCCTTCCTCGCCCACGACCGACAATTAACAACCGGTCGTTGTGGTGTTTTTATATCGCCATTTCCCCCCTTTGTTTTATTTTGTCTTTATAGCATTTTTGAGGTGTTTTTGTCTCTTCCAGCGTTGTTGCACTCCATTTTCTGTTTGTTTGTTTCCCTCGACTCCTGATTTCCTCCTTTTGGATTATGCCCATTATTTCTCCCTCCACACCATCACTGCCGACCATGGCTGGATAATTTACCATGACCGTGTGGAACTAGGTGCCTCATTGTGGTACCGCTTACAGATACGGCAGTTGGGCGGCAAGGACTGGACCACGGCTGCAAATCTGCGTCTTCCTTTTATACATCTCTTTCTCTCCTTTTCTTTCTCGCTGGGTTTGTTATTCTCGACAACTTTGTGCTGTTGGTCTTGTTTTATCCTAAGCTATTTACTACGTACAATACCCCTAACTCGCCGCCAATGCCAACCGGCCTTCTCCGTCCCGATCCAGGGCTGGATTCACGACTGGCTGCTTTCCTGAAACCACTCCGAGTTGACCGAGACCGCATTCAGACGCTTTCGACCGAGTTTTCGTCTGCCTTTGCACGCCTAGCTGCCGAGTCTTTTGACCAGTTCTTGCCCACGCCCATTTCAGAAGCCATCTTGCTGCACTCGCAGAAGAAAACAAGCGGCCGGTTTGTCTTTCTGTTCCTTGTGGATATCTTGGCTGTGTTTATTTCTTCTGTTCTGTCCTATTATAGTTGCTGCCTACTTTTCGAGATCTTGTGCTAATTGCCACGCAATCGTTGAGGTTTATGCAGATATCTTGCTATTGACATGTAAGGCCTTCTGCATGCGTCCCTGGAAAATGGAGTTTCAGGCTGTTTGCTAACTGGTTGGTAGTGGTGGTACGAATCTCCGTGTTGGCTTCATCGAGCTAGATGGTGCTGCTACCGAAAACGGCCAAGTCTTGGAAGCAGAACCAAAATGGCCCGCATTTGCCGTTGGAAGCGCCCCGTATGGGACAACCACTTCCACCGATGGCCCGGCACTGCGGCGCGTTCTCGAGCGCAGCTGGCCCATTCATGAGTACGTCAAGAGCAACGATGCCGACACGCTCTTTGCTTGGATCGGCAGCTGTATTGCCCTCGTGGTGCGACAGGGCTGTGCTCTCCTGGGCATCTCGCGCGACGACCCGCTGCCCATGGGCGTAAGCTTTAGCTTTCCCATGGAGCAGCAGTCACTTTCACAGGCCCGTCTCATGGCCATGGGAAAAGGCTTTGCCATTCCTGCCAAGCTCGATGTGGGCGCGCAGCTCATCAAGGGATACAACAAGATGCGCATGTCCGGCTTCGCCAGCACCCCCCTGCCGCCCATTACAATCGCCGCCATTGCCAACGATGCCGTGTCCACGCTGGTCTCGTTTGTCTACAAGCACTCGGCCCATCCCCGCCGGTGCGCCATCATGGGCATCATCTGCGGCACCGGCAGCAATGCCACAATGTTGCTAAAGCGCAACAAGCTACATCCGTCGAAGCGGAAGGTGGGCAACAAGGGCGACGAAAACGACGACTCCCGGGTGGCTGTCAACACGGAATGGAGCATTAACGGGACGGCGCCGGCCATGCGAGCCGTCGGCCTCATCAGCCGCTGGGACGACGAGTTGAGTGCCGTGGTCGAGAGCCCCGGTTTCCAGCCGCTCGAGTACATGACAGCCGGCCGCTACCTCGGCGAGCTTGGCCGTATCATGCTCATCGACTACATGACGCGTGAGCTGGGGCTCGCGCAGGATATTTTGCCGGCCGGCTTGCTCAAGGCCTTTGAGCCACACAACACCAAGTTCCTCAGCACCTTCCGCCCGCCAGCATCGCTTGTGGAGCTTCTCGAGGCCCAGTTTCCTGTGACAGCTGGTGGTGTTCAGGGCAGTTTCGCCTGGACAGAGCACATGGCCGAGGCCCTCTACCAGATTGCCAAAGCCATTGAAACACGCGCGGCTGCCATCATTGCGGCTGCCATTGTCGGGCTGTTGGACTTTGCCGGCGAACTGCCAGCCTCGGTAGCATTGACATGGACAACAGCAGAACCCCGGGAGCTCGTGGTCGGCTACACGGGCGGCTGCATCAGCAACTTTCAAGACTACCTAGCCGATTGCCAGGCCTTCCTGGACGACCTCGTGGCCCAGCGATATGGAAACGCCGGGCGTATCCGCATTGTACTGTGCCCGTGCCATGACGGCGGCATCAAAGGTGCAGGCATTCTGGTGCCGGCGTCGCTGGCTTGCCAAGAAGAGGAAGGGTGCTCTCAATAATCATAAAGGAAGGTGGGTTTACAGATGCCTGTTCGTGCCAAGAGTGGGAACCGTCCAGGGGAAGGGGATGGATCGTGACGTCGGTTCCGTCGAACGCTGTGTGGGTAATTTTGGTTAAAGCGGCTAAAGCATTTGGCTACGAGTCTTGCACGCAGCGCTGATTCCGAATGGGCATACTTTTTGGCTTTATTTTCATTTGGCATACTCCGTAGCTACGCTGTTCGTGAAATGGATCGGAGATTTTACAATTTCCGTCCAGCTCTATCTTTATTTGGAGACGTGAAGCGTAACGTTGTTTCGAGCTAGTCCGTAAAGAGCCGTAAACAGGGGCCAACAGGGTTGTTGTGTGGGGTTTGGCAGAGCCTCGGGACTGTAGCAACTTTATTCGACTTTTTGCCGTTTTGTATTTTGTGGGGCATTCATTTCCATGTCTCCTGGGTATGTTTATTGTGGTTCAAAGAGGGCCCGGCTTCATCGCATTTTTAAAAATTGATGCTGCTTTTATCAATGGGTAGTGTAAATTCGGTCTGAATACAGTAGCATACGGTTATCCGGACCACTCAACGCCCTCAAAGCCATGCCGAGTCGAGCAGTGCCGCTGAGTTTCCATACATGATGAAACGCATCGGCCAAGCGAAACGTCGAGAGAGTCCCCCCTCCCCCTTCTTTGGCGATGGAGTTGACGGAACATCGGGCTCGTATTCTCCACCTGTCTCTGTAGCACGATGGGATGACAGGAGATTCAATGCGCAAGGCCCGCTTGGGAGATCTATAAGACGGAAGCCATCTCTCATCTGTTGTCTGGATTTTGTTTTGTATCATTCATTCTTTGGGTTTATTACTTTTCGTCCTTTTCTCTCGCTTATTCATTCGTTTTCCTCTGGTAGGATTTTGTATTGTTGACCAATCTCACTTTTCTTGACCTTGTCATTCTTTTTACTCTATTCTTTATTCTCACCTTTTTTAACCAAAAAATTCCTACCTTCAAAATGCGTGCCTCCATTGCTGCTGTCACTCTGGGCTATGCCTCGGCCTGCCTTGCTGGTAAGTTGATCTTTGGGTTCCCCCTTGCCATGGACTCTCTCTGACACCCCCAGCTCCCTTTATGGCCAAGCGCACCAGCCCCTGCTTCGTTGTCGGCAGCGTGACGCTGCCGGCCGAGACGCTCGATGCCGCCAACGCGCTCGCCGACACGGTGACGTGCTCCAAGACCACCACCATTGGCACCGTGCCGGATGTCACGTCGGGCGACGTCTCGTTTAGCGACATTAACTTTGAGGACTCCAATCTGTCGACGCTGGCCTTTTCTCTGCAAGAGTTTGCCACGACGTCGCCGCTGGCCGACAACGACCTGGAAGAGTTCCAGAACAAGCTCAACGTCTACGTGGCGACGGAGGCGGGTCTGCGCTCGATTGGCGGCACGCTGGCCGTCAAGGTGCCCAAGTTCTTCCTTGAGTTCCAGATTTCGCGCATCCAGACGGCGCAGGGCAACGCACCGACCAACCCGAGCCTGACGGTCGCCCACCTGCTGCAAAAGGTGCTGGCCAACGCCGCCGGCCAGGACCAGACGCTGCTGGACGAGGTGACGACGCTGTCGAACACGCTGTGCTAGAGGGTCGTTGGAGAGGAGGAGAGACGAGAATGAGAGGGAGAGATGGAGGGGCGGGACAAGGGAGTAGAGATGGCCCAACAGTACACTTTTAATTAATAAACCCGTTGCGTTGTAACACTGCTGATTCTGATGCTGTTTATTGCCATTGATCTGCCTTTTGCCACCCGTCTATCAGTAGCCGTCGCGGTCGCCCACGGATGCTTTCTTTATGGAGCCGTTGGCAACGCCGAGTTGCTGCGTCATAATGTCGCCGAGCGCGCCAATGTCGGTGATGACAGAGACCAGGTCGAAGCCCTGCTGGGCACGCATCTGGGCCTGCTCGCCGCCGGTGCCTGTTTGTCAGCGGGGAAAAGAAGGGGAGAACGGCGCCGAGGGCTCCTACAGAAGATGGCCGCCTTTTTGCCGGCGTCCTTGCAGGCCTTGAGGATGCGCTGGATGGCGGCCTCGTGCTCGGGCCCGCCGCGGACGACGCCCATTTGCAGGGCCAGGTCAAAGGGCCCAATGAGCAGCATGTCGAGGCCGGGCACGGCGGCAATGGCCTCGACGTTATCGACCCCCTGCTGCGACTCGATCTGCACGGCCACCACGAGCTGGTCGTTGGCCTGGCCGTCGTAGTTGGCCGGCGCACAGCCGGGCAGCGAGTGCAGCGCAAACATGGGCCCGTAGCCGCGCGAGCCGACGGGCGGGTACTTGCAGTAGCGCACAATGCGCTCGGCGTCGGCGGCCGAGTGGCACATGGGCGTCAGCACGCCGTGGGCGCCGGCGTCGAGCGCCCGCTTGATGAGCCACTCCTCGGCGCAGGGCACCCGGATAATGGGGCTGGCGCCTTCGGCGGCGACGGCGTTGGCAATGTCGTAGTAGTCCTTGTCGCTAATCAGGCCGTGCTCGGCATCGACCAGGACCCAGCTAAAGGCGCCGACGGGAGACACGGCGGCCGCCCGTAAAATGGTCTTGGCTACAGAGGTGCTGGAGTATCTGGACATTGTCAGAGGGGGGCAAAAAGAAAGGAAAGAGGGACGAAGAGGGAAACGAAGAGCGACGTGCCAAGACTCACGTCAACCAGAAACCAAAGGCGGTAGTGCCCTTTGCCAGGGTGGCTCGGACGGGAGATGCAAATGACATGGCGATATTGAGGAGAGAAACACCGCAAATGGCGAGAACAGGACACAAGTAAGCCAGTCAACTCAGAATAAGACCAGTGCATACACGATCCAGTGCCAGTGTAAACCGTCGGCCAACAGCGGCTGGCGCCGTCTTTAAGGCAGAGCCAACTCGGGACTCGCGGTATCGGCACCCGAGAAGCACAGCAGCGGCATATTGCCAGCCATCAAGAAACGCCCTTGATTGGAGTCTACAAGTGCCGGTGGGCTCTTTCCAATGTAGTTCCCCCACACCAGCGGAACAGTGCGCTAGGGAGACTGGATGCTCGGGGGAGTTGAGCACTTGTACACGAAAAACAAGAAAGAAAAGAAAGTCACGAGAAAAATTCCTCAAACGAGACAAGCAAAATGGGGGAAAATCCTCGGCCGCCCATCACAGCACCACAAAAGTCACGGCTTAGACAGCAGGTTACACATTTGCGTCCCTTGACTTCTACATCAAAGCAATGCTTGACTGGCTCGGCAGCATGCCGACACTCGGATGCTAGTATAGCGACAACAAGGGGAACAGAGTGAGGGGAAGGGACCGTGCTAGCGATACCACTTCCGAGGAGCAATTTCTTTGTCAGCAAGAGCTTATCGGGATAAGAAAACATAAAAAAAATGGGGCACATCCAAAAAAAAGTTTGGGCAAAAAAAAGCTGCGCCAAAGAGCGAAAGAGCAGCAAGTCCAACATCCATTGTCTTTTTTCGACTTGACACCACTCTTTCTTGTTGAATGCCAGCAACGCCTCTGAAACTATGCCACTCATAGAAAACGGCGGACCGCTGGTCAAGCGCCAGAAACGGGACGCGGTGGCCAAGCCGCGAACCTCGCCGACCTCATCTTTGGCTTCTTCATCAGCCATTTTTGCGCCTTTCCGAGTAAGTTTTCCAGGGACAACAAGGAGACATTGGCTGCTGCTCCTGTGAATACGCTGACAACTAGACTGTCGGACTCGTATCACCAACTGGCGTTCCCTTTACGTCTGTTCCCCTGGGCAAGACGACCTTTCAGATCACGACTTCGGTTGGCCGGTCATTGCAGACGTACGACCTCAAGCGCGGGTTGAACTTGGTGTTTCTTACGCGGCCACAGACACCGCGGGATATTACGGCGACGTTTGCATGGAAAGAAAAGGTGTTTGCCGCCTGGGGTGGTAGCGGCAATGACGACGAGGATGACGAGGAGGACGGGGACGAGGAGGCGGACGGCAGCAGGAGGGCTGGCCGTGGATTCTGGATCTTTCAGCGCGGTCGCAAAGTGGGCGAGATCCCGCTGCCGCCCGACCTGGACCAGCCGATCCGGCAGATTCTGATTTTTGGGTCGTGGATCGTGGCGTGTGCGACGACCCGCATCGACGTGTGGAAGACGGCGACGCTGGAGCACTATACGACACTGCAGCCGACGGCGGCCATGGCCGGCGGCAACGAGCTGACGGGCGGAATATGCACGATGCCGACCTTTCTCAACAAGCTGTTTGTCGGCCGGCGCGACGGATGGGTGGAGATTTGGAACGTCAGCTCGGCCAAGCTGGTGTACACGATTCTGCCACCAGGGGGGACCCCATGCGGTGCCGTGACCTGTATGGAGCCGACGCCGGCATTGGGGCTGCTGGCCATTGCTTATGAGGCCGGCCCGCTTGTGATTCAGGACGTGGTGCGGGACCAGACGCTGCTGGCGTTTGACGCGGGCACGGCGAGGGCCGACGGGGAGGAGGAAGATGACGAGTCTGGCAGCAACAATGACGCGCCGGTGTGCTCGATTTCTTTCCGGACCGACGGCCGCGGCGCTGGCCATGATGGACGACTCGACGGCGTCATGGCGACGGCCTCGACGGGGAACGGCGACGTGACGTTTTGGGACCTGAACCGGGGCGGCCGGGTCATGGGGGTGCTGCGCAGCGCTCACAACCCGCCACATGCACAAGACGGCAGCGGGGGCGGCATCAGCCGGGTCGAGTTTTTGCCGGGCCAGCCGGTGATTGTGACGAGCGGACGCGACAACGCGCTCAAGTCGTGGATCTTTGACGAGACGCCGTTCTCGCCGGTTCCGCGCATACTGCACCAGCGCAGCGGACATGCGGCGCCGGTGCGCTGCCTGGCCTTTTTGCCGACGGACTTTGACGGTGCGGAAGCGGGCAACAAGTGGCTGCTGAGCGGCGGCCGCGACCGCAGCCTCTGGGGCTGGAGTCTGCGGCGCGATGGGCAGAGCACGGAGCTGAGCCAGGGCAACATCCGGCAGCGGGCCAAGAAGGCCGGCATCCTGTCAGCGTCGGTGCTGCGGCACGGGCCGACGACGACGCTGGATGACCTCAAGGCGCCGGAGATTACGTGCATTGCGTCGTCGCTGAACCGAGACGGCGGCATGGGCGCGCTGCCCGGCAAACAGGCTCTGTGGCAGAAGATGGACGCGGGCAACAGCCGCATCAACCGGAACCGGCACAAAAAGGGCGGTCTGGGCAACGACGCTGAGGCCAGCGGCATGACGGGCTGGGAGAGCGTGGTGACGGCGCACAAGGACGACGCGTGGGCGCGTACGTGGTTCTGGGGCCGCAAGCGCGCGGGCCGGTGGGCGTTTCCGACGGGTGACGGCACGGTGGTGTCGACGGTGGCCATCAGCCCGTGCGGAAGCTTCGCGCTGGTGGGCTCGGCGGGCGGCGCCATTGATATGTACAACCTGCAGTCGGGGCAGCACCGGCAGCATTTCCCATCACGGCTGACGCCGGCACAGGCGCGGCAGCTCAAGATGCAGCAGCTGCGGCAGGCCGACAGCGTGGCGCTGCTGCAGTCGTACGGAGAGGACAAGGGCGGTGCCGGCCCAGACGGCCAGCGGGCGGCGTTTTTCCCGCCCGGCACCGGCCGCCACACCAAGCGGGTGACGGGCATTGTGGTCGACTGCATGGACAAGCTGGTGGTCTCGTGCTCGCTCGACGGCACCGTCAAGTTTTGGGATTTCCTGACGGGCCACCTGGTCGACCAGCTCGACTGGGCGCCCATGACGGCCATTACGGGCTGCCGGTACCATGCGGCCAACGACCTGCTGGCCTTCTCGTGCGACGACGGCAGCGTGCGCGTGGTGGACATGGAGACGAAGAAGACGATCCGCGAGCTGTGGGCGACGCGGCAGGCGCCGCGCGTGGGCGTCAGCGCCGTCACGATCAATGACCTGTGCTTTTCCAACGACGGCCGCTGGATCGTTGCCGTCACGCAAGAGGACGCGCGGCTGCGCGTGTGGGACCTGTCGACGAGCCACCTGATCGACTCGGTGGTGCTGGACCGGCCCGGCCAGGCGGTGGCCTTTTCGGCCACGGGCGAGTACCTGGCGGTGGCGCCCGAGGACCGCCTGGGCGTGCACATTTGGACCAACAAGACGCTTTTCAAGCACGTGCCGACACGGCCGGTGCGGGAAGACGACAGCGCGACGGCCAAGACGAGGAGAGCCGTGGTGCCGACGGCGTCGGGCGAGGGCGGCAGCGGCCTGATTGACGCGGCCTTTGACGACGAGCCGGAGGGCGAGGGCGATGATTCTTGTGAGCTGCCGCCCGTGTCGCTGGACCAGCTCAGCGCCGAGATGACGACGCTCAGCCTGGTGCCCAAGAGCCGCTGGCAGACGCTGCTGCACCTGGAGACAATCAAGCAGCGCAACAAGCCCAAGGAGCCGCCCAAGGCGCCGGAGAAGCTGCCGTTTTTCGTCGGCACGCTGGCCTCGTCGAGCGCGGAAGAGCAGGCGGCCGCGGCCGCAGGCAACACGGTGGGCGGCGCGACAGCCGCGACGGCGGCGCTGATTCTGGCCGGCGGCGGCGCCGAGAGAGCAGAAGGCGACGTCGCGGCTGGCGAGCTGTCGGTGCGCTCGCGTATTCTCGCGCTCGACAAGACACGCTCTCAGCAGGCCTTTTCGATGCAGCTGCAGCGAAGTGCGGCGCAGGGAGATTGTAAGTGGAAAAGAGAGTGTGTTTGTGAAAGAGAGAGAGACTAACCTACAGTCACCCCCTTCCTGGACCTCTTCAAGGCCATGCCGCCCATCCAGGCCGACCTGGAGCTGCGCTCGCTCGGCGTCACGCCGAGTGCCATGGGCGACGGCATTGTCGACGAGCGCGCGCTCTTTGTGCGTGCGCTGACCAGTCAGCTGCGGGCGCGCCGCGACTACGAGCTGGTACAGGCTTGGATGACTGTTTTTCTACGCAAGCACGGCAGCGACGTGGTGCACCCGGAGGAGGGTGACGACGCCGACGACGCCGACAACGAAAACGGCGACCTGCTGGCCGCCCTGGCCGACTGGCGTGTGGTGCAGGAGCAGGAGCGGCGGCGGCTGGACGCACTGGTCGGCTACTGCGGCGGAGTCCTTGGCTTTCTACGGAGCCCGCGAAGCTGAGGGGGAGAGATTTCGCTATATCTATGTTTTGTTGACTTTTTGGCTTGTACAGTTGAGAATTTACTTGTTCCTCATGCTTGTTAGTGGCGTCGCGTCGGAATAGAAGAGGTTGCGTTCCACATTCTGGCGCTCTTTATGAAGAGTAAACTAAAGGCCTGGGCGGCACAAGCAAAGTACAAGCCTTGTCCCATAGAAGAGCCACACCAAGGTTTGTGTCTTGGCGATCGCCTGCCTTTATCCAACCACGTGGTTTTACCAGAAAAGCGTCGGGAAGGGTGTACAACGGTTGGACACGTTTGTTAATTGGATGAGCTTTCATCTGCGTTGCTTATTGTCTACACTATTTGAAGATCCTTTGCATCTCCAGTTGCGTATTTATTTCTTCACAGATTTAACATTACGGCTTCTCGACTGAAGCGCCGGCACACTGTGAATAAATCGCTCTCGGCAAAGGACTACCGCACCTCAAGTCGGCGTCAGATATATCGCCGTTCTGCTTCAAAGATCGAGGTGGCAAAAAAGGGGGCCGAGAGGAGGGGAAACAATGGCCACACAAAGGAGGCCAACGCGTCCGCCGCCTAACCCCGTGGGGAATAGTGGGCCAGGAGGCTCCTTGGGGGCGTTGCAACAGCCAATCCCCGGTTGTGTTGGGAGAAAGAGGGGCAGAAGACGAGCAGGAAATAGGTCGGTAAAGAACAGTTTTGGCAGGATTGCCGTATACCGTATAGGCGGGGTAGGCGCACTGTGACTACATCTAGGCCTTTGACCTGCAGCCTTGGAGAGCTCAGTTGGACGCTGTGACGGCCGCCAGTACAAAGATTGCTGGGAAAGAAGTGCTGCTGCTTGCTGATGTCCATATTGAGCCCGTGTTTTAGGGGCTTTAGCATCGGACTGGAAGCCATACAGCTTGTGTTATTTGGCGGTTTCGAAGAGTGCTCTTTTTTCGCTTTCAAAGAGTGCTCTTTTCTTCGGTTTCGAAGAGGTTCTTTTTCGCTTTCCTGCCGTACGTTGTGATCGTGGGTGCTTCGTTCTGGGCCTCACCGCCCGACAGTGCGTACACAGTGCAGACTCGACAAGGTTCCATCGCCTGTTTCTCTTCTTTCCCGTTGTGGGACGGGTGGAGATTGTCGCTGTCCCGCGCAAAAGCCAAAAGGCACGAGGTCCGGTGCCCTGCTGTGCTGATGCACGCCTGGCTGCACCTTCTTGCTTTGAGTCCTTGCTCCGGGCTCTCCTCCGCACTTGCCCCGTCAAATGTCAAGTCACCACGCCACGTTCGTATGGTAAAATCCCATCGGCAACATTGTCGAGCTGCTTTTCTCCCCTCTCTCTCTTGCTTTGCCTCTTCACCATCTCTCTTGTCCTCGTCAACTTCCTTTTGCCCGGATTGCAGTGTTGCCACAACGATTTTGGGACGACGACGACGCCGACGTCCTGGCATGCTGGTAATCTCCGCCACAGCATGCTTTTGCTCGCTTGTCGCCTCCATCACTCTTTTGTCCGCACAATTCATCACGGCCAAAGTCTACTTTCTAGTCAACAGCCATAGAACCTGCTTGAGCCCCTGCTGTTCTCACTTCTTCGGTGCTCTGCAGTGCCTGATTGCCTGGCGACAAGAGGATGCCCGACTCTGCTTGAAGAGCAGCCCCAGAGCCGTCTCAGTAACGAGAGGAACAAGATAGTATTGAGGGTGAACACACGGCCAGAAACCGAAAAGAACAGCGCTCGCGACACAGACTTTCCCGAGGCTCTGGCAGCCGGCTCCACCCTTGTACAAGGGCAGCAAAACGCGAAAACGTCAGGCTAGAAATTGGGCCAAGTCAACGCTATTTCAACGACCAACTTCGCTATGACTTTGACAGCTTGTGGTCGCCAGCAACACACTGTCAACCAGTCTCCACGCGAGGCCGCTGTCTCCTCTGCTTTCACTCTTCTCGACGACGTTGACTCGTCAGTCTCCGCTCCAGCAAGTAAATTAGAGGTCCAAAATTCCTCTAGACAGTCGACATGCTGTCCAACCCAATGCACCGCTTTTCTGCCTATACCACCCCCCCGACTTCGCTTATGTCTGACGGCGGTCACCCTCAGGCCAGCCACATGCACGACAGCAATGCAGGCTTGAACTCGCTGGCCCAGGGGTCTCACTACCTTCAGCAACTGCAGCAGCACGCCGACGTCCATAACCCGCAGCTTTCTGCCAACGGTGCGCAGGCCAGGTACCGCCAGAGTCCCTATGCACCCGTGCGTGGTGCTGGCATTGCTGCACCTGTCCGCCGGCGCATCAGTCGGGCCTGCGATCAGTGCAACCAGCTGCGCACCAAGTGTGACGGCCAGAATCCGTGTGCCCACTGCACAGGTGAGAGTTTTCTTCTACGCGGTTTTTCTCTGTTACGGTTCCATTTCCGTGCTTTGTGTGCTAATGGTCAGAATTCGGTCTTGGCTGCGAGTACATCCGTGAGCGCAAGAAGCGCGGAAAGGCGTCTCGGAAAGAACTCGCACAGCAGGCCGCAGCCAGGGCCGTCGCGACATCACAGGGCAACGGCGACAGCAGGACCGATGCCGATGGTAGTGGATCTGGGACCAGCTCCGTTTCCGACTCTGGCCCGGACGGAAAGCCTGGTTTGGCGGATGGTGGCGCTCTCGGCTTGTCCGACGACCATGTCATGACAGAAATGGCCGAGGACGCCATGCAGCGCAGCCAGCGCACCAGCAGTCTGGAAAGTCTGGACCTGCCCCATCATTACTACCTGTCACAGCCTGAAGATCTCCAGCACCAAGAGCAGGAAGATGAGCAACATCACCAACATGCGCAAGAACAGCCCAAGGAAGAGCATCAGCAACGGCAACAGAACGAACACCACCTGGAAAGCTCTGCCATGTCTGCTTCCTTTGACCTCACCAGCTTCGGTACAGTACAGCAGCCGGTCTCGTTTGATCGGTCAACTCCCGCCACAAAACCGGTCGACACCACCGCCCATACCATGCCCGGCGACAGCGGCCGAGATGGCAGCGGCAATGGCGGCAACGGTGGCAGCAAAGGTGGTAGCGGAAGCGGCAACGGCGTCGGTAACCACGCACCATCCTATTCGACATCTCAGTCAGCCATGGCCAACTTCTCCGATCTGCCTTATGCACTACAGCCGCAAAGTCCATCAGGCTTCTCTGCCAATGGCGGCTCCTTTCGCATGACAGCAAGTCCGCTCGCTGCCTACTCCATCAATGGCGAGTCCGCGTCTCCGCCATGGCTCAGCATACCGTCGCCGCCGTCACAGTTCCGTCTGCCACCGCCCACCCCGCATCCTCAACCACCATCCATGGCCGCCGCTCATGTTGCTGCTGCCCAGGTCCAGGCCCAAGCTCAGGTTCAAGCTCAGGCACAGGCGCAGGCACAAGCTCAAGCACAAGCTCAAGCTCAAGCTCAAGCCCAAGCCCAAGCTCAGGCGCAAGCTCAAGCTCATGCACAAGCCCAGGCCCAGGCTCAGGCTCAGGCTACTGCTGCCGCCCAAGTCCGGGCTGCTGCTGCCGCATCACACATGCCTGGAAGCTATACAGCCTCACAAGTGCGCTATCCTGTTCTTGAGCCGCTCGTGCCTCATCTAGCCAATATCATGCCGGTCTCGCTGGCGTGCGATTTGCTCGACGTCTATTTCGCGAGCTCCTCCTCCGCACAGATGCACCCCATGTCGCCCTATGTTCTGGGCTTTATATTCCGCAAGAGCACCATCCTTCACCCTACCAAGCCGCGCCAGTGCCAGCCGGCCCTTCTCGCCAGCATGCTGTGGGTTGCTGCCCAAACAAGCGATGCCGCCCTCTTGACCAGCACGCCCTCTGCACGTGGCCGAATCTGCCAGAAACTTCTCGAGCTGGCTGTCGCCCTGCTAAAACCACTGATCCACACCCCTTCGACCGACGCTCCAGCGCTTGGCAGCCCCTCCTTGATGGGGGGCCTTGGCGGTATGGGAAACGTGGATGGTGTGGGAGCTGTCGGAGGTATGGCAGCCATAGGTGGGATGGCTGGCCTGGCCGGCATAAGTGGCATGGGCAGCATGAACGCCATGGGCGGCTTGAGCAATATGGCCGGCTTGGGAAACATGAACGGCATGGGTGGCCTGAACGGCAACATGCACTACGGGGTTGCTACCAACAGTGGAACTGTTGCTTTGGGCGGCCTCGGTGTTGCCATTCCTGGCTCCTTCAACATTAACGCCGCGCTCACCGGAGAATCTCGGAGCGCCTTTGGTGCCGCCGGCTCGGTCGACGACATTCTCACCTACCTTCACTTGGCCACGGTCGTTTCCGCCAGCGAATACAAGGGCGCCAGCATACGCTGGTGGAACGCTGCGTGGACACTGGCGCGTGAGTTGAAGTTGGGCCGCGAGCTTCCCCCCAATGCACCCTCGTCTCGGCCGCACCAGGACCTGTCCAACCTGCCAGATGGCTTCCTTTCCCAGCACAACCCACTTGGCTCCATCAACATTGCCGCCAACGACCGTGCAACGACGCCGGCCGGTGTTGTTTCTGAGGAAGAGCGCGAGGAACGCCGCCGCATCTGGTGGACATTGTACATTGTCGACCGCCATCTGGCCTTGTGCTACAATCGTCCCTTGTTTCTGCTTGATGCCGAGTGCGAAAGTCTGCTGCGTCCCATGGACGAGACAGCCTGGCAGAATGGCGATTTCTCCGCCAACGACGACGCTATGCATTCACAAGGCGACGGCAAGCACATTGGCAGTGAAATGTCAACCCACAATGTCGCCGGCGGCAACGATGGCGGTCCAGAGCCCAGGATCGAAGCCAGCGCCATCCCTTCCCGTCCGCGTGGGCCCTCGTTTCTCTGCACCGGCCACAGCTTATATGGCTGCTTCCTGCCGCTCATGACCATCCTGGGTGAAGTTGTCGACCTCCATCACGCTCGAAACCACCCGCGCTTTGGCGTGGGCTTCCGCACCTCGCGCAATCTGTGGAACGACCAGACAGCAGAAATCGAGAAGCACCTGGACATTTATGAGCAGAGCCTCCAGGCCTTTGTGCAGCGCAACTTGAGCCCTGCCGCCCTCGCAGCCGCAAATGAGGAGCAGGCCGCCGCTGCCGCTGCCGCCGCCGATGCCAGCAACGCCGTTGTTGCTAACAGCAATAACGACAGCAGCAATGACAAACTCGCCAATGTTTGTAGCGGCGATCACAGTGCGGCTACGGCTACCGCCGCCTCTGCTGCTGCTGCTGCTCTTGGGACTCTTCCCATGATCCATGACGGGTCCTCACGTACACCGCCTTCAATGTCCATACACTCAGCACACCCAGTGGCAAACACCATGGCGGCGCTTCCTTCTCCTCGTGCCTTGGAGCTGGACATTCAGACTCGGATTGTTGCTGCGTATGGTACGCACGTCATGCATGTACTGCATATTCTCTTAGCCGGCAAATGGGATCCTATCAACCTTCTCGACGACAATGATCTTTGGATCAGCTCCCAAGGATTTATCACCGCCACCGGCCACGCTGTCTCGGCTGCCGAGGCCATTAGCAACATCCTGGAATATGACCCGGGCCTTGAATTTATGCCATTTTTCTTTGGCATCTACCTCCTACAGGGCTCCTTCTTACTGCTGCTCATTGCCGACAAGCTGCAACGAGAAGCCAGTGCCAGTGTCGTGCGCGCCTGTGAAACCATTATCCGAGCGCATGAAGCTTGCGTTGTTACTCTCAACACTGAATATCAGGTTTGGCTTCCCGTTTTTCGCATTTTCTCCTTTCTTCTCCTCTCTCTTCTCTTTCTTCTCTTCTCTTTCTGCTCTTTCTTTCTTCTCTTTCTTTCTTCTCTTCTCTTTCTTCTCTTTCTTTCTTCTCTCTTTCTTCTCCTTCTTTCTTCTCTTTCTTTCTTCTCTTCTCTTTCTTCTCTTTCTTCTCTTTCTTCTCTTTCTTCTCTTTCTTCTCTTTCTTCTCTTTCTTCTCTTTCTTCTCTTTCTCTTATTTTTCTCCAACTGTCCCCCGTACTGACTGTTCAGCGCAACTTTAGTAGGGTCATGCGCAGTGCCCTCGCTGTCGTGCGAGGTCGTGTTCCCCAGGATCTCGGCGAACAGCATCTCCGTCGCCGCGAGCTTCTGGCACTGTACCGCTGGTCTGGTGACGGCACTGGACTAGCTCTGTGAGACCTTTTAATATCATACTTTGAAAGCTTACGTTTGTTTTGTGAATGCAACTCGGCGTTTTAGGAGGGAGAGGTCTTGATTTGTAAAAAAGAAGGGAAGAGGGATTAGTATCCTTTATGTTTTGGAAAATGCTCGGCCATCTCTGGAGTTTATTTTGGAATATCTCCAGCTGGTTGAATCTGCGGGCTATTTGGTGTCACCTCGATTGGATAATGTCGGGGTTGTACTCTTTTCACGCTATTCTTTTTTGGGTTATTGATTTTATCTGTGGTTTCAAGGCAACGATTATACTCCTCTAGTTGGAATTCCATCATTTTATTCGTAATATTGACGTTTTCCTTGCCTCGGCAGCTCCATCTCTCACCCCCTCCCAGTCCAACTAGCCGATTATGAACCGAGTACTGTCAATAGTTCTCTGTCTTTGCGCATGAAAGAGAGGTAAGAGAGAAAGTTCCCCAGAGCCGCCAACCGCAATCGTAGCCGCGGTAATTTTGGAAGGCATGGGAGAGAGGAGACAGGAAGAGAGAGGCGGCCTGGAAACAGCTAGAAAGGGTAATTGGCCACAGGTCCAGCAGAGCTACCTGGCGAAGAGGGGCCGTGGGAGGGAAACGGAAGAGTATCCGGTGACGTGCTGCTAAAAGGGTGACGGGAGGGGTGTGATGCTGGAAGGGGGGTCCCATGGAAGGGCCATCCATATTCCAAAGGAGTGGGGGTCATGATAAAGTCGTCAACCACATACCACATGTAGTGGACGTACAAAAGTAGTGACAGAAGACTTTTCAAATCATACAGCATCAAGTTTAATTTATTTCAGCCCCTTTTCATGTTACTTTAGTAGAGATTCTTAGCTTGCTAGAATTGATTGCTTACATGGTACATATTCTGTAAATGAGGCTATTGGGAACCCACAATGACTGGGGTAGTATGAAAAAAAATCTACCAGGAAGGACGTTACAAGGCTGTACAAATCATTACTTTTTGGATGGAAGGCAAAGAAATGAGTAGAGTGATTTTCAATTGAATTAAGACTATTGGCACACTATAACTATGAACGGATTCCTTGCCGTTCCGTGTTTCTGCCTGACTGAGTAAGGGGCGAAGACGCCAAAATTATTCACCGATCATGAAGACAAAAAACTCAGCGGATGTCTGGTGCCATGATTCCCCCCTTTAAAGTAACTAAAGAAAAACGATTCCGGGGCTTGTATCTGGTAAGTCAATGGAAACAAGAAAGTTCCAGCGGTCCATGAGATTGACTTACTGTCGTTCCCCCGCGTTCTACTTTGCAGAGCAAAAGTAGACAAAAACCGTGCCCTAGATTTTAGGCTTGCATTCGATGCAAGCGACCACTTCGCAGACCAGGCACTTGTACACGGCCCAGAACGGCCCGAGGTGGCAGACGTAGCAGTCCCAGTGGACGAGCCAATCTGAAGACCGCCAAGCGACCCAGTTGTGGCCCGGGCAAGGAGTGTTGGCCATTTTTTCGGTTCTTTTGATGAGAATGGGAGATCTGGATTCAGATAGCGTAAGCCAAATCGACAAGGCCGCGAAACGGGATTTGGGAGGGTAGAGAGAAAGGGGAGGAGAGGGGGGGGTGGGCAGAATGACGGAAGGATGGGTTCCGTGGGAAGGTGCTGACAATGTACGATGCTGGAAGCAAAATGGAAGGGTGACTTACTTGGTAGGAGAGAGTGGTATAGATGGCAAGACTCGGAGAGCGAGTGATTGGCAGGAGAATAATGATGAAGATACTGGTATGAAGATGCGTGTTCAGCGTTGGAAGATGGATGGGAGAAGGAGAGAGAAAGGGGCATCGAGAACAGGGCAAGAGAGAGGCTTTTTATACCTGTGGCCGAGCAGGTCATCGGCCGTGGTCTTTCAGAGAAGGAAGCATGACAAAGTGAATGAGGACATGGAGAGCAGAGTAGAGCAGCAAGGAGCGTTCACTGTGGTCTGGACGGCATTCCATGATGGACAAGTCTTTGCTCTCCATAGGGAGAGACGGATGTGACATATCACTCGGCGGCAACCAGTCGAGACAATACGGGCCATGGAGGCTACAGAGACTGCCCTTGTTTTCTCATTGACTGCACCGGCGCGTTCTGGTCTTGTCTTTGCCATCCGATCTTTACTTGAGGCGGACGTGAGGGAGGCGGCAGAATAAACTGAGAGGAGGGGGGGGGGCCATGCAGTAAGAGCGGGGGCTGCTCTTTTCTTTCCTCATTCATCCTTTTCTTTGCTTTTGCCTTTTTTCTGGTCATGTTTGCAGTGTTGTCTCACGCAATCATTCGCTTCTCTCTTGTCAGAAGAATCGTTGACGTGACAATGGTGGTAAGGAGGGTGGACAAAGGAAACAGCGTGGCTGACGGTACGAGCGGCAAGGCAGCCGGGGCGAGAATCAGGTGGTGGATGGGGCTTGACTGGGAGGCTAGCCATGCAAGGCTATTGACGCAGAGCTGCCCACAGACATTCAAAGCTTTGAAGAGTGAATACAAGGTACAACAAGCGCGGCAGGTAAGGCAGAGAGGGTGTGTGCCTAGACAGCTGAAAGGAGCTGAAAGGAAGCAAAGCCAAAAAAGATACAGAAAGGCAGAAGGCCGAAGAAGGAGACAGAAGGGGACAGAAGGGGAGGATAGGGGGGTATAGAGCCTTTGTTTCTTTCTTCTCACGTTCCCTTTGCTTGCGTCTCGATTCCTTTGATTCTTCCAGCACGGCCTGCACTATTCAAACAAATCAAAAATACCACTCAAATCAAAGAAAACACTGTCGTGACAGGCAGGTGTAGACTGAAAGAAAATAAATGCTCTTGTCCTCAACAAGCATAGAAAAGCTTGCCGGGAACAAGACAAGACGAGGCAACTCGACGGAGAGATTCGAAAGAAGCAGGATAGTGAATGGATTAAAATCCCACTGATTATGCACATCATGTACCGCATATCGGCAAGTTCTGCCCAACGACGCTCCGGCACACCAAATCTCTAGCACGCAGCAGAGCCGCAGGAAACCCGTTGCGTCTGGGCATCGTGCGGCCCGTTACGATCTCTCTTTGTTGTCTACCGTAGCAGAAGTAAAGTTTGGGTGCTTCTTTTTGCAATCTGGACACCAATCTCATGATACTGGTGTAGAGGTCATTGGTGTAGAGGTTCCATCCATACGGCACGGAGACAGCTAACAGCTGGATATTGACAATTCGCACGGCATTCTTCTGTCTTGGAAAACAGACATTGTGGCAAGATGGATCGGATAGCCAGTCCTTGTCGAGAAGTCTTTTACCCCTGTGACAGGTGTGCAGGAGCCAGGATAGTACATTGTGAATGCATTTCTTGTCCCTGGTCCCTGTTATCGATCGTCGCCTTCTGATTGGTGTATATCCGCTACTTGACTATTATCTTTACACTTTGCAAAGCAGCTGGCAAAGACTGCCATACTCTGCCGCTCTTTTCTGGCCCCCTCCGTTTTCTGCGGTCCTCATACCTTAGCCCTTTACAGCCATTTGTGGATCTTCTTCTCCCGGCTCGACTTGTAGCGGAACGCTTGATTCTTCATCTCTTCTGAGAATTTTCTGGAGTTTCACTTTTGTTTTGCAAGCCGCTCCATCGCACGCTCACCGAGATAGTCAGCCTTTTATGCAGCGTGTTGGTTGGTAGATACACAGTGCATAGTACCACTATGAACTGTATCACATGCTGTGCTACTATCTATTGGCCGATAGACTCGGGATATCCACCTTTAATTGGCTATTGATCTACAGACCCACTTATATATCTTATCGTGCACATATACCGTGTGTATTTCTCAAGTTCGCAGTGCTGCCCCAGATGGCCAGACCTCGGACCCCCCTTCTCGACGCTTTACGCTTACGACGTACAGTCGCTTTATTTACGTCGTTTTATGAAATGATCGGCTTCTTGATACTGATCTGCCATCTAGTCAAGTCCTTCCATACCAGAAAGCTACGGACAGCCTGTCAGACCGACGCATTACAACATAGCCATACACTCCGAACAAGGAGGCGGCCACAGTGTCTGGCACGCCTCTCTCTTGGCTATGCACTGCACGATGGCACTACCAGGCTGGCCAGGACGGCAAGCTAACCGAACCGTCGCATGTCGGCGGCGCCAATGCACTGCCCCAGCTTCGGCGCATAAAGGCTCTTTTCTCTCCCACTCCGCACTTTCGCTCCGTCCGGCATGTAACCTCTGATTCATGTCCATAATACTTGCTGCTATGCGCCGTGTGGGTAGAGTATAAAGGCGTTTGGGCACACTGACAGAGAAGGAGAGCCATTGGCTCTGGCGGCTTTGTTGTAGCAACGGCATGGCCCTTTGAGCTGGAACCTCTTTCACGGGCCCGCGTAAAAGAGCGGTCTGTCGTTCAAAGCACACGCTGCCAAAATCCAAGAGGAGTAAGTAAATGCAAAGACAAGAAGCAAGGGTCCTCGGCTGGGCGTGCAGGGGTTCGGCATTGCGCCTTGCCCCCCAACAAAGGTTACACTGGGAAAGGCGGCAGCTCGGCAGACCCGGCATTCTACACCACGGCAGCTGTGACAAAGACTACCGTCCACACTGTCTGCTCCGGCAGGCTGGTCGTGAAACGACGCTTGGTACTGAGCGTTGTTGAGAGTAGTGCAGTGCGGCGTCTCCCGCTTCCAGCCTTGTGGTTACCAGATAAAGCGGAGCTAAGTTGGCCCTTGTTTATACGTCCAGCTTGGTACCTCCTCTCCTGCGTCTTCTCCGGTCGGGGGTGAAGAAAACGAGGCGAGCAAGTGGTAGAAGCAGCTATCCACAAACCACTTCCCCTCTCTGCCAAGGCTGTTTCTGTGCTTTGCCAGTCTACCAGTTCGACTGGCCCTGCAGATATCGGAGCGATCGCGGGGACCAAAGCGGCGTATTCGGCAGAGCAGAAGATAGCAAGGCAAGAATCAAACGCCGGAACGAACTGGACATGGGGGTTGATCAGCCCCCCCATCCACTCTCTCCTCTCCGCTTCTGTACACTACTTTTTTATTTTTGAGTAGTTTCCTGCATTTATCGACTTAAGTCGTGCCCTAGTATACACTCTATACTGCTCATGTTGCTATCTCTGCATGGCTCTAGACTAGTATCGGGAGACTATATCACCGAATCTTACGGTGCATATAACCTTTTTCACTAGGCAGTGCCACGGGACAGCTACGTCTATAGTTGTGTTTACGGCAGGGTTGAGAGACAATCACTGCTCTGCCTACCTCCATTCCACCTTTGATCAATGCTAGCGAGAAACATGGAAAGAAGCCGTGCACGGAGATACCATTCCGGGAAACGCCACGCATCCCAAATCGTTCTCATGCATTTCCTTTCTTGTCTCCTTCTTTCCATCACAAACACGCCCGAACGACACGCCCCGACCCCTTTTATGGCCACAGCCTTTTGGCTAGGCCCATCCATTCTTGTTAGAGGACAGTCAAGACACTATAGTGGCCGGATTTATTCCCTCTTCTTTTCTTGGTCTCTCCTTCCACTTCTCCTCATTTCCTCATAATGATGATGGCACGGAAACCGACTTGCTTCACCTGATGTAGTGCTTCCACAGTCATACATGTATATCTAAATCTATGCGCTTTATTATATGCGGCATGCATGTATGAATAGTTGAGATGATTTTACGTCGAACAACATGTCAAACGTTATTGTAAGCCAAAGATTGCCCCCCTATCATACCATTCCCTTCTTCCCCCTATCTTCCCTCTCGCCTGCTGGGCAGAGAGTTACCCAGTCTATCTTTAATAATGTTTTTGGTCTTGGCCTTTGTTGCGTTTCCTCTCTTTATGAAAGAACTCACAGATGAACTCGTGAGGGAGGAAGAAGGACCGGAAATAGGGGGTATAACCGAAAAGTGAGTGAGGCGGTCAGCAAGGGAAAGCAATGGTAAAACGGACTAGAAGAATGTCAGCAAGATTTCCAAAATAAAACTAGTATAGCCTACGCATGTGCATAGCTGCCGATCACGATAAGCATCCTCTTTCCTTCCTACAGCCACTTTGGCGGCTAACAAGTTACTGTTGCCGCTGAAGATGCTACGCTTGTGGTATGCTTTGAGTTTGAAAAATCCCCCCCCTACGTCACCTCCACCATCTTCCTCGAATACACTGAAAGTAAAAAATCAGTCAGGTAATTACTAAGCCTTTCTTCTCCCCTCTCTTCCATCTCTCCCCTCTCTTCCATCACTTCCCTTGTCATTATCAGCTTTGCCTTCCTCGACCTGTCAAGCATGGAAAACTCGAGTTGCCATGGTCGGGGAAGAGGAGATCTAGTTGATGGAACTAGGTAACGCTACGACGAGAGCTTGAAGAATCCATCCAGAAATAGCCTTTATTCCGGGATTTGCTTCTGGCGTTGACTTCTCGCTCTGGGGACCCAATACTACCATTATGATGGCATACTATTACTCATGAGCCGTCGCTTTTTCAAGGGAAGGCGCCTCTCGCCCCCCTTCTCCTCCTCTTCTGTTGCCCTTTGCAGTTAGAGTTATGGGATTGACGACATATAGGTCAGACTAGAGGCCATGCAGGTAGAAGAAAAGGAATACAGAGAATACGAGGTTTCTCGTGCAGAATCTTGGACAAATGGTGTGAGGGCAGCGAGAAATTCAAAGCCGCACCAACCACCCCCCCTCTTCCAAGGTCAAAAAGGTTGTTATTCTTCCAATAGTCTAGTATGAGAAAGCCGTATCATAAATCCTCCACTAATCAAATATTAAAATCAATAGTTTTATGTCTAAACAGAAGAAATGTCAAAAAAAGAAAAACGAAACGGAAACAGGCCATTCGCCCGTTGTTAGCCCCCAGTGGGCACATTTCCATGACCAGAAAACCTGCGTCTTGCTGCAGCTCTTGCTATCAAAGGGACACGCGTCACCATGGTGGCATCCAATCCCAGGGCCGCCTCTGGCAGACGTTGCGGGTCGGCGATCGTTGTCGCCACAAGGTGTGCACTCCATGGCGGTGTCTAGGATGTCTGTGACTCGACAGTTGTACGAGCCCCAATGTGACCGCTACCCATCTTCTTTCAGCGCCACGGTTACCAGCGGATGGCCCTTCCGGGCCGCAACCGTTGTAAAAGTAAGCCAAGACAGACAGCCAGAAGCTAGCTCTCTCAAGGACCAGCCCACCCCTCCTCTTTGTTTTCTTCTCTAGACCGTTCCTTCTGCTTGGGTGAGGAGGGTGTAGACGAGGTGCCCTTCTTTGTGGATTTCATCTCCAGTCCATCGCTGTCGCTCATCTGCTTCTCTTGGAACGTAAACGCATCCGATAGGTTGACGGCGAGGAAGGACTTGGGGAGCTTGACTCTGTTGGGACCATGGCGTTAGTTACAGCGCCAAGAATCAAAGCTGTCAAGACAGAGATAGCATGTGGTGTGGTGGGAGGGCGAGGGACAAGTAGGCGCCCCTGCTTGTAGAGGGGAACCGAGGAAAGAGAGCGGGGAGTGGAACTTACTCGTGAAAACGTCCACGAAGAGTCTCAATCACAGTTTTCCAATTGTTGTGGGCGGTTAGACTCCGGCGGGGGGCGCAGCTGATGCAATGCCTGCTGTCGAGCTGTACGTCAAGCGGGTCGTAGACGTGGCAGCCTGGGCTGATGGTTATGCGGATGCTGTACTGGTATGTAGGGGCAGCGTAATCGTCGGTGCCGGTGCTGCCATGGCTGTTGCTGTGATGGTGACCGCCCCCGCTGGTTTCTGATTCGTACAGCTCAAAGCAAATCTGCGACAGGTAGTCGAGCTCCGGGATGGAAGCGCGGGTAATTTTCGTCTGGATCCCGCCCTCGAGAATACTGTTGAGCAGAGTGTAGATGTGGGATTCCTTGGTGAAGTAGAAAAACGACTTGACTTCGTCAGATGCCTGCATCTCCTCCAGATCCTGGACGATCTCCTTAAGCAGCGGCAACGAGGTCAAGAGGCCGATTTCCAGCTAGAAAGTTGATTAATAAAACACACTTGAAACTTGCTTGTTTGGTAATAATGGGGTAGGAGAGGAATAGGAGAGCAAATCAGATAAAAACTCACCTTTTCGCTGTCTGCGATGCCATATTCCTGAGGACAGATAAAGTCGAACAAGACCTTGGCCAGCTGGTACAGTTCCCGCAGGGGCTCGAAGCGGGCGTCCGTCTTGGCCTTGGTCGGCCCGTTGCTGCCCTTGTACAGATGAAAGTACTGCTCCGCCGACGGCGTGCCGGAGCCATGGCGGAGGCCGGTCATCCAGGAACGGCGACGGAAGAGCCGTCTGACAGAGCCCATATTAGACGTGTCGGCGGGGCTGCTGTTGGCGTTGCTGCCGGCCGTGCTGCTGTCTACGGTGCCATCGTTGCTGTCGCCTGCGTCCGCACCGCCTCCGACCGCCGTCTTGGCCAAGTTGCCGCCATTGCCGGCAGACAAGGGCCGGAGAGCGTCAAACGACCGGCGCTCCTCGGCCGCAGAGGGGACCTTGGGTGCTGACAGCGACGATGCCGGCGCCGCTGCCGGCGTTGTCATGGTTAGCCCGGCCCCGCCCGGAGCTTTGCTGCTGTTGCTTCCAAAGGCTATGCCCCAGTCCTCCTCCTCCAGCATATGCTTGGGCGGGGTGAAGACCCATTCGAGAAAGGCGCGATTGTGCAGGGCATCAAACTTCATGGTGTCGTAGAGTTCGGAAATCTTGCTAGGATCCACCTTTTCCAGATCGCAGAATTCGTTAAAGAGCTTTTCCCAGCGCTCGCGGAACAGCTCGGCGTCTTCGCCACAGCACCAGCGAGCCTGGATGTTATTCACGGCATTGGCTTGGGCCAATGAGCTAGCGATGGAGGCCGAGCCCGTCATCCGGATATCGTTGGCCGGGCTGCTGGTGCCGGTACCCGCAGGCAGGTCAGCGTCGGCCGCAGCACCCCCGCCACCGACCTTTTGGCCGTATTGGCCCCCGCCAATGCTGGATCGGTCAAAGCTGCCACGCGAGGCCAAAGGAGGCACAGCGGCGCTGTTTGTAGTAGATGTTCCGGCACCGCCCCCGCCATTGTTATTGTTGGTGCTGTTGCTGCTACCGTTGCCACTGCTGCCAGCGGCATGGCTGCTGTGCAGCTTGTTGTAGTTGTACTGCATGACACGGCGGTGAAAGTTCATTAGCTGCACAACACGCGTCTGCACCTCTGACGGCTCGGGCATGTTGTCGGGCCAGGCAAAGTGTGGGGGCCTCTCATTGTCTTTGCGGAGCAGGTTCTTAAGCTTCTTCTTGACCTTGTCCATCTCGTCCTTGGCAGCATTTGAGTCGTCGAGGAGATCCTTGCGGATCGTCAAGAAATCCTCGGGCAGGTCTTTCTCGCCCAAGAATGCGCTGGCCCAGATCTGAGCGCTGGTGATGACGCGACGCTCGGAACTGCTAAAGACGTGGACCTCGTCCAGGATTTCACGATTGAGCAGCTGGAAATCGTTGCGCATGTTCTCGCCCAGCTCCTGGGCCTGATAGCGGGCCGAGTGTGTGGGTTCGCCACCCCATTTGACAATGAGCTGCAGCTTGTCCAGTACCAGGCTGTTCTCGGCTGCGGTGAACTTGGACATGGTGACGCCCGACAGCGAGTCGTGGCGGCGGGGCGGCAAGCGTAGCGGACCATCCGAAATGGTGTTCTGGTCGCTGCCAGCATCCAGCAAGATGGTGGAGGTGTCGGCAGTCGTGCTCTCCGAGGATCCGGTCACAACTTGCTCTTGCACGGTGGAAAACCCACCAGCGGCCTTGTGGTCTTCGGGGCTGGACTTTTTCTTGCGGAACATGGGCTTGATCTGGACCTTGGTGCCCGGCCAGGAACCCTTCTTGACCAGGACGTTGCGAAGAGTCAAGAGCTTTACACGGTCTTCGATGCCGGCGCGGATGGCCACGTCGACGGCGTTGGCCACGCTGGCCAGGGCAGCGTCGCCGATAAGTAGTACTTCTTCCTGGTGGCCCTTGAGCAGCTCGATGAACGGCTCGGTGTGAAAGGTGAACTTGTACTTTTGTTTCGGCGTCCGGTCGGCATGGCGGATGACGGACACGACTCCCTTGAGCTTCCACGAGTGCGCCGGGGGCGGCGGAGGCGGTTTCTCGGGTTCGTCGTCGTCCAAGAGCGCGCTGTCCAGAAAGTTGGGCTCGGCGCCGACCGAGAGAGTCGAGGGAAACTTGTCAGACATGCTGCCCGATCGATTTGCAAAGCTCTCGGCAATGGAGTGAATCGACGGCGGATGACCGTGGGCGGAGGTCATGCCGGGCGACGGCAGGGATCCTCCGTCTGCACGGGAAACATAGGCATCTGAGGTCTGAGAAATGGTGGATCCGGCGCCGTTAACGTCCTGGATATTCTTTTGTTGTTGCTGTTGCTGCTGCTGCAAAGGCTGTTGTTGCAGTAGCTCTTGCTGCTGTAGCTGCTCTTCCTCCTGGCCCGCATCAGACGTTGGAACGGTACTGAGAAGCTCGCTGGGAGAATGCTCGTAGTTGGTATAGGCGGTGCGAATGCTGTTGATACTCCCCGCCTTGGGCAGACCGGCCTCTCGGTCCCGGACCAGGCTGTTCTGCAGGGCTCTCTGGGCGGCGGTGGGACTCTCGCTGTCGACAAGGCCGGACAATGATGCAGGGTGGGGGACCGACGGAGGGCCCATATTGGAGACTGCAGAGGAGGCGCCGGCCGACGCAGACAAGGGGGTCCCCGAGACGGTGCTGGATTTGTCGGCGTTGTGGGCGGCGGCGGCGGCGGCAGCGGCTGCTCCTGCTGCAGCCGTCATGGCAATAGCCGTCCTGCGCTGCTTCTCCTTAGAAAACATGTCGCGCAGGATGGAGGTGCAGTGGTTGTAGTAGTCGTCATTGTCCTTGACAAAACTCCATCCGTTGACATCAATGACGTAGCTCTTTCCGCCGGCACGCAAAAGGTCGAAGCCACAAACGCGCTGGCCAAAGGCCGTGGAGATCTTGCTGGCAATCTCCTTCTCGTCGTTGTTAAGGGCGGTGACGTAGCGGATCTCCTTGCCGTGGGTGTTGCGGCGCACAATGCCGTCGACGACAGGCGACTTGCGGGTCTCGGCATGGCAGTAGGTGGGGCCGACGGTGTAGGCCTTGACGTCCTCGGCGTTCTCGACGCGCATAAACTTTTCGTAGATGAAGCTTTCGTCGGGCTGCGTAATGGCGCGCGGAATGTTGAGGTCGGGGAAGTACTCGGAGCTCTTGTTTCCAATCTTGCGGAAAAGCTTGCGGGCTCCGCCGCCGGTGGCCTTTGGAAAGTAAATGATAATGTTGTGGTCCTCGCCGCTGGTGGGCTTCTCGACAAAGGGCTTGCGGATGGTCTTGCCGTCGACAACGAGGGTGTCGCCGTCGTCTAGTAGCTCGACCTTGGTCGGAGGGGGGTGCTTGGCAGGGTCGGTCGGTTCAATGACGACACCGCTGATATCGCGAATGTGGCGCACAATGTCAGGCGTGAGGATGCCGGGGCCGCCGTCTCGGGTGACTTCCAGGCGCTGGGGCGTGGGCACGCCAATGCGGTCAAGCAAGTAAAGACAGGCGCGGCGGTCCCAGAGGATCTTTTGCAGGGGCAAATCGTTGACGCAAAAGGGGCGGCGAGCCTTGACGTAGGCAATGGCTTTGTCGAGGGGGAAGCCGTCGGAGTAGAAGGAGATGAGGTAGTCACTGAAATTAGATGAGAAGGAAAAAGAAGGTTGAGGCAGACTCACCATAACGGCCAGTTCTCCACCTCCTCGTCGAGAATGACCTTGTCGCCAAAGACGGTCACATCGAAATCACTCTTAATGAGCTTCTGCAGGATATTGCGGCTCGGCTTGCTGCGCGCTTTGGAGTCCAGAGCACAGACGCCAATGACGCCAAGCGACGGCCGCCGGGTCTCTTCCTTCTTGTGCGGCGTGCGGTCGCTGCTGGGGCTGTGGCTGCTGGGGACGGTGCTTCCGCTGAAGCGGCGCTTGACGCGGCTGCGAGACCGGGTGGGCACAGCCGCCGACCGAGGCGTGCCGGACATGTCGGGCCGGCTGGTGTTGATGGAGGGCACTCGCTGAGCTCGCATGGCGCGTTCGGGTGCGTGGGCGGAGAGGGGTGCCGACGTGGACGCCAAGGAGGGGGCAGAGACATGGGTGGAAACCAATGGAGCAGAGGAAGTGGGCGCCGAAGTAGGCGCGGGGACGAGGGAGGAAGAGGCCGGGGCGGAAGCCGGGACCAAAGTGGGAGCCGCAGCCGGGGCCGGAGCCGAGGCCGAAGCTGTAGTCGCAGCGACATCTCTCTCTCTCGAGATGCTCATGGTGCCGGTGGCGGTGACGCTGGAGAGGCCTGGCTCGGAAAGCAGCGAGGACGGAGCGCTGCCGGGGGCGGTCGGAGATGGAGCCGGGCCACTGGCCGGATCGGGGGACGGAGGCATGCCGACAGGCGCGACGGGGCCGCTCTCGGACACAGACTCGAGGGGGAAAAGCGTGAGCGTGGGCGATGGCTGCGGCGGCTGGAGTGGCAGGCCGGGAGATGATGGGCCGGGCGGCAGCGGTGGCGGGCGAGGAGGTCCGGCGGGACTGACAGAACGGCCAAGAAGAGATTTGGGAGGAAGAGGAATGGTAATCGGCGAAGCTGAGGCCTCTCTGCGGGAGTGGATAGCAGCACTGGCGGATTCGGGCGTCGACTGGTGGCCGCCTCCTGCAAGCCAAGAGAAGAGAAAGCCGAGACTGAAGCGGTGCTGGAGGTGATTCTGCTGTGGTGGTGAGGTTGAGAGAGAAGCACAAGGCGTTGGTGAGAGAGAAGCACCAGGTGTTGGTGAGAGAGAAGCACAAGGCCGAGTTGAGGTTGAGAGAGAAGCACCAGGCGGAGTTGAGGTTGAGAGAGAAGCACCAGGCGGAGTTGAGGTTGAGAGAGAAGCACAAGGCCGAGTTGGTGATGCAGAATCAGATAGGCCAGCGGCGGCAGGAGCAATGGACGGCGGCGGCGGGGCAGCGTCCATTGTGTTAGTAAGGATGAATTGATTGGAATTGTGGGCGACAATCTAAAATAAAGCCAAAGAAAAGGCAGGGAGGACAAGAAAAAAGAACAAAGGGAGAAAGAAAAGCAAAAGGAAAGCGCCGGATTGACGCTACACCGCTGTAGTGTCGCCACTATTTTTACGACAGGGCGGCCTTGGAAGAGAAAGGCCGAAAACAACAACTACACCCCGCGGGGGGTGGCTCTTTCCCCGTTCCTCGCCATGGCCGCTTTCCGCAGCCGACTAGTCATGCAGAAAGAGCTTGCAGAAGCTGCAGGAAGGCAAGCTGGGCGCAGAGCAGTTTTTCCCTTTGCACTATCAGTTGCCGAGCTGAAAGCGGCAGTCATGTGATGGCGTAGATAGGAGGGAGAAAAGCTGTGGAGGGAAAGAGCTGTGGAGGGAAAGAGCTGTGGAGGGAAAGAGCCGTGGAGGAAATTAGCTGCGATGGAAAGAAGCCATGATTGCTGCGAAATGCAGATTATGCGATATTTCACTCAATCTCCATCGATCTCAATCTAAAAAGCTACATTGTTCTCCATCGATCGCAGATCCGGTCTTTTCTGCAGGCACTTTAGCGAACCGCTGCAGACTCGGTGATCCAAAGCAGTAATTTGGCACGTGTAGGATTTCCGTTGGAGAATCGGTCGCCAGAAGTCGGAGAATCGACACTGTCACAGATGTACATTCGTCCACCATGTTTTCTAGCAAATCGAGAACAAAAACAGTAATATGAGCAAACAAGAAATCCATTAATGTTGTCCGTCCGAATCAACGCCTAGCATAAAGTACAATGAAAAACCTATCGTCTCGGCCAGATTATTCGATCCCTTCTCGATCCTCCCTCTGCGCCTACATGCCGCTCAGCACCGACAGCTCGTCCCGGTTGGCCCGGTACAGCTCTTGAGCCTGGCGCTCGCGGCGGCTCACAAAGGCAACCTCGTCGCGCAGGGCGGCCAGACGGCGCCGCACGGCCTCGGCCTCGGACGTGGCCAGGATCTCAAAGCCGGCCAGCGCGCAGCGCGCCTTGCCCAGCGCCTCGTGCGCCTCAACCATCTTCTTGCGCAGCATCTCGGCCCGCTGGCGGTAGCCGCCCAGGTGCAGACCCAGTTTCTTCTCCAGCTTGGCACCCTTTTCGGCCGACTCTTGCGTGGCGGCTTGCACGGCCGCAAAGGCGGCCTGGAGCGCGGCCTGTACCTCGTCGTCCTCGGCGTCGTCGTAGCACCCGAGACCCAGTAGGATGGACGTCGTCGCGCCGTCCGGCTCGCTGCCCAGGCGGCTGGCGACGCCGGCGGCCATGCTGCTCCAGGCCGCCGCCACCGTCTCGGCCTGAGGCGCCGTCTGGCTGTTGGCCTCCAGCAGCACCTGCAGCCGGGCGTCGGCCAGCACCTGGTCGTCCAGCTTGTCCAGAGGCGGTGGCGGCGGCAACGGCTGTGCTGCTCGTGACCGCGCACCCGGCAGGGGAAACTGAGCGGCGTCGTGGGCCACGAGCAGCGCCGCCTCGCGGGCCACCAGGGCCTCGACCGGGTCGTCCAGCCGAGCAGCGCTCTCGAGCAAGGCCGCCAGGTCGACGACAGCGGGCCGCGGCAGGTCGCGCTGGACGACCTGTGTGCGCCGGCGGCGCTCAAGCAGCGCCAGGGCCTCGAGGCGCTCGCGCTCGCGGCGGTCGCGATCGGCGGCGTCCTCCACAATGGCAGCGTCTGGGTCGGCGGCGCCGTCTTCGCCGGCCTTGTCGTCCTCGGGCAGCTCCAGGTCCCACTCTGTGTCCTTGGGCTTTGGCAGCGACGCCAGACCCCGCCGCAGCTGGCTTTGCAGTGTGTCGGCCGGCACTAAGGCGCCAGCGTCGGCGCCGTTTAGGGCAAAACCGTCGCGCGGCGTGCGAAGGGGAGTCTGGCCCGGGCGCAGCGGCGTGGCCAGCAGGCCGGCTCCTCCCCCGGCGACGGCACCGGTCCGCAGCGGCGTGGCCAGCGGGTTGGGCGTGGCCAGGACCTGTTTGGACGGGGTGGCCGTGGCAAAGCCCGTGGACCCGGCGCCATCGCGCAAGGGCGTGTTCTCGCCGCCGAGCAGCGAAGACTGGGTTTGGGTGAGGGCGCGAATGTTGCGGATCTCGTTGGCCACGCGGTCCTCCTCGGGCGCGGCGCGCGGCGTGCGAATGGGCGCGTGGGCCTGCACGGTCGAGTAGTTTTGCAGGAGGCCGCGCGTGGCCTCGTTGTCGCTGGCGGCGGCCAGCTGGTTGACGCGCTCGCCCACGGCGCCCATCTTGACAATGTCCTCGAGCTCGGCCTCGCTGACCTGCGGCGCCGGTAGGGTCAGGGCGCGGCGCTTGCTGCTCTGCTCGGCCTCGCGCAGTTTCTGCTGCTGCGCGGCCTTGAGCGCGGCCTGGTGGGTGGCGTTGGCACTGTCGGCGCCGCCCTTGCGCTTCTTGCGGCCGGCACCGCCGTCGGTGTCGCCATCGTCGCCGTCGCCGTCGCCCTTGCGTTTGTTGGTCGCGTTCTGCTGCCGCGGGTCGTACAGCTCGCGCTGGCGCTCGTTGCGGGCAATCTCTTCGCTGGTGTCGTAGAAGCCCGGCACGGGCTTCTTCTCAAAGGGGATGTCGGCGTTGTAGTCCATCTCGCCCTTGCGGCGAGTGACAATCTTGATGTTGATGCCGGCCGTCTTGAGCTCGCGCCGTTTCTGCAGGTTGGCCAGACGGCGTGCCTCCTCCTGCTGGCGCTCGCGCGCCTTGCGTTTGGCCTTTTTGCCCTGCGTGTTGGCCAGCCGCGCGCGCGCCTCGCTCAGCATTTCCTTCTCATCCTCGTCCAGGTCAATGGTGTCGGGTCGTGCCGGCTTGCTCTCCGGGTCCGGGTCGATCTCGCCCGGTCGCAGCCGCCGCACCTGGTCGGCCGACAGCGGCGCCGACTCGGCCGAGGCCCCCGTCAGGCCCAGTTCCGAGGCCTCGCGCTGTTCGGCGTCGTCTAGCAGCCGTTGGTAGCGCTCCAGGCACTGGTTGGCCGTGCGCCCGACAATGGGTGCAATGGTGCGCCACTGGGTCGGCATGAGCTTGGCCAGGTGCAGCAGTTTCTCGTCCTCGTCCTTGCTCCATTCAATCTTGCGGATGCTCGGGTCCAGGTACTCGTTCCAGCGGGCCTTGCACTGCTTGGGCGTCTTGCGCGCCAGCAGCGACGACACCCGCGCCCACTGGTTCAGGCCATACTTTGAAATGGCCGCCTTGAGCACCTCATCCTCAATATTGGTCCAGACGCCGCCCTTGACCGTCACCATGATGCCACGTCCAGGGCCGAGTTGGGCCGACTCGTCTGTCGTTGAACGGTTCACGCTGTGGCTGCCACTGCTCGCATCCGTCCGCCGGTGCACCAAATGTCGCTGCGGGAAAAGTACGGCCCAGGTCGGGACGTTGGTCGTGTTTGTCGATGAAAAGGAAGAGCCAGTGGATGAAGCGAATCTGCTCGACGGGTTACGCGACGCTCGCGACTACGTTTTTTTCGCCCCTGTGGAAAGTCTAGCAGCACAGACCACCCGGCTGAGTTGTGGCTGGTGGAGCTAGCGCCACACTCTAGCCAAGGTCCCCAGTTTTGTGTGCCTGCCTGGCGTCGGTTTGCCGCGTCCAGCCTCCTTTATTGTTTCTTTGTCGCCCTTGTTTTTGCTGCCTCTTGACGCCCACCCGCCCTTACTGCCTCGACGCCTGCCGCGACTCATGGCACAGGAGACCGGCGCCTCTCCCGAAGAGGGCCCCCTCGGGAAGAGCCCGCAGCCGGTCAAGGTCACACCCATTCCGCCGCCGACGATTCCCTATGCGGCGCCGACGAGTTCCGTCGCGCCGCCGACACCGGCCTGGCCGGTCGACACCTCCTCGTCCCTGGCCCCCATTGCCACGACGAGCAACTCGCTGCCGCAGAAACGCGTCTTTGAAGATGACTACGCGCCGGCCGTGCGCTCGCCCTTGAACCCCGACGCGCCTCGACCGGCGCCCGGCGACACGACGACGACGACAGCCGCCCCGGCTTTGGCCCCGGCCGCCGCCGCTCCCGCGACCTCGGTGACCGGCCGCGAAAAACGCGTCAAAAAGGAGTCTGTCAAGAAACGCGAAGCCAAGGCGGCCGCCGCAGCTGCCGCTGAGGACCGGTCATCGGCCCGGGGGACCCCTGAGCCTCGGCGCGGCGGCCTTCCTCAGACGGCGAGCTCTGGCGTCGCCGGCGAGGCGCTTACGAATGACCCGCGGCACCACAGCCAGCACCAGCAGCCGGGCGTCGACGAAGCCTTGCCGGTGCGCGTACGGCTGACCGGGCCGCTGCGGCCGGCCGACTTTGAGCGGCCGGCCAGCCCCGTCTTCCGCAGCCACCACACAGCTGCTGTCGTGGGAGGGGGGGAGGTGGAGTTTTTTGAGCCGTTTCCAGAGCAGTAAGTCTCTTTCTCTCTCTCTCTGTCTTTCTTCCTCTCACTCCCTCTCTTCCTCTCTTCCTCCCTTCCTCTCTTCCTCTCTCTACCTCTCTTTCTTCCTCTCTCTCTCTTCCACTCTCTCCCTCTCTCTCTCTTCCTCTCTCTCTTCCACTCCCCCCCGCTAATGATAGACCCTTTAACCGCCGCGGCTACGTCTATGAGAGCGCCATTGCCGACCCTCGCTTCCCGTCGCTGCACTACTTCCGCCAAACCGACGTCAAGCCGCACCACGCGCACCTCAGCTTCGAAGACGCGCCCGCCGGCGTGTACTTTGACCCGGCCGGCCGGCAGGTCACGGGCGATGCCGGCTTCCGCACCGTGCGCGCCAGCACGGCCGTGCGTGAAGGCCGCTGGTACTGGGAGTGCAAGATTACGCGCGGCATTGCGCCCCAGGGCAAGGGCAAGGAGAAGGAGGGCGCTGCCGCCCACGCCGGACAGAATGGGGGGGAACCGGCGGCGCGCGGCCACGTGCGACTGGGCTGGGCCCGGCGAGAGGCCTCGCGTGATGCGCCCGTGGGCTACGATGCGTACGGCTACGGGCTGCGAGACCGCAAAGGCCAGAAAGTACACATGTCGCGGCCCAAGGACTGTTTCCCCGAGGGCGAGGACGTGTGCGAAGGCGACGTGATTGGGCTCGAGATCCAGCTGCCCAGCGAAGCTCTGCACCGCAAAGTGGTCCAGGGAGTGTACAACCCGGCCGTCGACGACCCAGACCTGCTGGCGGGCCCCGACCACGACACGCTGCCGCCGACGGCCGAGGGCCCCAACGTGGTGCGCGACCGCATCCCTTTTCGTTTCCAGACGTCCAAGCTCGTCTTTGAAAAGTACGACTATCAGCCCATCAAGGAGCTCGAGGATCTGGCCACGCCGGTGCCGGTGCCGGCGCTCGTCGGGCTCTCGTCGACGGCGGCGGCGGGTGCAGCGACTGGCCCCGGAGGTGCCGGAGCCACGTCCTGGCTAGAAACCACAGACGACACGGCCTCGTCGACGGCCACGGCCGCCATAGCCGCGGCTGCTGCAGCCGCCGGACGCGGTCTGCGTGGCCTCGGCCCGGCACTGACAGAGGCGCCGAACCCGAACCACCCGGTGCCGTGTCTGCGCACGCTTCCGGGGTCCTACATCCGCGTGTACAAGAACGGCGTGCTCATGGCGACGCCCTTTACGAACCTGCTGGCGTTTCTGCCGCCAGCCTCGACGACCAACGCCAAGCTGCAAGAGGGCGCGCGCGAACGGCTCGACGACGGCACGCTCGGCTACTTTCCCGCCGTCAGCGTCTTCCGGGGCGGCGCCGTCGAGGTCAACTGGGGACCGCACTTTTGGTTTCCGCCGCCGGGCTACTCGGCAGAACCGCCACCGGCCGCGGACATGTGCTACCGGCCCCGGCCGCCGCCCCTACGCCAACTGCGGCCCGTGTCGGAGCGCTACGACGAAAAGATTGCCGAGGACATTGTGCACGACATTTTGGACGAGGTGTACTTTTGGATGCTGGACGGCGCCGAGCCGGCTGCCATGGACGGCGTGTCGCCCGCGGCCACAGCCGAGAGCAAGGACGTTGTCATGGAGGGCTGATCTGGATGGTAAAGGTGGCATTGTAAGATATCTCGGGACATTTGGACGGGGTCAGGCGTTTTCCGGTTAGGCGTCCAAAAGGAGCACAAGCATGTTGGAACAGGAATGAAGAATTGGTATCACCGTGACATTAAGTGACGAGGATCAGTAAAGAACATGATCAGTCGAGTAAACCGAGAATCAGTCAAGAAAAACGAGAATCAGTCGAAATGACGCCTATCCCACCGGCCGCTGTGGCAGGGCCGGTGCCTCCTCGGCAATGGTGATGGCGACGGGCGGCGTCGGGGCGGGCTCACCCCCCGAGGACTCGGCAGCGGCGGCCTCCTTGTCGAGACGCACCTCGCGGCCGCGCTTGTGGCAGTACCAGAGCACAAAGAGCAAGACTATGGGTCAGCAGTGGGCACAGACGGCGACCGGGCCAGACTCACGGAAGAGGGCCACGCTCCAGAGCGCATTGGTGCCGATAAAGGCCGGCCAGCGCAGCTTGAGCGCGTTGACAATGGCCTTGAGCATGGTGACAATGGACCGGGGGTTCGTAAGGGCCGGCAGGGCTAGCGTTTTGGCCGCGTCCTTTACGGCCTGTTTGGTGCCGCCGCCGGCCTTGTTGTCGAGCTCGACGCCCTGCGAGGCCGCCGCGGCCGCCAGCAGTTCCGGCGCCAGCGACGACGTCATCTTGCCCGGCAGCTGGGCCACAAGCTTGCGCAGGCTCGAGGGCAGCCGTTCAAAGCCGCGCGCCAGCGTGCTGTCGCCGTCCTCGAGCAGGCGGCGCAGGTCGTCGGCCGCCGTGGGGACACCGCGCACCAGGTCCTGCAGCACAAGGACAAACCGCCGCACCAGCTCGCCCGACTCGGCCGACAGTGCCACGGCCGTCCACTTGGCCTTGGCCCGGGTCGCCAAGCTGGTCTTGGTCGTCGTCTGGCCGCCGCTGCCACCAGACGCCTGGCCGGCTGCCTCCTCGGCCGGCCGCGCCCCCAGGTCCAGCTGGCCGAGCACCCGAGCCAGGTCGGCGCCCTCGCGCTCCTCCTCCGACAGACGCAGCCCGTCGGCCTGGCCGGGCACGACCAGGTGCTCGCCCGTCGTGGCCTCGTCCCCGCCCTTTTTCTTGCCGCGCTTCCACAGCACCGACAGTCGCCGACCTAGTCCACCCTTTTCCACGGCCTTGTCGCCGGCATCGCGCTCGTCCTCCTCCTCTGACCGGTCCTGCCGCACAAACGACTCGCTGTCGCTGTCCCACGTCAGTTCTGGCGTCGATGCCCGCGGCGGCAATGGCGGCCGCTCCTCCTCCTCGTCTGCAGCCGCTCCGTCGGCCGTGTCTGACGAGCTCCATGACGCCGTCAGTCGCTCCAGAAACGACTGCTCGTCCTTGTCCAGGACGACCACCTCGGACGCGTCTGTCGCAACGGCTTTTCCCTTGTCTGTTCCTTTGGCGTCGTCGATGCCGTCATCCACCGCTTTTTTCTCTGCCTTTTTCTCCTCTGCCTTTTTCTCCGCCTTTTTCTCTGCCTTTTCCTCCTCCGCCTTTTCCTCCTCCACCTTGTGCTTCTTGTACTTTTTGTAGGTCAAGTATTCCAGCATTTTGAGTTGGTCGATTCCACTCTCTCTTTCAAACTCAAGGCTGTATTATATAGCGAGGACTAACGCCTTCCGCCTTCAGCTGAATCAACAAACTAGACATGGGAGGCCGCAATCTGATCCAGCACCGCCACAGTGATGTAATTGCACCAATCGCCAACAAACGGGGCCATTTTTATTGTTCGCCAAACGCCCTCTTCTACCATTTTCCCGGTTGACCGTATTCCCACGTTTCCTGTATCCTTACTGCGCCATGGTTTCATCCTCGTCCTCGTCCTCGTCCTCGCCATCAGCCCTGGCGCCCGAAGCCAGCGCCGAGGCCAGTGCCGCCGGCACAGCGCGCGCCGTCCGCGGCAGCAGGTCCCGCATCAGCTCGTCGACGCCCTCGCTCGGCCGGCCCTGGCGCCGTTTGCGCCGGAAGACGTCTGTCGTGGTAATGGCCCGCTCGCCCACGTAGTGTGATGCCTGGGCGCCGCCCTGGCCGTCTTCGCTGCCCTCCCCCTCCCAGGCCGTTTGGCAGAACCGGCACTTGCGCGCCCCCCCCGGCTGCGTCCGCCAATAGGCCGCCTCGCAGTGGTCGTGCAGCCGTAGCGTACACAAGGGCGTGGTGCAGCGCAGGCCGATAGTGACGATTTCGCGGCAGGCCGCGCAGTGCTTGATGCGCTGCCAGCGAGGAGCGGCGCCGTCGCTGCGGCCGTCGTCGTCGCCTTGGCCGCCCTCGCCCTCGTTCATGGTCTCGACCAGAAAACTCTCGAGCTCGAGAAGACCCCGCGTGCTCAGCGCGTAAAAGCCCAGCTCGCTGCGCTCCAGCCAGCCCTGGCGGACGAGCGAGCGCAGCAGCGCCATCACCACCGAATGCTTGAGTCCCCGTTCCTGGCTGTCGGCCTGGCTCGCCTCGGCGCCCGCGCCCGCGCCCGCCCCTCGCGCCGGTCGTGACAGCTTCAGTGCCTGCGCCTCGGTCAGGCACATGGCCTCGATGCGCGGCGTGTTGTACGTGTCAAAGAGCGCGCCGAGCAGCCGGTGCAGAAACGCCAGCTTGCGCGGCGTAAATAGCACGGCCAGGCTGGCCTGAGGGTCGCGGTCGGTGCTGACCAGCGCCCACACGCGCTCGTTGCGCACCTGGTCGACGCCGCTGCGGACGCCAAAGTCGAGCGGCGCCAGCGCTTCTTCGGCGCGCCCCATAAACTCGCGCATGTCGTCCATCGTGACGTCTTCGGCCCGGACCGGCTTGGGGTCCGCCTCGGCCTCTTGCTCGACGCTCAGAATCGCCGCCAGCAGCGGCTGCGCCTGCCGAAAGGTCAGGCTGCCGTGCGCCAGCAGAGCCTGCAAAAACGCCCGGTTCCCGTCATTGTATCCCTCGGGCAGCCCCCAGCCGCCGCCCGGCCCGCTGCCGTCGTCGCTGTCGTCGTCGCCGCTCTGGCCGTCGTCCTGGTCGTCGCCTTCGCTGTCGTCGTGGCCGTCCTGCTCCTCGTGGCCGTCGCCTTGGTCCATGGCTGTGCGCAGGCGCTTCCGGCCTGCAAGTCTCGGCATTTTTCCCACGGTATGCTGTCGGACCGAGAAAGGAGAGCAGGGCGCGACACCTTTCTTTGAGCCAAAGATGCACGTGGCCACGCGCTTCGGATGGCCCACTTTTACCTTCATCTTCATGCTCCTCAATGGACCTCAATGGACGACAAGCCTTTCAGTAATGTCATGCTTACGAACCGTCTCATTTACAAGTACACTCGAGGATTGCCGTTCAGGTCACAAGATTTGACAAACTCAAAAAGGAGGAATAAAAGATGACATACGCAGAATGCAGTGAAAGTTCAGCAAAGATATGAACTAAGCAAGATGGAAGAATGCAGTGAGCTAAGCAAGATATAAAATATGTATATAAACTCCAGACCCAAGGCCGTTATGCGCCGATTTTATCCGCTTTCCTTTTCTCATTTCGCCAGTTCATCAAAGATGCGAATGAGGCTGCGAACACCCACAAGAACGTTCTCGTCGGGTCCTTTGTCCTCTGACACAAACGTTGCGTGCGCAAAGTCAATTAGCTTCAGGCCGTAGACGGGACGCGCCTCTTCCTGGTCGTCCTCGTCCTCGTCCTCGTCCTCGCTGTACTCAAACTCCTCGTCCAGCACAATGCCGCTGTCCTGTCGGCTCGATGCCCAGTCAGCTAGCTTGTCTCCGCCATCGCCGTTGTCGCATGCTTTCCGACGAGACTTTGTCTCTGCCACATCCGTCTCTGCTGCCACGGTCGAGACGACAGTACTGGCAGCGGCCGCCGTCTCCCTCTCTACCGCCGCCACGCTGCAGGGGCTCGCGCTCGCACTGGCACTCGGAGACGGGCCCTCGACAGCCGCGCGCAGTGTAGCGCCATCGCCCTCAAAGACAAAGAGCAGCGAGGCCGAGTACATGCGCGTCCGCTCCTTTTCCAGCACGTCACGCACGCGCTCGAGACTCGCCTTGAACACGTTGGCCATGGCCCGGCCAATGTCGGCGTCGATGCCGGCCGACTCGTTGTAAATGAATTGTCGAAACGCCTCGACCACATTGTCCTCGGTCACCTCGAACCGGCCATAGTTCTTGTCATACACCTGGTAGCCGGCGTCATCCAGCCCGGCCGTCGTCGCCGCCGCCGCCGACCCCTTGTACACGCGCATCCCGGCAATCCGAAAGCCCAGCTTGTCGTGCGTCGTAGACGACCGGACCTGGTCCATGCGTTGCCGCTTCTTCGCCGGCGCATCGTCGGCCCAGAGCCGCTGGCCCAGCTTGACGTCCACCACGTTGGGCTTGTGGTAGGCGTGCGTCGTGTTCTCCAGCACAATGGCCCGGTCCGTGACAATCGACAGGCTGCCCCGCGGGATCCAGCTTTCCGTGTCGGCCGCCGGGCCGGCTGCGTCCGAAACCGCCGCCACATTAGACAGCGTTAGTGTGCCCATGTAGAGGGGCAACAGGCTGTAGAAGTCGGGGTGGTCGGCCTTGGCGGCCTCGTAAAAGTCAATCTCGGCCTGGGTGCAGGGCTTGATGAACAAAACCCCGTCAGGGTCGCACAGCGTTCCGGCGCTGTGTTTTGGTCAGCAGGAGCAAGCGAAAACGGCCACGGGGATGCCACCTACTGCCCGGCCACGGCGTTCTTGTAGTCTACCAAATCCGCCTGCCGCGGCATCTCTTTGGAGCCCATCATGGCACGGCCGCGGCGCAGTGGCAGACGGCCCCAGGGCAACGGAAGAGACGCCGGTGCACAAATGTCTTGCAGCAACTAAAACGTGAGGCCCGTAGATCTTGAGCACAGTCGCCAGCTACAATCGCAGACGCATCGAAAGAGTCGAAAAACAGCGCCGAAAGAGACTCTATAAATTGACGAAAAGGCCGCGCTCGGTGCGCTTTCTCGGGCCAGCAAGGCGGGCGGAATGCAAGGTGAACGGTAGGATTCGACGCCAGGAAGAAGAAGTGGCGGCGGCTTTGTCGTGCAAGGAGGGGGAGTCGACAAAAGGTGTAGAGGTAGGCACAAGAGGTATGATGAGAGACTCGGTAACAAAGTTAGCGCCTCAACGTCGTAGCGAAAGTTTGATGGAGCTGCGCGCCTTCCTTTTCTGCCCCAAAGGCTGTCCCGTCGTCACCGCTTATACGCATTTTGCCTCGTTACGCACCAGCAAAAAAGCAGCCAATCAGAAGCGCCATCCTGCTACAAGCAGATTCCTCACCCGCCACTGCGCTTTAATCCGCAGCCTTCTAGCGCTCTCATGCTGTGCATCACATGTAGCCCCACTATTGAAGCTTTCTTGTAGTGTAACAATATCAGAACAGGAAAGGAATAAAACACTCATACCGGCACAACTATCTTCTCAATGCACCTTTGATGTAAACTAATTGGCGACTAGTATATTGAAATGTTTTTTTAACTTACGTGACTTGTTTCCTTCAAATATAGCATTTTCTCTGAATCTCGTGCCGTTTCACCAACTCGTTTGTGTATGCGTGGTCGCTCTTTCCCTTTTAAGACAAGTCACTCTCGTTCCCAAATAGGCAAACCGAGCGGGTGGATTGAGTATGTATTGCTTCACCTTGTTCTCAAATAGGTCATCTTGTGACAATATCAACTTTGACCTAGCCAGCACTCTTGTATCCCACTTCAACGTAGCAACATCTGCTTCCATGTCCGACACGGCGATGGTCCCGGTGATAGACTTGGCAAAGAAGAGCGCTGTCGTTGCGCCCAGCGATGTAGTTCGTGTCGAGACGGCCAACACCCCCAAGAAGAAGAAGAAAAAGTCGGGAGGGTTGGCTGCGAGAGGCCCGACGGCGCTGCCCAAGTCCTGTGGAACAGGGTTTGAAGGTTTGTTCGCCGCACTTGGACGAGAAAGCGTCTGCTGACGGGACACTCATCCTGCCAGAGTACTACGCCGACCCTCCTGTGGCTCCGGAAGAACACCAAGAAGAGTTTGATCTCTACCATCCGTAAGTTTTTTTACTCTCATAGTGTCTACAGTGAAGTTCCACTAACCCGCCTGCCAGGTCTCTGGAATTCGAAGAGTGAGTAAAAAATCAAAAAACGAGGAAACCCGTTATCCAAATTTCAAAGAAACCCTTTGCGGCTTGCTTACCTGTCCTTGTTTCTCAACAGACGCATCGAGACATGTCTCCAGCGCTACCGCGGCCGCCGACGGCTCGACAACGAACGAACACAAATCTTTAACCGCTATCTCATCATCGGGGGCATTGACTGTCAGCCGCGCCAGTTCAACACCACCTCTGGCATTGAGAACACGGAACACTTCTCGAAAAACGACCTGCGAGGAATGATGGCCAACGATACTGTTGTCCGCAGCGGCGGCACCAATTCCAAATACTACACTTGCAGCAACGCCGGCCGATGGGAGGTCGACTTTGCCGGCGTCGCTGCCGGCTTTTTGTGCGTCCCTGTCGCGTGGTTCTTTCTCGTGCTCTGTTGTGTTTTGTTGTGTTCCTTGCCATGATGGACTGCTAATCAGGCCAAGATCCGTTTCCATCACCGCGCTTGGCTGCAGCAACGAAAAGCGCCTGATTCAGGGAGCAGAGGTGGTGGACAACTTTCTGCGCTACATCTTGATGCACGATGTCTGTCCCGAATACCAGGAAAACGTGGTGCAAGCTCGCAAAGTGTGCGAGCAGGCAAAGACGCAACTGCCGCTGTGCCGGGAGAGTCTGCAGAGACTCCCCGGCCAGTTCAATCTGGCCTGTGTCCAGCTCTTTTGCACAGACGCGGACTACAAGGCATACGCCGACGGCCTCGATCCTCTGGACAAGCTTCCGGAAAACATGGATGCCGAGCTAGTGTTCCAAACCACGGTCGGGCTGCAAAAGGAACTGGCCGGCAAAGTGGTCGCGGAACGGGCCCAGGATATGGCCAGCATCAGGATCGTGGGCACCAGACAGGTGGAACTGGAAATCTCTACTCTGATATTCCCCACACCGGAAATCCAGGCTCGCTATGCGGCTTTCTCTGCGTCAGCCCCCTCGTCTGACGCCCAGGTGCAGGCCACCGGCGTTGTCGTTGCCCGGCACTACAGCATCGAGGAGGGCTGGGCAAACCAGCCGCGGCCTAGCGCAGACGAGCTGGCGAGCCGGGGCAACGAGGCCTTCTTTCTCGAGGAGGATGGCTTACGCCTGTTGTGCCCCGGCATGAAGCTGCGCGTTGTCCTGCACGACCTCAACTGCGACTTGAGTTTTGTGTCCATGGTCAAGAGCGTCTACCCATCGTACTACGTCTTCTTGCCACAGGAGCTCATGGTGGAGTGGAAAGAACCGCGCGCAAACGAGCGGGAGGCGCCGTCGGTGGCCAACCCGAACGCAGGGTACGAGGTAGAGGAAGCCATGGACGAGGAACGGGATTGAACGCCAAGTGCAGCGTCTGTCCACGATAATCTAGGGAAGCTACAGAAGATTGCCAAATTCGATATATCGTATAATACACAAAGATATTATTTGCAATGCTGTATGTGACAAGAAGCCATTTGTCCACACCGAGGCAACAAAAACCAAAGCAGCAGTAACCCCAGAACCCCGAGCCGTAAAATAGCGATACGCAGACCGGATGAAAGCAAGCACAAAATAAAACTAAACAGATCTTTGCGAGTGTCCTCGGACAAAAGTGCAACAGTGTGCATCCAGCAACTCAAAACGAAAGCAGAACACAAAGGGTCTATGCGGGCCTAGAATCAGTCCTGGTTCTGGATCTTGTTGTCACCCGCAATGACCTGGGCGTAGCTCGGCGGCGGACCGGCAGCGGCGGCGCTGCTGCTGCCCTCGCCGGCATTCTCGGCCGGAGCGGCGGCAGAGGAAGAAGCGAATCCAGCAGCAGGAGCAGCGGCCGGGGTGGGAGCCGGAGCAGAAGAAGCGGTGGCGGCCGGTGCAGGGGAAGAGGTGGTGCCGTAGTTTATGCCGTCGTGCATTTTCGGAGCGGCCTGGTAGGCGCGCGTGGTGCCGCCGCGGCCGTTGGGGTGGACGACAACATAGGTGATGTGGCTGTTGGCGCCAATCTCGGCGTCCTGCGGAATGACCTCGTAGTCAAAGTCGGGGTCGGGGAATTTGGCAATAATGTACCAGGCGTGGAAGAGGCCGGGGAGCTGCCAGGCGTTAGCGACAAAGAGGGGGGATAAACAAGATGCATAGAGGTAAAAAGAAAGGACGTACGTAGCCGAGCATGCATAGCAAAACGTTGATGATGGAGTCGGCCGAGCAGATGCCGCGCTTGACCCAGACTGCAAGACGTTAGCACCATGGCCATGAAAAGGTACAGCATGCGTTCAAAGCATCTCATGGTATGACGTACCCGGCAATGGAGGGAAGAGGAGGGCCAGGAGGCCGAGAAAGAGGTCGCAAGTGCAGGCGCACATGGCGTCGGTATTTAATAGTTTCCGATAGAGAAACACAGGCCGACGGTGTCGTGAGAGTCGAGTCGGGGTCGTGGAGAATGCTAGGAAAAGCGCTGCGTCGAGGTCGAGAATGGAAAGTGAAGCGACGAAACAGACGGGGAAAGAAGAAGAGAGAGTGGGCCATGCCCATCAGGCCCTCTCTGTCAATTATGTATGAATGCTGGGGGCTCTGCAAGGCAGACGTCAAAAAAAAGACAAGCTAAGCAAGCGCGGGTGGGTCCAGATCCAGGCCGACGTTTGCTTCGGTTTTCAGGCGACAGGAAAGCATAGTACTCTTGTTCTTCTCTCCAGCATAGACTTGTCGCGTCACGCACACTGAAAAATAAAAGTGAAAAAAGACTGAGCCTGTTGCGTCCGTTCTTGTTCTTTCCGGTTGGCGAGCCGTTTCTCGCAAACGGACGTTTCTTGGGAGAATACACTATAAAATGGTACTAGTGTGTTTGTTTCTAGCGGGCGCCTCCGCTGGAAGCTGCTGGAGTCGGCGCCGGCCGCGTGGCCATGGTGCTGAGCGGGCTGGGTGGCACAGTCGCCCGCTGTAACGCCCCCGCAGACCACTGTAAGTTTCACGTGACGCTGCTAAACAACGCGCTTTTCGTCATGGGCCAAGAAGCTCACCTTGGCCTTTTTCGCACAGCCTCGCAAAAGAGGACCGCCTTTGCTTTCCGCGACGCTCATCCGCCTCCATGCGGCAGCAGTGCCCAGCATGTCTATTCCCGGCTTAGGAAAGATCCAGGCCCAGGTAAGATCAAGACGGACTCCTGGTCTCTCTATCGAGATGCTCCTGGTCTCTCCTCAGTATCAGCATGCTGGCTCCCGAGCTGACAGCGCTGCTAGGCCCCCGTCTCTGCCAACCGGACGTACAAACTGGCACCGCTGGCCGAATGGCGCTTCTCGGTCTCGCAGCCGCCCGTCCAGGTCCGCCTGCTGTCGGGCACGGCCGAGCGTGACGGCACCGAACTGGCCGCCAACCAGACCTATGCCTTTTCCGGCACGCAGTCCAAGCTGCTGACCTGGCACGGCTGCGAGCTCCAAGTCACGGGCGCCTGCGACCGCGAGGCCGTCGTGCCGCCTCGCCCGTCTTTTCCCGGCATGGCCGCCGAAGCGGCCGTCTCGCCCATGGTGTCCTACCTGAACCTGCACCTGCTGCTGGCATCACAGCGTGCCGCCGTCGCCGCCGCCCGGGTCGGCGGCGCTCCTGCCGGCACCGGGCCGCGGCTGCTAGTGTGCGGCGAACCCCATACCGGCCGCACGAGTCTGGTGCGCATGCTGGCCGCCTGGGCCACCAAGATGGGCCAGCAAACGTGCGTCGTCAACACGGACCCGCGTGACGGCGTCCTCAGCCTGCCGGGCACCCTGAGCGCTGCCGTCTTTGCCACGCTCATGGACTTGGAGTCCGAGGGCGGCGCCGGCTGGGGCTGTGCGCCCAGCAGCGGGCCCAGCGCCGTGCCCGTCAAACTGCCGCTCGTCTACAACTTTGGCTTGGCCCGGCCCGTCGACGCCCCCGAGCTCTACAAGGAGCTGGTCACACGCCTGGCCGGCGCTGCCACGGCCCGCATGGCTGACGACCCGGCCGTGCAGGCTGGCGGCTTTCTCATCGACACGCCGGCCACGTCGGCCTCGGGGCCGGTGCCGGTGTCGGCGTCCGCGGCGGACAGCACGACCCTCGCCAACGCCCCGGCCATGGACGTCGACCTGCTCGTGCACACGATTGAGGAGTTCTCGGTCAACCTCGTCGTCGTGCTCGGCTCGCCCGCGCTGCACCAGGCCCTGACGCCGCGGCTGGCACGCGAGACCACCACGCTGGGCGAGCCCGTCCAGCTGGTCCAGCTCGACGTGTCGGACGGCGTGCTGGAGCGCACCGACGACGACCTGCAGATGCTGCGCGAGGCCTGCATAAAAGAGTACTTTTTCGGCGACGCCAAGCGCACGCTCAACCCGCACACGACCCAGGTCGACTACGACGCCCTGACCCTCTACCGCGGCCAGGATGGTGCGTTGGCCTCTCTCTCCCTGCCCCTGCAAACTCGTCAAGCCCGTCAAGCGGGTGGCTAACCCGTTTCTTTTTGCTCTCAGCCGGATCGGCGTCCCACGGCCTCGAACCCTTGGACCCTTCGCCCGCCCTGACACACTGGACGCTCTCCGTCATGAACGCCTCCATCCACGACCCCCCCGACATTATCCAGCACGCCACCGTGCTGGGCTTTGCCTACGTGGCCGACGTCGACCCGGAACGCCGAAAGCTACGGGTCTTGGCCCCTGTGAGCGGCCGTCTCGGCGACCGGCCTCTTGTGCTGGGGCGCTGGCCCGAGCCGTACATTAACCTCGTAGGCTGAGCAGTGGGCTTTTCCTTCCATCCAGTCAAGTCAACGGATTCAAAGTACGGCGCGGCAGTTTTCTCAAATAAATGAAGCGTCTTTTGATGGAAACGATTACAAAACGAAAATCTCGCAGTCCCAATGCCATACATGTTAACCAATGCAAAATAACAGAATCACAAACCAAAGCTACACTTGCTGCCCCATTGCTTCTACTGCCTCTGCCTAAATTCCGTGTCAAAGCTAACACGGCTTGTTCTTTTACCGGGTCGTTGGATGAATGTTGGTACAGGTTGCGCTTTTGGGCGCGGCGTCGTGCAAGAGGGCAAGAGAATGGGGTAGGCGCAGCTCTGCCTGCGGACGCTCTTCTCTTTCGTCCTTTTCAGCCTCGCCCTTCATGGTACAGGCCGACGGGAGGTCGTCGCTCACGGCTCTAGTCGACCTTGATGCTCGCGTAAATTTTGCGCGTAAACCACCAGCTGGAAAAGAATCCAATGGTGCCTGTCAATGGTTAGCAGCGGCTCTCTTGTCTCATACCATAGGCCGACATACCTGTGAGGATAAAGACGAGGAAACTGATTAGAATGCTGTAGCCGACATACAGCACGCTGCTCGCCAGGCCCCCGAGGCTCAGCTTGCTGATCCAGTAGATGATGGCGTTGAGGAAAATGTACAGCGCCGTCATGCCGCCCGCCAGGAACGAGCGCCAGTGCCAGTGGTAGTTCTCGGCACAGAGCAAAAAGTAAATCATGAGGATCGTGGCGGCGGCGCACGTGATAATCATTAGGACGTAGCAGAGGAAGAGGAAGCCAAACATGTAGTAGATTTTGCTGAACCAGATGCTGCTCATGATAAAGTAGAGCTCGACAAAAATGGCGCCAAACGGCAGCACGCCCACCAGCAGCATGCTCGGCAGCGGCTGCAGGTATGTCGTCGTCGGCGGGATCTGGCGCGGGATCTGGTTCGTGTGCACCGGCGCCTCAATGGCCGCCATCCGGAACGCGACCCACGAGCCGGCAAAGGACAGCGGCACGGAAATGACAAACCAAATGGCGATAATGACCAGCATCGTCGTAAAGGGCACCGCACCCGACGACTGCTTGGCCCACAAAAACAGGTCCAGCAGGAAAAAAATGGTAAAGACGATGCCGGGCACCAGCAGCGGCGTCAGCACAACATTGAGCTTCCACTTGTCGCCGCCAAACGACTTGTAGACGCGCGCCGAGGCGTAGCCGCCGACAAAGCCGAGCACCGTGTACAGCAGAATCATTACCGTGCCGAGCGAGCCGCGGTTGGACGGCGACAGGAAACCAAACAGCGCAAAGACAATGGTGCAGCCGGTCATGACAAAGAGCTGCGCGCCGTTGCCCAAAAAGACGGACAGCAGCAGCGGGCGCGCCGGCGGGCGGAAAACGTCGCCGTGCACCAGCTTCCAGCCCGAGTCCTCCTGCACGCCGTCCTCGACAGCGCTGGTGCCCGACAGGTCGTCCAGGTTGATCTGGTCGAGGCGGTTGTAGCGGGCAATGTCCTTGCGCAGTGTGCGCACCAGCACCGACACCACTGTCAGCACCAGGAAAACGACAATGACGGCCGAGTTGACCAGCGAGAACCAGTGGATCTTGGGGTCGATGACGTGCAGGTACTTGTCCCAGCGCGTGGCCCACGCCGTCGCCGACGGCGTCCAGTACACGCTGTAGGTAAACTGCACCTCGCTCGACGCGCCGTCGGCCGTGCTCAGCACTTTGGGCTTGTGGCTGTAGGCGCAGTCCGCCGGTCCGCCGCCGTAGTCGAGCGAGCTCGGCTGCACCAGCACGCCCACAACGCGCAGCTCGTTTGCGTTGCCGCGCACTTGGTGGTACTCGACAATAATGTCGTAGTGGTTGTTAAAGGCAATCTTGCCGTCGCCGCTGTCCTGGCCGATGAGGAAGCCGGGGCTGTAGAACTCGGTGTTGGTCAGGTCGTCGACGATTTCCTGGCCCGCCGGCAGCCCGTCCACCAGCCAGTTCAGGCTGTACCCGTTCTCGATCAGCATGTTGATAAACAGCGCCGAGTTCTTGTCGTACGTTGCCGAGCACAGTTTCTTGCACGTCTCGTTGCGCGCCATGTTGAGCTCAAACGGCGACGTCATGATGCGGTCGCCAAACAGAATGCTGCCCAGGCTTTCGCCCGTGCTCTTGGGCCCGCCCTCGGGCTGGCAGAACTTGAGCTGCGGCAGGTAGTAGTCGTACGATACCACTGAATGCAGCATCGAGTCTTGCGGCGCCGCTATCGGCTGGATCGTGTTGACAAAGAGCGCCACCGCATCGCCCGGCTTGTACGATGTGGGCACGACACCCGGGAGATAAAAGGCCGACACCGTCTGCGGAAGGAGAAACGAGGCGACCAGCGCCGCCGCCGTCGATGGCGTGAAGCCGAGCATCGTGATGGAAGCCGGGGGGAACCTCTTTGCCTGTTAGATTCCGACGGCTTCGTCGGTATGACTTGGATCAAAGTGCACCAGTCTCCGCAGTGCCCTCTTTACACAACGCACCTCGATTATGTAGGATGTGGCTGCTGCGCGCCGGTTGCAGAACCAAGTGAAGCTGGTGAAGCTTCGCAAAGAGCTGTTTCGACCAAGAGCGAATGGCCAATGCCAACTTGCCGAAAACGGCCTCGCCTTCAACGCTTGTGGCCCCGGTTCCTGGAATGAGGCGTAAAAGCTTCTTTTCTATCCTTTCGGCACAGCCGTATGTGACGCTGGGCCTCGATCTGGTGATGAGAAAAGTCGAGTTGCTGGAAGGAGTTGCTCCTTTCTCTTATTTATACGCTTACATGCTACGTATACTGGTACCTTACGCGTAAAATGCACGTGATGTGGTCACGTGATGGTTTGGCGCCAGTTGAAGTCTTTCAGATGAGACCGCAAGTCAATCCCATTCTAAGCGGTCTTTGACAATTGTAACTAACGGGGAAAGGAAATATGAAAAGGAAAAGGAACCAAGCCCAAGTACTAGTACGTGATTTTGCGAGACTGAGACCAGCCTTTCATGAAGAAGAGCTGAAGGGCAAAGCTGACGCCCACGCTTCTACGATAAAAGTGCGAACCGCGACGTCGCCAGCGCCCGTCACAGCCTTTAAGCATCCACGGCTTCACCTTGGCTAGGAAAGGATCACCTAAAAGATGTAGTCACAATCTTCAGCATCTAGATTTGCTTTTACGAGGCAAAGGCGAAAGGCATAGCTTGACAGCTGCAAAACAAAGATCTAATTCAAAACAAATGTGCATTGAAGAGAAACTATGCTGACACAGGACAAGGTATCGAATCAGTCCGAAAATGACTCTTCCATAAACGCCAATGTCCGCTTCGCTCGTAAAAGTTCAGGATGGTTTGGCGAATCCTTCCATCCCACCGCCACCACGTTCCTTATAAGCTCCCAGGCCGTCTCCTTTTGTCCATCATCCCACAGTGCCATTGCCAATACCATGTCGGAAGCAAGTCGACTAGGGTGGTCTTCGGTATACATTTTCTGCTCAACTTCGACGACATGTTCGAGTAAGGTTACCGCTTTTTTAATTTGGCCGTCGTTGCGGTATACAACTGCCAGTTGGTGTTCCGAAACAAGTCGACTAGGGTGGTCTTCGGTATACATTTTCTGCTTAAGTTCGACGACATGTTCGAGTAAGGTTACCGCTTTTTTAATTTGGCCGTCGTTGCGGTATACAACTGCCAGTTGGTTTTCCGAAACAAGTCGACTAGGGTGGTCTTCGGTATA